>CM077295.1:10157416-10239916 GCA_039654925.1 Anguilla pacifica
GCCTGGGGCTACGAGCTGGGCCACGAGCCACAGACACCTTCACAACAGAGATCACAGCACACCTGCAGAGTCCTGAGTCACTGTTTAAAAACGAGACTGCACCCACGGAAAATACACAAAAAGGAGCTTTAAGTCAGTAAAAAGCTAGATTAGAAAACTGGCAAAAACAGAACTAGCTGGCAGCCATGTTGTTTGCCACGTTTTGGTGACGTCAGAGGAGCAGTTCTGCCATAGCTCATGTCCTGTGGTAACACAATAAGGCAATGGCATCAGTGCGTTCCAGCCTGGTTTAAAGCTAGTCCTGCTGGTTTTGAGCGGGTCCTGCAGGTTTTAAGCTGGTCCCGCTGGTTTGGAGCTGGTTTTGGCGATGGCCAAGCTCGCGACAAGACGGTTGAGATAGCAACCGTGCTGGCAGGACCACGTTCGGCTGGCGGGCCAGCTTGGTACAGACGACGGACCATCACCAAAGTCCAGATGGTGTCCAGCCGGAGCAGAAGCTGGTTCCAGCAAGACTCCATCTTAGGCTGGCAGCTGGGATTCACACCAGGTTATTACCCCCGGGTGTAGTAACAGCTGTCACAGCAACATTCATAAACTACATTTCATAAACTATGAAACGTGAACTACGACTTCGCATTTCATAAACTATTTCTATACAAATGTATTTTCCCATGTCTATTTTAGGATTTCTATAGTAGGGTTTACGGTTTTATATGGATTTTAAAAGGGAACTGTTATTTCAGTTCTCGGTTGGAACATTAACACACGTATTGCTTTATTGCTGTTGCACTTTTAGGTAAGTAGCTAGCAAAGCATACTTAGTAGATCATTCAGGATTGAGTTGTGATCGTGCTGGCCTCTAGCCATTTAATATGTAGCAATATAACTTTCAGTTATTTTTTCCTAGGAGCAGCACATTTTCACACTGTTAAAACAGTGAAAGTCAGTCGGGCACGCAGTCCTGTTAGCATACAAGTTAGCCCACAGGCCCAAAGGACAGAAATAGACGTTATTTATCTGTTTGTTTTAACGTGTAACGCTTGACCCCACCGCCCGCCACACTCCACCCTACATCGGCCCACTTCCTGATCCTTATAACAGGATTTCCTCCCTAAATTATCCAGCTGACACATAAAGAGAGGGTCACCCGCATATCTGGGTTCAGAGAGAATTCAGAACACAGTGTGTGTGTGTGTGTGTGTGTGTGTGCGTGGGAGCGATGTAGATGTAATCGCAACAGGTCCTGGCAGGCGAGTTAAATTCCTTGCATTTCACCCATCGCAAATGTCATTACAAACACATTTTCAGGGTTTGATAAGTGGATTTGAAAAATATTCGCCCCAAAACACTAGCAAAACATCTTGCCAGCAAAAATATGGGTGTACGCAAAATATCAAGTGATTTTAATAATGTGGGCATCCTCTGTTCATGGTAGTAGCTTCTCTCTAACCCATTCAGAAAGTGGTGTCCCCAGAGTGTGGGTGGCCAGTCACATGTGTGTGTGTGTGTATGTGTACACGTGTGTGCGTGTGTGTGTATGTGTGTAGGTTGGGTGTGAGTATGTATGTGTACACGTGTGTGTGTATGTGTGTAGGTTGGGTGTGAGTGTGTGCGTGTGCGTGTGCGTGTGCGTGCGCACAAGCGGGTATTTGTGACATCTGACCCCTCTGTGCATTCCTCAGTAAATGGAGATTTCAGAACATCATTCCCTGCCAAAGAAAATAATTTTTTTTAAATGCTTCAGATCTACGAATACAAGTTCTGCATGCCTTTACCTCCCCCCCCCCCACGCACCCAACATGACCTGACCTGACGCCCACCTCCTCCCCATCTTTCACAACCTACACACCCCCCCCCCCCCCCAGTGAAACTCAGATCAGCTGAAGAGGCCTGGCCTGTATATCTAAAGTACAGACCTACTCCCCCCCAACCTACTCACTAATCTTCCTCTCCAATTATCTATTTATACCTCCTGCATTATGTCTCCAGAGACGGAGGTGGAATGATGGCTGACGTTTCCAACTGCCTCTTTCTGTTCCGTTCTGCTCAGCCTCAAACACAGGATCCAGGCTGCCATGGTGACGCAGGACTCTGTGCTAAAGCCAGGCTGTCATAGTGAAGCAGGACTCTGTGCTAAAGCCAGGCTTTCATGGTGAAGCAGGACTCTGTGCTAAAGCCAGGCTGTCATGGTGAAGCAGGACTCTGTGCTAAAGCCAGGCGGTCATGGTGAAACAGGACTCTGTGCTAAAGCCAGGCGGTCATGGTGAAGCAGGACTCTGTGCTAAAGCCAGACTCTCATGGTGAAGCAGGACTCTGTGCTAAAGCCAGGCTGTCATGGTGAAGCAGGACTCTGTGCTAAAGCCAGGCTGTCATAGTGAAGCAGGACTCTGTGCTAAAGCCAGGCTGTCATAGTGAAGCAGGACTCTGTGCTAAAGCCAGGCTGTCATAGTGAAGCAGGACTCTGTGCTAAAGCCAGGCGGTCATGGTGAAGCAGGACTCTGTGCTAAAACCAGACTCTCATGGTGAAGCAGGACTCTGTGCTAAAGCCAGGCGGTCATGGTGAAGCAGGACTCTGTGCTAAAACCAGACTCTCATGGTGAAGCAGGACTCTGTGCTAAAGCCAGGCTGTCATAGTGAAGCAGGACTCTGTGCTAAAACCAGACTCTCGTGGTGAAGCAGGACTCTGTGCTAAAGCCAGGCAGTCATGGTGAAGCCAGGACTCTGTGCTAAAGCCAGGCGGTCATGGTGAAGCAGGACTCTGTGCTAAAGCCAGGTTGCCATGGTGACGCAGGACTCTGTGCTAAAGCCAGGCGGTCATGGTGAAGCCAGGACTCTGTGCTAAAGCTATGATGCCCAGGTGAAGCAGGACCCTGTGCCATGGTGGAGCAGGAGGCTGAGCACCTCTGGACTCCAGCAGGTAATTCCAGGGCGCTTAGGACCTTAAATCTGCTTGTGAAAGAATGTCTTTCCCCATTTTCAGCTTCCTTATGCTGTGCTGATAACGTGTCACAGGAAACATGCATGCGCAAACACGCATATGTACAGAGCATGAACACGCAAGCACGCAGACACAAACACGCGTGTGTATTCACAAACACCAGGACACACCCATTTCCTGTTGGCATGTACAGTGTGTCAGTGCCGATTTCTTAATGTTTTTGAGTGGTGGTGACTCAATCTCCTGAACCAGCTGGAGAACCTGAATGCTGAGGTAAACTGATCTTCCAGGAAGAAAGGAGAGGAGAAAAGTGGAGAGGAGAAGGGAGGAGAGGAGAGGGGGAAGATGGCAGAGCCATGACAGAGGACAGACAGCAGGGGATGAGGCTCATTTCAGAGTTATTGGAAGGAGAAGTTGCCTTTCTGAAGGATACCGGGTCAGGGCTAGAATTCGGGGTTGAGGTTAGGGTGAAGGGTACAGGGTGCAAATCAGCTGCTTTTATCCCCCTCAGATTTATGTGTCTGTTTGGGACAGGCTCACAGACACACCCCCTGCGCCCCTCGACCCCCCCAGCTGTTAAAGGAGTAAATCACACTGCCGCCTGTCTCAGTGCCCAACTCCTCACATCTGGACCAAATCTCACCCCCCCCAAACACACACATGCAAACACACACACACACGCGATCTCACACACTCACACACACACACACACACACTTCCTCTCCTGTCAGAAAAACAAGCCTTTGTTCGGGCTTTACATTTGTTTATTGACGCGTCCTGAAATAGAACGCAGCTGAAGATTCCGGAATGCGGAAAGGGGGACAGGAGCCTGCTTTCCCGAACCTCGCCGCACATCCTGCCATTTACTCGAAACAAACGCGGATACGTTTTCCATGCCCAGCTCGTTAGCTTACGCACAACCTCGGTTTCCTGACAACGTTAAAAAGCCATCTGAGCAGCCTAGTGATAATGTCTCCTTCCAGTCTGGAGGCGGGGGGGGGCGGAAGCCGTCACCTCAGTGAGCTCGGATGCAACCCACCCCCCCCAAAAACAGCTTTGAGAACCACTCTAGACAATAGACGCCTGGCACTTCCCCCCTTTAGGAAAATGCTAATAAAATGAACGGAGGCCTATTGTTTCCAATTAAGGCTCCCCAGCTTCCTCATAAGGTGGACAAGAGCACATTCACAAAGCAGCTGCAAGCAAACCGCCATAAATCCTGCATCATACGCAAAAATTTCCCATCAGCACCCCGTAAAACCCCCGCTCCCCCCGCCCGTAAAGGTTTCCGACAGCGCGTGTGGAAAAACCCGCGGAGAAAGTTCCGGACCGGACCGGACGGGGGTCGTTAAAACGACGCAGCAGCACGTCACTGGCTGATGCCGAACGCCATTCAGAAGAACGCCTTCGGAGCGTAGGGGAGTTTCGGCAAAGAGCCCCAGCAGGAAACAGGTCGGTCCTGGGGGACTGTACCGTAGCGGAAAAGAGCCGGAATGGCTACTCCCGCTCCCAGACCGCACGGAGGAGCCGCTCTGAGGAACGTCCGGGCTGTCCGCTGGCTCTACGAAGGGGCCCATTCCAGAGCTGGGGCCGCTGCTCTGTAGGGTCAGATACTAACCCACAGCCCAAACTTTACAAACTCTCTTTTAAACTCCCCTGTGTAATGAAGCCACATTGCTAATGGAAAGAGAAGGGGGCGACCAATCAGTCTGGGGGTCTAATCTTTTCCTGAGTGTGATTGGCCGATTAAACTGACCCTTCTCAACCTCAGCTGAGCGGATGTGAGGTAGGTATCTTGCACAAAATAAGCACCACACCACACACGACCAAGATACTCAAGGTCAATGGCTGCGGCTGAAGTTGGTCACCCTCACATGCACCCTCACGTGCAAGGTTTGCACATTATTATGATAATTATTATTAGTAGCAGTAGTAGTAGTGGCAGTAGTAGTAGTAGTAGCAGTAGTAGCAGCAGTAGTAGTAGTATTAGTAGGAGAAGTAGTAACAGCAGTAGTAGTAGCAGCAGCAGTAATAGTATTAGTAACAGTAGTAGCAGTAGTAGAAGTAGAAATAGTAGTAACAGTAGTAGCAGTAGCAGCAGCAGTAACAGTATTAGTAACAGTAGTAGCAGTAGTATTAGTAAGAGTAGTAGTGTTAGTAGTAGAAGTAGTAGTAACAGTAGTAGCAGTAGCAGCAGTAACAGTATTAGTAGCAGTAGCAGCAGTAACAGTATTAGTAACAGTAGTAGCAGTAGTATTAGTAACAGTAGTAATATTAGTAGTAGAAGTAGTAGTAACAGTTGTAGTAGTAATACAGTAGCAGTAGTAGTACTGAATTTCAAGCACAACCTATCTCTAATAATGCTGTGCGTATAACCTGCTCTTTAACTGTCTGCCACACGGGGCAAGGTGATGTGGCAGGTGCTGTGTAGACAGGGCCTGGAGGTTTGTGTCCTGGGGGTTTTGGGGGGGGGGGGGGGGTGAGGGCATAAGCGTGGGGTGGGGGGGTTATCAGAAGCAGCTGTTCTCGGTCTCCTCCAGGCAGTTAACATCTCAGGAAGAGGCTGTCCCAGCACGCCACTCTCACCCAAGCACACACACCCATCTACATGTATGCGCACACACACACGTACACACACTCACACCCATCCACAGGCATCCACATGCACACACACACACACACGCACACACACCCATCCACAGGCATCTGCATGCACACACACACACACACACTCACACCCATCCACAGGCATCTGCATGCACACACACACGTACACACACTCATACCCATCCACAGGCATCTGCATGCACACACACACGTACACACACTCACACCCATCCACAGGCATCTGCATGCACACACACACGTACACACACTCACACCCATCCACAGGCATCTGCATGCACACACACACGTACACACACTCACACCCATCCACAGGCATCCACATGCGCACACACACACACACACACACACACACACACTCACACCCATCCACAGGCATCCACATGCACACACACACACACACACACACACACACACACACACACACACACACCCATCCACACATACACAGACATGCACACACAAACACACACCCACACACACCCATCTACATGTATATGCACACACACACGTACACACACTCACACCCATCCACAGGCACACACACACACACACACACACGCACACACACACACACCCGTCCACATGCATCCACATGCACACACACACACACGTACACACACACCCATCCACATGCACACACACACCCATCCACACATACACACATACACAGACATGTACACACAAACACACACCCATCTACACACACGCGCACACACACACACACACAAATCTACACGCATTACTACGCACACAGATTCACACACAAATGCAGTCACAGCAGCAGAACAGGGCTACAGAACAGTGACGTCACAAACAGCCGGTCCACAGTGTCACTCCAGCAAACAGCACACAGAGGAGCAGCAGCAGACATACAGGCACATGCAGACCTCCTCCCCCGCTGTGTTTCAGAGCCAGAGGAACACACCCACAGTAAACTGCCTCCTTCTATTGGGGGAGTAAACTCCCCACACATCCCAGGGAGCTCGCGTTTCCACACTGCCACTGTTTGGCAATAACAGCCTCCTGCACAGGCCTTCGTTTGTCTGGGGGTTTTATACACACACACACACACACACACACACACACACACGCAAACCCAATCACACACACTCACATACACACAAAAACGCATAAACACACTCATTCACACAGACACACACACACAAACACTCTCAAACAAATACACACGCATGCATATGCACAAACACACACACACACGCACGCACACACACTCTCACACACATGCACACGCACACACACGATGCCTGTCACCTCTGATCCTGACTGCCCTTGCCAGGTGCTGTTGCTCCTGCCACCTCCACAGAGCAGCCTGGCCACTATTCCCCCGTTGGGTTGGTCCAGTCACAGACGCCCTTAAAGCTTTAAAGCAGGAAACATGACCACGGCGGCTGACCCTGGTCTCTCACCTTTCGGCGTTTCCGTGGCTACCCGCCGACCCGTGACCCTTGACCCCGTGACCCGCACCACGCGGCCTCGCCCCGCCCATGTGGCCCAGGGCGAGGGCGCCCTCTGACGCAATAACGCCGTCCCCCCCGCTCCGCCCCTGACCACGCCCGCCCACGAGCCGCCCGCGTCGAGCCTGGCACAGCTCCGGCGCCAGGGCGCGGCGGGCCGCACGCCCACACGGGCACCGGACAGGAGGGAACCGGCACGGCAGGTTTGCCGCAAACACATTCCTGAGGCCCTGTTTGCCATTCGATTCCTCCAGCCTTCCGCGGTTCGGAGAGCCGCTGTCCCCGAGGCTAAGCATTACACGTGGGCGGGGAGGGGAGCTTTGGGGGAAATTCTCCAAACGTCAGGGTAATGTGATTACTGCCTGCAGGCACCCAACACAAACACATTCAGGCTGAAGATTCACGACAGCTGGCGGGACAAGCGCAAAATACCAATTACGAGTTTCTCTGGAACATTTCAGTAGCATTTCCACTGCAGTGGAATCACATGTATCGAAACGCATGTTTTCCCCCACAATTGACGGAGGTAGTGAATTCGCCTCAGACAAACTTCCCTCAGCGCAGGGCATTCAAACTGCTCACCCCCCCTCAGATATTATCCCACTCGTACAACGGCTTACCAACAGAAAGCATAAGGCCGACTGCAATCAAAACATGCACTTCATACATTTATTCTGTTCATATTAGATGAAGAAATATAATATGTATTTACATGTTTCTTCTTTTTTTCCATACTGTATGATAAATGGAGCCAAGTTACAGCACATGGTTGTACATGCATGGCCTTCATGAGAAAATAAAAAATATCCAGTAGGAATGTATCCGACTCCATCGATCCATTACTGGTACCCATCCCTATACTGTACACACACACACACACACACACACACACACACACACACACGCACAGAAAGCTTAGTCGCTCAACAGACTGGCCTTATCTAAAGTTCAAACAGAGAAGCCAACCATAAAACGCATGATAAAAGCTGCAACAGTTTCCTCCCGCACCTCCGCACCTCCAGAGAGGGGAACTCCATTCTCTCAGCTTCCCCTCAGGAATCACACTTTATCTGAGTGAAACCGCCACGCGCGGTTTCTATCACACCGATTCTCACGCAGGAAATCGGAAAAGCCAAAAACGGTGGAGGGAGGGGAAAAAACCCCTCGGCCGGTGGAGGGAGGGGACGAGCGCGTGAACCCTGCGGGGCGTCCGGAGCACCCTAAATAATGCCCTCCTCGTTCAGCGACCGAGAGCAGTCAACAGGTTAAAGTGGCGTAAAACACCGTTGGGCTAAACCTGCAAATAGGTCATCATCAGCATAGAGAAGACAGAGAGCTTTCCGGAATGTCGTTTCGGGCAGGGTCATGGACGTAGGTTATTTAAAACGGATGCTACATTACACAGTGCTGGTCCACACCGGGTCATTTCCTGTTGAGGAGCAGGGTGCGACAGGAGAGAGGGAGAGAGAACCCTTTCATCGTAAGAGCGGTACCATGAAGGTATCTCAAAGTGGAACCAAGGAGGGTGTGGTCATCCTAACAGCAGGGCTGCATCACACATGACCGACAGTGCGTTCCACATCAGGAGGCAGCAGCACACGAGGCCAGCCTGTGGAGCGGGGCGTGGATTTGGGGGTGTATTTGGGGGTACTCACATCGTAGGCCAGCCTGTTTAAGCTGGGTTTGCAGAGCGGAGGGTGGGAATTGGGGGTGTATTTGGGTGTGTACCTGTGGGTGTATTTGGGGCTGTATTTGGGGTTATATTCAGGGGCGTATCTGGGGGTATTCACGCAGAGGGTGGGATTTTGGGGGCGTATCTGGGAGCATATTTGGGGGTACTCACGTTGTAGGCCAGTCTGTTTGAGCTGGGTTTGTGGCGCAGGGGGTGTACTCGGGGTGATATTTGGGGGTACTCACGTCGTAGGCCTCCCGGCGCTGCCCCTCGCAGGCCCTCAGCCAGCAGCGGCTGAGCTCGCTCAGCTCCAGGATGGGCTGCACCTTCAGCCGCACGGCGTCCCCCGAGCGCCGGATCATCTCCACGATCTCGTCCCGGCTCTTGCTCTCCACGTTCTGCCCGTTGATCTCCACCAGCCGGTCCCCCGGCACCAGCCCCAGCGCCAGGTCCTTGGTGCCGGCGCCGGGCTCGGCGAAGTGCACCACCCGCCTGTAGGGGGCGCCGTCCGGGCCCCGGTCCAGCATGGTGGTGCGGCGCAGCGAGAAGCCGAAGTCGCCCGTGTTGCGCCTCTGCAGCTCCAGATCCCGCGGCACCGGCATCGCCGCGGCGACCAGGGCCGGCAAGCGCAGGTCGGCCGGGAAGGTCTTGTCCACCACCTCCGGGACCCGGTCCGCCCGGGCCTTCCGCTGCGGGGCGAACGCCTTCCCCTCCAGCTGGAGAGAGGGGACTGCCGAATTCTGCCCCGGAGGAGCGGAGCCCTCCGTCGGGCTCTCCTCCTTGCTCCTCCGGGTGAGGGAGGACAGCTTGGCCAGCCTGCCCCCCCGGTCCTGCCGGGACGCCCCCCGCCGCCCGCCGAGCGCCCCCTCGCCCCCCTCCCCTCTCAGGTCGTCGGCGGAGCCGGACTCGCTCAGCCCCCCGGCGTCCAGCAGGGCGCTCCCGCGGTCGCCGGCGTCGTCCGCGTCCGGCTCGACGTCGCCGAGCGTGAGGTCGGAGCCGCTGGCCACCTTGATGGGGATGGGGTTGGAGATCTGCAGCCGGCCCCGCGGCTCCCGCGAATCCCGCGACTCCCTCTTGGAGCTGCGGTTGAGGTTGAAGAAGCCCCTCCTCAGGCTCATCTCCTCCAGGCTCCGAAGCTCCGCCGCCGACATCCGCTCCTTCTTCTCCTTCTTCTCCTTCTTCCGCCCTCCATCCTTCTCCTTCTCCTTCTCTTTCTCCTTGTCCCGATCCTTCTCTTTGTCCTTCTTGATCAGGTGGAACATGGTTGTTCGTCACTCCAGACGCGTTTGAGTTCCCCCGCCCCGTATTCTTGCAGCAAAGGGGCTTGTTCCATGCAGAGGCAAGAGGAGCCTGGGACTGTTCTCTCTCTCTGGGCGTCCGAGAACAGTTTCCAAATTGTGAAGCACTGAAGCACCCTGGAGACAACAGGAGAACAGAGAATTAAGTCAGTCTTCACTTAAAGCAAAATAAAACAAGAGAAGGAGGTAGCGGCCCTGACATACTCTACATTTCCAAAAGTATGTGGACACCCCCTTCAAATGAGTGGTTTCAGCTATTTCAGCCACACCCACTGCTAACAGGTGCATAAATGCAAGCACACACCCAAACAATTTCCATAGTCAAACACTGGTATTAGAGTTCTGTGACTTTCAACGTGGCACAGTCACAGGATGCCACCTTTCCATCCCACGTCAGTTGAAATGTGTGTTCAATTCAAAGGCAAATTTCTGCCCTGCTAGAGCTGCCCCAGTCAAGTGCTGTTACTGTGTAATGGAAACGTACAGGAGCAACAACGGCTCGAAGAATGGGACCAGCAAGTGCTGGTCCCATTCTGTAGCGCGTAAAAATCTGTCCTTGGTTGAAACGCTCACTACAGAGTTCCAAAACTACCTCTGGGAATAACATCAGCACAAGAACAGCTCATCAAGAGCTTCATGAAATGGGTTTCCATGGCCAAGCAGCCACACACAAGCTGAAGATCACCATGTGCAATGGAGTGGTGTAAAACACATCGCTATTGAAGCAGTGGAAATGTGTTCTCTGGAGTTATGAATCACGCTCCACTATCTAGCAGTCTGGTTTGGTGAAGGAGGAACAATGGTTTGGGGATGTTTTTCATGGTTTGGGTCAGGCCCCCTCAGTTCCAGTGAAGGGATATCTTGACTTTCAAAAGAATTGTGCACTTCCAACTTTGTGGCAACAATTTGGGGAAGGCCCCGTGCGCAATGTAAGGTCCATAAAAAATGGTTTGCTGAGTCTGGTGGGGAAGAACTTAAATGGCCTCCACAGAGCCCTGACCTCTACCCCATCAAAAACCGCTGGAATGAATTGGAATGCTGACTGCAAGCCAGGCCTTATCGCCCAACATCAGTGTCCAACCTCACTATTGCTCTTGTGGCTGAATGGAAGCAAATCCCCACAGTCATGTTCCAAAATCTACTGGAAAGCCTTCCCAGAAGAGGCTGTTACAGCCACAAAAGGGGGTCCAGCTCCATATTAATCCATATTAATCATTTAGGATGATTAAACCTAAATTAGCATCACTGTGGATGACTAATCCTAAATTAGCATCCCTGAGGATGACTAAACCTACATTTATTTTTATTTAACCTTTATTTACCCAGGGTAGGTTCCCTGAGCACGGATGCTCTTTTGCTGGAACGCCCTGCTTCACACTCATACACATTCACACCTGGGAGCTGCCCAGTACAACCACAATCCTCTATTGTTGGCCACCGAGCAGCTCCACTGTGAGCATCACTGTGGCTGATTAAACCTAAATTAGCATCACTGTGGATTATGGACGTTATCAGTTCATTGATTAACTGTTAACCTGATGAGAACTTTGATCGATTAATATAAATGATCAAACAATTAAATTTCAATAAACCAATACAATGAATAACCTTACACTGGTATTTAGATTTTATTAAGTTTGGTAATGGTATATTAGTACGTTTTACGGCTATATGTTACAGTTTTCAGAATACAGCCTATTAGCGGTCTTTTGTTGGGGGTTTCACTGCACTTTATTTTTACAATTTATTTTATGCATTTAGCGAACCTACCTTTTTGTTCACAGTTTGTATGATTTTGTTTCTTGCCATAATGGCCTTAATACACAACACAAATCTTGTTTTAATGATTGATTGAGCATGTCTTAATAAAGCCTTTGTAATACAAAAATATATAGCAGATTTTGAACTTATCGGTTAATCATTATTAATCGATTAGTGGGAAGAATTGCGCAAAATTTGAATCCCTACTGTGGATGAATAAACCTCAAATAGCATCACCATGAACTGAGATTTATGGCAGAAATCTAGGCTCAGAAAACACAGAGGGAGTAGGTGTGGGTGCAGTCTACTATAAAATCTGTGTCAGATTACACCAGAGAGCTGCTCTCCACACACTCCCTGTTTTCCAAGTCTTCCCACACACTCCCACCCAAATTAAAACTCCTCCACTCCCTCCCTCCCTACTTACTCGTTCTCCCACCACCCCTTTACTTGTTCTCTACTGACACCCTCTCAGTAGTCGACCACAGTCCCTCCATCCACTTCGAATCTTAAATAGTGGCAGTGTAGTTTAGTGGACAGAGGGTACACATCATGTGACAGTGGTTGCTTGTATCTCTCGCATGAAACTGATTGCGGGTTTAATTCCTTTGTGAGGCCACTGCCATTGTAAACGTGAGCAAGGAATTTAACCTGACCTGTCTTAGTATATATATCCAGTTCTGTATATATGGATTGTGTGAAAGCTGTGTGCATCAATTGGGATAACAGTGTCTGACAAAAACCCAAATGTAAATCCATTCATCCATCCATTATCTAACCAGCTCATTCTTAGTCGGGATCACTGGGGGTTGCTGGAGCCTATCCCAGCATGCATTGTGCAAGAGGCAGGAACACACCCTGGACAGGTCGCCTGTCCATCGCAGACCTAAACGTAAATGTGACCTAAATTACAGTGCGAAGCTAACTGTGGCATTTCCTCCCTTAAGAGCGCTGCATCAAAACAGAACCTGACTGACAGACTGGTCTTGGAGCGGAGCAGGAGCGCTGGCGGGGCCAGCCTGCGTTGGCTCAAACATCTCTCCGCGCCACAGCGAGCCCGCTATTGTCCGCGCGCTAAATGCGTTTTAATAAAGGACAGCCTGTGGCTACGCGGCGCTCAGGGGCTCGCTGTGTACAGCAGGGGGGTCCGGGGGAGAAGCGCTCGGGCCAGCGCGTCCGTACAGAAGGAAAAGAGAGGGGTTTACAGTCATGTCCAGAAGGGGGGGGGGGGGGGCGGAGGAAGAGGAAGTGCAGTCATGAAATCCCCCGATCAGGCCTCAATAGAGGCCTCCCCAGTGTGCACGCATCCCGACTTCCAAAAAACACCCCCCCCCCCGTTCCCAGCAGCGGGAGACCCTCAAATCTAAACAAGAGGCTTTAACGAGAGGTCACATTCTTCCCCCGGAAGACAGGAAATGGAGCTGTACAGAGGGCCAAAAACGCTCCAGAAGACAGCAGGCAACTCAAGAGATGCAAAAAAGCCGTCATTTAAGAAGCAGACAGTGTTTGTTTAAAGATTTCACTTTTTAGGACCCCTTTCTAAGAGAGCGGGTCCTTACGGGGGGAACTCCCAGCCCCCTGCCTGAGGACATCCTAACAGGATCATCCAGACCTTACTGTCCAAAACAGCGTATCAGATGTTTAGTGCCTCTGCCCGGCAGACCTGGGTCAAACACGTATTTGTTTTGGATTCAAATACTTTTCTGTGCTCTATTGCTCTTGCCTGGTGTAATTGAGCCTGCCAATATGACCAGAAGGTGACGTTTGTACTTTTTGAGAGTATTTCATTGGTTCACATACACCAGACAAGATCAGTACAGCATAGAGAAGCATTTGAATCCATGCAAATACGTATTTGACCCAGGTCTGCTGCCCAGTGTCCCGTACTGAACCGACGCTCTGATTTCTCACTCATCACTCATGAATAGGCCCAGACCTACAGGGAGGCATCATGGGTTCGGCTCTCCGCTGCATCAGAGCTGAGGCGCTGGGTAAAATCTGAGGCGCTGGGTCAGAGCTGAGGTGCTGGGTAAAATCTGAGGCGCTGGGTCAGAGCTGAGGTGCTGGGTAAGAGCTGAGGTGCTGGGTCAGAGCTAAGGCACTGGGTCAGAGCTGAGGTGCTGGGTAAGAGCTGAGCCGCTTGGTCAGAGCTGAGGTGCTGGGTCAGAGCCGAGGTGCTGGGTAAGAGCCGAGGCGCTGGGTCAGAGCCACACGCCAGTCCTGCTTCAGGCACAGAGTTTCCATAAAGAAGAGATGAAAAAGCTGCATTCCTTTCATTAACCCTCAACCACTGGAACATTTTTACTGCAAGTCAAGACAGCTGGCTCAGCAGACACCACGGCCAAGGCATCACCAGAATGGAGCGGGGCGGGGCCATAGGGGGGCCCGAGGGGGGGGGGGGCATGGAGGGTTTGGAGGGGGGTTTTAATGTCCCCGGTGCACATCGCCATAAATCTGTCATAGACCTCTGACACGCCAGAGGACAGCAGCAGACCAATCGACTTCCTCTCTTTTACGCACACGGGAGCGTCAAAGGCGTCCGCTTCCCCTCCGCAGAAGAGAGGGGCCGTGTTCGGAACAGCGTACTTGCCTACTATTGAGCGTACGACTCGTATACAAGTTGTATGCACCTTGTATACTTGATAGTAGGCAAGTACGCTGTTCCGGGCACAGCCCCAGTCCGTAAAGCAGCCCGCGGGACCCACCCACTACAGTTCCATGGCGACCGCGTCCCACAGGTGCCCCCGTTAGCGCTTAGAACAGCCCACAGGGCTTCCAGCACAACCTATCTTAGCATCACACACAGAAAGGATACACACACGTGCCCACGAGTGCGCGCGCACACACACACACACACACACACACACACCCACGAGCGCGTGCGCACACACACACACACACACATGCATGCACGCACACACGCACACATACACACACACACTTCTTTAAAACTGTATATAGACTGCTCTATAATTCATGAGAGGATATGTTCCAGGCATCTGACAACTCAGGCATGTCCAGACTCTCTGCATTTGACTTCCCTTGCCCTGAATAACAGCACACAGATCTATGTTACAAAAAACTGTTTACTCATTTATTTATTCATTCATTTTTTCATTAATCCTTGTGTTCGGTTTGGGTCAAACTGACCCATTTAAAAAATTTCCTAAAAGAGGACTGACACTATTGAGAGATGCACTTCATAACCAGTGACTAAATCAGTGCAAATTTGGTTCTCGTTTTGTGTTTCTATTTGTTGTTCATCATCTGTATTTGCTTTATGTTTTTTGCCTACATGGTTTCTTTGAATATAATATGACAACAATTAAAAATAATTGAGAATGTCAGTTCAAAACAATAAATACCAATTATCTATGGCCTGAAAATTTAAAATGAATGACACTTTCATTGGTAAATGTGATTTAGTAGAGGGAAATGGCCACATAGTGTTTATATTGTTTATAATTGAGATAAAGATCATTTAAAGCTAAAGGTAATACATATTATTTTATAGTTTACCCTGTTAAGCTACATTATGTCAAAAATGGATTTGCACAACATGAAGAATAAAAGTCCCATGTTCACATTGTGCTTAATGTGCTATATTGCAAACCATTACATAAGAAGAGGTAACAACAGTTTTAACTGATCAAATTAAAGACAGAGAAGAATTATCAGGCTCCTAATTAGGTTGTTGAACACGTGTGTTTATGTTCTTTCATAATTTTTCCTTACACTTATTAACGCAACGCAGGTTTGACGCGTTATCATTTGCTTTGTCTTTGAATTCTACATTATCTGCCAAAGGTTTAGTTTTAGTGGCCATGTCTACACACCTTCCCTTATTGATTCAGCTCGTTCTTTAACACGATCAGTTAAAACATTTCATATCTTCATGTAATCGTTTGTAATATAGCACAATGTTAACAACATGTGATTTTGGGACTTCTATGGCATGCACAGGTATTTCTGACATAATGTGGTTTACAAGGTAATTCCTCTAAACATGAAAAGCGTAATTAAGAAAAAATAACATCTTATTAAAATTCTGGGATTGCAATTGTGCTCGGAACGTAACCCAAAGTACACAGTGGTACCGCAGGACCGAGTTCTGGGCACTTTAATCCATAAGGACACGGTGTAGGCTAATTGTAGGATACTGTGACGGTACAAATCCACACCTGACGTCTGGCTGTTCTTTCCCAGTACATTCATAATAATTATTGTAGCAAAGTCACTTGTCTGAGCCGCACAAAACATAGAATAACATTAAAATCTCCACAAATCTTACACTCGGTCTGGTTTATATTTTATAAAATGTGAAGCTTCACGAATCAGCCGCGCATGTCAATATGAATTAAAGCCGCAAGCGGCGTTGGGAGGGGTCCAAGCATTGGCACCATCGCGCCCCCTACGGACCGATTTTAAAATGGCTTTTTCCTCATGATCATATGCCTTCATCCAACATATCTACTGAATATCATGATGATTGTATAAAATATTGATGACTTATGGCCAATTTTGTGCTAAGAGACGCTGTCGGATGACTTAGTTGCATCGCCATGGATGTGTCCTGGCCGCTTCCCGTGAAGGCCTTTACTATGTCGTAACACTTAGATGGCATGCCATAACGCACATATGGCCTGGCGTGTTTGTACAGCTGCAGCACTTCCATGCTGTAACAAAAAAAGGCATCACACTAGTGTTGTCAGGATACCAAAATTTTGACTTTGATACCGATACCAAGTTTAGTATCACAATAATTAATACTGAAACGATACTGATTCAATACTCGGTACCTAACGATACTGAAATTACCTTAATAGATCAGAAACTCAATGTCCACAAGGGTTGACCTCATTTTCGAATTCACGGATTATTAAAAACCTGGTTTATTAACAACCTTTGAGTTGAAGCCTGTTCAACATATCAATAAGCATAGGCCTATAGTGTTACAACACTAAACAACAGAGAAATATATCAAATATATTTCAAAAATTAAACAGTTGTAAACTAAATAATCTTTAAAACAGGTTTTTCACCTTTAAATAGATTTAAAAACTGCATATTTAAATAACAATATAGCATCTATCTATAATAAAATATTTGCAAATTGGAACACCTATTGCTACTGACGTGAACTGGGTGAAAGCTTGCGCTGTATCAAGAAGCTGAGCGCACAAGCGCAAGTCACCTCACTTGGCAACCATAGTTGCTACTGCCTTACAGCGAAGATTCTGACAAATTACACTTTTCATCCTCTCAATCAGTAATGCGGGAGACAATTTTCCCTTGCTTTTACATTTGACTCAAAACTACCGAACGTCGGAATATTCTAATACCGAACCGTTTCTTTTTTTGTTTTTTTTTTAAGTACCGAGAAAGTGCTGAAGTTTTGTCATACCGTGCAACACTACGTCAGAAACATATTCCAATCCATTGCTCAGCTTAGCAGAGAATGCACATTTCAGAGCGCCACAGAGACAGATAGAATAATAGCACATGAATGCACATTTCAAATAATAAATACGACATTGAGAAAAAACGGAAAAAAGACCTAATATCAACTCGCGATCTGCGTGCTGCGCGCAAAGTATCCTACCGTTTTATTTATTTACACATTGGCAGATACGAAACATTTTGGTTACGCTGACCTATAAAACGCTATTCCAAAAGCAAGATCAGACATGTTATACATCGTTAGAAAGCTTATACTCTCACCTACGGAATAAATGAATTGTCAATCAAGCCAAATTGTACTAAAAAGGGCGACAACGCCGTAAGCAACAGGTGTGGTATTACGCACAGCTATTATTGAAGATAGCCGACCCAGACGTGACAGATGCGCGTATATTTCGCAAACAGATTGTCCAAGACAATATATGACCACTCATTCGCAAAGGGACATCTCTACGCGTAAAACCAATGGTAAGATTGTATATGTATTCAATGTTTAGTCCCAGATATTGACTGTAGAATGACATGGTATAATTTAAAAAATAAAAATTTGCCTCGTTTATTTCGTCATTCAGTGAGCAGCGTTTTCACCGCTGTATTGGCATATTTTAGGGATAATGTCTGGTTTATCTTGTTGCTACGGAATATCACATCACATTACATTACAGGCATTTGGCAGACACTCTTATCCAGAGCGACGTACAACAAAGTGTATAACCATAACCAGGAACAAGTGTGTCGAAAACCCTAGAGGGCAGTAGCCTACCGTTCCAAGTGCAGGGAACAACCGCATAGTTCAACTTGGACCCTGTAGGTTAAACTGGTTAACACTAACACAAACAAGAACAGCAACAACGCAGTCTATGCAAAAATACAAGCATTAGTTAAGACGAGTGCATTAACTAAGTCACCTACGAAACAGCTAACTAGTTACAACCCTAACCTTACAATAAATTTAGAGATTAAATTGAGAATACGATTTCTCTCAGCATAATGACGGATTTAAAGAGTAAACGAACTCACCCGTTATTGTCTTCAAATGGATCCATGTCAAAGAAAAGTAATGATTCATCCTCTTAAAGCTGTACCGTAGCGTATTATTTATTTAGACATTGGCAGAGTACAGTATAAATTGCGTCTTTTGTGAATATTCAATGTTAGAAATTGCAGTGAGGAACTGCGGCTGTAGACACAAGATAGTCTGTTATCTTATGGTAGCAACGGAACGAAGCGGACTATATATGTATTAGGCTACCGTCATTGTTTCATTATACCAGCGTGTTTTCGCGCGTTTGCACAGAAACTCAGAACCTATCAATAAAATGGTTTAGCTATTTCTCAGCATAATGACAGATTCAAAGACTAAACGAACTCACCCGATACTGTCTTCAAATAATGTCTGACACTGTCTTCCACTGCTTCCCCGACGTTCAGACCGTCCCCTCACTGATAAAAACTAGACCCTACGGTGTCGGATTACTTGCGTCGCCATGGATGTCGCTTGCCGTAAAGAAGTTTACTCGATGTCGTAACCGTTTAGATTTGGAGCCACAGCTCTTCCGCACCCCACCTAATAAAAAAGTCCAAATGGCGGGCAAACCATATGGCGGACATAGGTGGTCCCAAAAGCAAAGTTGTAGAGCACATTCAGATGCACCGGTCGATGAAGTTTTGTGTTGATCTGACTTACGGTGTGGGAGTTATGACCTTTTAAAGTATGACCCTTTGTTATAGCGCCACCATCTGGCCGACATAGATGATTTTTAGTGCCCGAGTAGTGGGGGGCCATAGGAACCCACCTCCAAAATTTGGTTGGTCTACAACTTATGGTTGCTGAGCCTCAGACATTTTAGTGGAGAAAACTGCCACGCCCCAACTAAAAAGTCGAAAGGGCAGGCAAACAATATGGCGGCCATAGGTGGTGCCAATGGCAAAGTGATAGAGCATGTTCAGATGCATATGTCGATGAAGTTTTGTGTTGATCTAACTGATGGTGTGAGAGTTATGGCCTTTTACGCAAAACCCTTTGCTATAGCGCCACCATCTGGCCGACATAGGTGATTTTTAGTGGCTGAGTAGTGGGGGGCCATAGGAACCCACCTGCCAAATTTGGTTGCTCTAGGCCTTATGGTTCCTGAGCCTCAGACACTTTTAGCGGAGAAAAATAATAATAATAATAATAATAATAATAATAATAATAATAATCCTAACAGATACAATAGGGTTCCACCAGCTTCGCTGCTTGGACCCCTAATAATAATAATCCTAACAGATACAATAGGGTTCCACCAGCTTCGCTGCTTGGACCCCTAATAATAATCCTAACAGATACAATAGGGTTCCACCAGCTTCGCTGCTTGGACCCCTAAATATCAACTCGACAACCCTGCTAGCATGCGTGCTGTGCGAAGAATACCTTATTATTTATTTAGACATTGGCAGACTACAGCATTTGCGTCTTTTGTTTATATTCAAGAGTAATTGCAGGGAGAAACTGCAGCTGTAGACACAAGACAGTTTGTTATATTATGGTAGCAACGGAATGAAGCGGACTACATATATAGGCTATATTTACCGTCTCTGTTTTATTATACCAGCGTGCTTTCGCGCGTTTGCAGAGAAACTCAATTACTATCAATAAAAATGGTTTAGCTATTTCTCAGCATAATGACGAAAATTATTTTCAACCGTCCACCTCGTTTTACCAACGTTCCAACACTGTCGTCGTCACTGTTCCATGGGTCACAAAAACTATTACACTAACGCTTGCATTGCAGTGTGAAATATCCGCATTATATAATGCCACTAACCTATTTAAAGGCACTCAATTTCAAAAATAACGTATATAACCGAAATATTTTGAGCAGTAATACTTACATAGCAACATGACATTGTATCTGTGTTTAGTAGTATAGAGACAGAAAATCAATGACAAAGTCCTATCCGCTTCTGTTTTGCGTCAGAAAACGATGTCAGATAGGTCTATCAGCAAAGAAATGGCTTAGCTGTGCCCCGAAGTCCTCAATAATAATAGTACTCTCCAAGAAATTATGAAAATCGTTGACAACGTTTCGTTAGGTGCATCGTCTTTAATGCTACGCCACAGTGAATGGCAAGTGAATGCGAGAAGAAAGTATTCCGTTACGCTGAACTATAAAACGCTATTCCAAATGCAAAATCAGACATGTTATACATCGTTAGAAAGCTTATTCTCTCATCTACTGAATAAATGAACTGTCAATCAAGCCAAATTGTACTAAAAACGGCGACAACGCCGTAAGCAACAGGAATCACAAACGGATTGTCCAAGACAATATATGACCACTCAGTCGCAAAAGGGACACCTCTACGCGTAAAACCAATGTTAAGATTGTATATTTATTCAATGTTTAGTCCCAGATATTGACTGTAATATGAGATGGTATAATTAAAAAAAACTTTGTCTCGTTTATTTCGTTATTCAGTAAGCAGCGTTTTCACTGCTGTATTGGCATATTTTAGGGCAAATGTCGGGTGTATCTTGTTGTTACGGATTATTAGCCTACATTACATTACGGGCATTTGGCAGACGCTCATACCCAGAGCGACGTACAACGAAGTGTCTAACCATAACCAGGAACAAGTGTGTTGAAAACCCTAGAGGGCAGTATCCTACCGTTCCAAGTGCCCCAAGACCGTCCCCTCACTGACAAAAAAACTAACCCTACGGTGTCGGATTACTTGCGTCGCCATGGATGTCGCTTGCCGTAAAGAAGTTTAGATGTCGTAATCGTTTAGATTTGGAGCCACAGCTCTTCCGCACCCCACCTAATAAAAAAGTCCAAATGGCAGGCAAACAATATGGCGGACATATGTAGCCCCAATAGCAAAGTTGTAGAGCACATTCACATGCGTCGGTCTATGAAGTTTTGTGTTGATCTGACTTACGGTGTGGGAGTTATGACCTTTTAGGCAAAACCCTTTGTTATAGCGCCACCATCTGGCCGACATAGGTGATTTTTAGTGCCTGAGTAGTGGGGGGCCATAGGAACCCACCTGCCAAATTTGGTTGCTCTAGGACTTATGGTTGCTGAGCCTCAGACATTTCAGCAGAGAAAGCTTCCACGCCCCAACGTAAAAGTTAAAATGGCGGGCAAACAATATGGCGGACATGGGTGATGACTTATGGCAAATTTTGTGCTAAGAGACGCTGTCGGATGACTTAGTTACGTCGCCACGGATATGTCCTAGCCGCTTCCCGTCAAGGCCTTTACTTTGTCGTAACACTTAGATGGCATGTCGTAGCACTTAGATGGTCCGGCGTGTATGCACAGCTGCAGTGTTTCAGCGCCGCAACTAAAAAAGGCGTCACACTAGTGTTGTCACGATACCAAAATTTTGACTTTGATACTGATACCACGTTTAGTATTACGATACTCAATACTGAAATGATACTTGAAAAATAAACGATGTTAATTCGATACTCGGTACCTAACGATACTGAAATTACCTTAATAGATGAGAAATGTAATGATCACAAGGGTTGACCTTATTTTCAAATTCATGGTTTATTAACAACCTGGTTCATTAACAACCTTTAAGTTGAAGCCTCTTCAACATATTAATATGCATAGGCCTATAGTGTTACAACACTGAACAATAGAAAAATATGTTAAATATATTTCAAAAATTAAACAGTTGTAAACTAAATAATATTTACAACAGGTCTTTCACCTTTAAATAGATTTAAAAACAGTATATTTTAATAACAATACAGCATCTATATATAATAAAATATTTCCAAATTGGAACACCTATTGCTACTGAAGTGAACGGAGTCAAAGCTTGCGCTGTATCAAGGAGCTGAGTGCAAGCACAAGTCACCTCACTTGGCAACCTTAGTTGCTACTGCCTTCTAGCGAAGATTCTGACAAATTACACTTTTCATCCTCTCAATCAGTAATGCGGGAGACAATTTTCCCTGGCTTTTACATTTGACTCAAAACTACCGAACGTCGGAATATTCTAATACCAAACCGTTTCTTTTTTTTTTTTTTTTTTAAGTACCGAGAAAGTGCTGAAGTTTTGGTATACCGTGCAACACTACGTCAGACACATATTCCAATCCACTGCTCAGCTCAGCAGAGAATTCACATTTCAGAGCGCCACAGAGACAGACAGAATAATAACACATAAATGCACATTTCAAATAATAAATACGACATTGAGAAAAAACGGAAATAAAAGACGTAATATCAACTCGCGATCTGCGTGCTGCGCGCAAAGTAGTCTACCGTTTTATTTATTTAGACATTGGCAGATAAGATAAATTTTGGTTACGCTGACCTATAAAACGCTATTCCAAAAGCAAAATCAGACATGTTATACATCGTTAGAAAGCTTATACTCTCACCTACTGAATAAATGAATTGTCAATCAAGCCAAATTGCACTAAAAAGGGCGACAACGCCGTAAGCAACAGGTGTGGTATTACGCACAGCTGTTATTGAAGATAGCCGACCCTGGCGTCACAGATGCGCGTATATTTCGCAAACGGATTGTCCAAGACAATATATGAACACTCATTCGCAAAAGGGACATCTCTACGCGTAAAACCAGTGGTAAGATTGTATATTTATTCGATGTTTAGTCCCAGATATTGAATGTAGAATGACATGGCATAATTTAAAAAAACTTTGTCTCGTTTATTTCCTTATTCAGTGAGCAGCGTTTTCACTGCTATATTGGCATATTTTAGGGCTAACGTCGAGTTTATCTTGTTGCTACGGAATATTACATTACATTCCATTACAATACAGGCATTTGGCAGACGCTCTTGTCCAGAGTGACGTACAACAAAGTGTATAACCATAACCAGGAACAAGTGTGTCGAAAACCCTAGAGAGAAATGCCGTTCCAAGTGCAGGGAACAACCGTTAGTTCAACTTGGACCCTGTAGGTTAAACTGATTAACACTAACACAAACAAGAACAGCAACAACGCAGTCTATGCAAAAATACAAGCAATAGTTAAGACGAGTGCATTAACTAAGTCACCAACGAAACAGCTAACTAGTTACAACCCTAAGCTTACAGTCAATTTAGAGATTAAATTGAGAAAACAATTTCTCTCAGCATAATGACGGATTTAAAGACTAAACGAACTCACCCGATATTGTCTTCAAATGGACCGTATTATTTATTTAGACATTGGCAGACTACAGCATAAATTGCGTCTTTTGTTTATATTCAATATTAGAAATTGCAGCGAGAAACTGCAGCTGTAGACACAAAATAGTTTGTTATGTTATGGTAGCAACGGCACGAAGCGGACTATATGCATTACCGTCATTGTTTCATTGGACCAGCGTGTTTTCGCGCGTTTGCACAGAAACTCAGAACCTATCAATAAAATGGTTTAGCTATTTCTCAGCATAATGACAGATTCAAAGACTAAACGAACTCACCCGATACTGTCTTCAAATAATGTCTGGCACTGTGTTACACTGCTTCCCCGACGTTCAGACCGTCCCCTCACTGATAAAAACTAGACCCTACGGTGTCGGATTACTTGCGTCGCCATGGATGTTGCTTGCCGTAAAGAAGTTTACTCGATGTCGTAACCGTTTAGATTTGGAGCCACAGCTCTTCCGCACCCCACCTAATAACAACGGCCAAATGGCGGGCAAACCATATGGGGGACATAGGTGCTCCCAATGGCAAAGTTGTAGAGCACATTCAGATGCATCGGTCGATGAAGTTTTGTGTTGATCGGACTTACGGTGTGGCAGTTATAGCCTTTAAAAGTACGACCCTTTGTTATAGCGCCACCATCTGGTCGACATAGGTGATTTTTCGTGCCTGAGTAGTGGGGGGCCATAGGAACCCACCTACCAAATTTGGTTGGTCTACAACTTATGGTTGCTGAGCTTCAGACATTTTAGTGGAGAAAACTTCCACGCCCCAACTAAAAAGTCTAAATGGCGGGCAAACAATATGGCGGACACAGGTGGTGCCAATGGCAAAGTTGTAGAGCACGTTCAGATGCATAGGTTGATGAAGTTTTGTGTTGATCTAACTTATGGTGTGAGAGTTATGGCCTTTTACGCAAAACCCTTTGTTATAGCGCCACCATCTGGCCGACATAGGTGATTTTTAGTGCCTGAGTAGTGGGGGGCCATAGGAACCCACCTGCCGAATTTGGTTGCTCTAGTACTTATGGTTGCTGAGCCTCAGACACTTTTAGCGGAGAAAAATAATAATAATAATAATAATCCTAACAGATACAATAGGGTTCCACCAGCTTCGCTGCTTGGACCCCTAATAATAATAATAATAATCCTAACAAAAACAATAGGGTTCCACCAGCTTCGCTGCTTGGACCCCTAATAACAGTCGGTTCTGCAATTCCGGTGTTTCGGATGATATTCTTCCAATCAGGGCATGGCGAAGGGGCGCTCCACTTCCTGCATGCTTCGCCAGGATTTGTACGGGAATTTTATCCATGATATCAGATAACATACGTTGCTCTCGTGTATACACACACATAATTATACCGTTTACGGACGCCACACCACATGCATGCCTATCTGCAATCTAATAACATAATCACAGCCACACACCCTCCGTCTGAGCCGCTAATTGTGTCTGTCTCACCACCCCTTGTCAAAATCCAATGCTTTGTGGCCAGCTGTTCGGAGTAGCTCAGCTAGCTACAGATGTTTCGCTTTATTTGCAAACAGGACAAGCCCTCCACAAACCGCCCGAAAAGAATGTAGCCAGCGCAGCTATGTCTCGCAGGGTAATAACGATTAGATGAGTCCCAACATGCCACTTCATACATATGCGTTCGGGTGAAAGCCAGCTAGCAATCAGTTCTGACTAATCACAAAAGAACACTCGCTTTGCAGAAAGTGTCGTTAGCAAGCTATCCTGTCAGCAACCGAGTCAACTAGTTTACAGTACTCCGAGGCAAATGGGAGCATTTTGCTACAGTTCCATACCACCAAGCACAATAACTGCAATAACCAGCGAGCAGAGAAAACAACCAGGATCTATGAAAGCTCAACCTCAGCCAGTTCTTTCCCTGCCCTCATTTTTCATCCAACAGCAGTCTGTCGCTTGTTAAAAACATCGCTCTCCCGAGTTGAAATAAGGCGAGTAGCACGCTGGAAAATAACTCCGATGCAGCAAGCTAGCTGTGCAGACAGGGCACATCGGGCGTATCGCATATCTGTAGAGCTAAAATGACACAATATTGTCCAAGACTCACCGAATTCCAATATTCCAGAGCTGTGTTGGGTGACAGCGCTGGTTCCGCAGACCTGGTTTCGTGCGCGAGCGCTGGAAAGCAGCGGCACACAGCCCCTGGCCGCACGCACGACTTCTGTATGGAGCGAGCGTATTTGCAGCCGGGAAACAATCGTTATTGTACAGTGATTCCTGCTGGGCGGATTGGAAATTGCAGCGCGCTTGAACCCGGAGAACGCCCCCGGGTTTGGCAATGACAGGTAACTTAATGGTTAAACGCAAATAAAAAACAAGCCAAACAATTTGTAATTCGTCACTAGATGGAAATTAATTCAATGTTTTGAATAACAATGTTGACAATCATTTTATTAGGCCTATACATGATTAAAATGTCAGGTGAACAAGTTGAACTATGCGGTTGTTCCCTGCACTTGGACCGGTACTTCTCTCTAGGGTTTTCGACATACTTGTTCCTGGTTATGTTTATACACTTTAGCCGCGTTTCCACCGCAGGAACTTTACCCCGGAACTAGGAACCTTTTGAGGAACTCAGTGCGTTTCCACCGCAGGAACTAGGGTCTAAATTTAGTTCCGGGGGCTTTATTTTACCCTCAAAAAGTTCCTGCTCAGGGGGTAGTACTTTCCGAAAGTACAGGAACCTTTTGGGTGGAGCTTGCAGCGCTGAACATTTCTGATTGGTCGAGTACTCGCAGCATATTTTTGTGTTTATTTTCAACCGCCATGTTTAAAAATATGCAGCCGCAAACCGATTTATTTTCATAATAACTTCAAATCAAACTTGTATGTTATGCGGCGCAGTAGCCTAGTTTTGGTTATAGCCTGCCAACGTCTTTGAATTATAACGTGTGCTCTTCTGTTCTTTTCTTGCTTTAGTATTCGTTTTATAAAATGCTAAGCATTCGTGCTGGGACAGCATATTACCTACCAAAACATTCAAACGGATTAATTCGGTTGCTGAATATTTTCTTCCGGATTTTCTTTGTAAGCCCGTTGTAATTGACTCAAAACGTTTGATACAGCTATGTGAGGTATGCGGTAGTTCTGCGTAATTCACATTGGTGATACAGTAAAAGCAAACTGGAAATCACCTTCCGCACTTTTTGTCATGGTAAAATAACAGGTTAATTCTAGTAGTCGTCCCTTTAGCTTTTTCAGACTGCCGTGATTTTACTCTGCCATTCTTCAATTCCACAAAAAGACCAGGAAGACTATGGACTAATTTATGGTGCATGGTTCGCATCTGGAGGGCACACTTCGCTGCTCGGCTAGCAGTAACTTCGAAGGAAAGCAAACGGTGGCTGTACCACTGCTAATTTAAATTTTCACGCAAGTCCGAGTTTTCGTTCTATTCTTGTCATTTTGCGATTAGCCTATATGGAATTGACGATGAGAAGGTAATAAAACAGCAAATTGTTTACAACGTGTGCATGTTTTCTGCTGTTGTTGCCAGTTATACTGGAAATGTGAATGCATTCTGTCGCCTCGGATGTCAAGACATGAAAGTGAATGTTCGCATAAAAACATAATGAATGTGTTTGAGAGGATATATAAAACAGTTACAATCTGACTATCGGCCTGTTATATCCTATTTGTTGCATAACGACGGTCCAAGTTCAACTACCAACGACAGTTTTGCTTGACAACGGTAAAATATGCAAACGGCTGCAGAAGAATATTTCAATTCCAGGTGATTAAATCGATAAAAATCAATAAATACAAAAGTAACCATGTAGTCATTGTTGGTAACCCGTTGTATATACGTGGAATAAACCCCTCCGGGCTGTCCCGGTTATTAGAAAATAATGTAGGCTACTTCGGTGGTAGTATGGGGTTACAGAAGAAATCATAGGACAGATGGGCCGACGACAACTTCGCTTTTTCATACGTCAGTGGGCTAATTTGCCTAATCTTCGCGGAACTTTAGACCGCGGTGGAAACGCAGGCAACCATTGTTTGAAGGAGCCTTTTAGTTCCTGGAAAAGTAGTTCCTGGGACTAAAAGTTCCGGGTAATTCGGTGGAAACGCGGCTTAAGTTGTACGTCGTTCTGGATAAGAGCGTCTGCCAAATGCCTGTAATGTAATGTAACATGGTGACCTGTGACTTAAATACTTTAGTGTGTAACTAGCCTACGTACAAATTACAACATGATGTCCGCTCCAGTTTTGACGGCTTAAGATGTCGATTTTTCACAGAGGGCCGAACAGCAGGCCCCTGGAGTTCCTTGAAGATACTGTAGGGGGTCCATGGCCAGATTTGATATGCAATGAATAGATATATAGTTGTTGGATTTTTTTTTATAGAACCATTTTTAAGTTATAATGGGGTCCCCTGAATGCCTTTGGCTCTGGATGAGACTCCCCAGATCAGAAGGTTGAAAGCCCTCGCTTAAGATGGCAAGCAGAACTACAGCTTCAGTGCCCTCTACTGTTCTGGAATAGCATTACAGCGGTTTATGGGAAGAATGGGTGCTGTTCATCAGTATGGAAAACTAACTTTTTTTTTTGAAGAACTAAAAGGGCTTTTTGTGTACAGAGACACATCAATGTGCATTTGTCCTGTCACACGCATTATTTAAAAAAACAGGGCCAAGATTTTTCCACACAGAATAGAGAGGGATGAGCCCCTCATTTGTCCAAACAACAGGAATGTACAGAAAAAGCAGAGCGGAGATTTAAAACGCATTAGCAGGCTCTGACCTCTGACCCTCAGGTCAAACCCCACATTTGGTAAAAAGATGGACACTTAACTGCATGACAAGACTGCAGAAAAAAAAACCAGATCGGTTGCTCCTGACGTCTTTCGTCCGGTGTGGGAAGAAAAATGGCCGCTGCATTATCCCGGGAGTTGAGATGAGTTCTGCGTCTGTCTCCCCCCTTGGACATGGTTGGGTCCGACCTGTGTGAGCAGAAATAGCCCCTATTAAAAGAAACAGTACAAAAGCTCTGTCAGTCAGTAGATTCAGTTACTCATTCGGACAAGTTTATGCAAGCATGAACTGAAAAACCTCATTTTGACTGTGTTTAACGCCATCATTTCGTTTCCAGCGGTTTGTCTTCGCTCAGACTTTCACTTTCTGTTGCTCAGAAGCTTTTTCGCTCTTCATACTTTGTCGACATTTACCTGTATTACTGTAGTTAACTATGTGAAGTGCTATTTCACTGAAATTGTATCGGTGCGTAAAGGTTTAGGTTTTGATTTGTGGTTATAGTTAGAGCTGGGGTAAGGTTAAGGGTTTGACTTAGAGAGGAGTAGTAAAGTTGTGGTTGGAGTTTAAAACCAAGCAGATATAATGGTTTTCAACAGAGGCAATCCGTTAGCATGCGGCAGAGACAACCAGAACAGGGTTGGTCCGGCGCAAGTGTAAACACCTTTGCCATAATACCCCAGGGCTTTCTCCATGAGCAACCGTGGCATGTCTTAACGGAGCGTGTCAGAGCGGGACGGGGCAGCTGCTAAACCAAGGTGCCCTGCTGGCACCTACAGACAGACAGGCCCGGGGGGCTTGGAAACTGCCAAATGCCAGTAAATGAAGCAGCCCTGCACTCCACCTACAGAGGAAGCACAGGCAGCTCACGCCAACCTGCCAAAGCCAGAGGGTGAGCTAGCACTGAGGCCGACTCAGTCCGCCATTTTGAGAGGCAAATCAGAAAACTCAGATGACTCATATTTATGGCTCATGCTCAAAGCCAGGATGAACTATAATAGACAACATGCCTTAAAACTAGTCCCTGTAAGGTACAGGCAAAGTCTGTCTTTCTGTTTTTGTGTCCATTTTTTTAACCAAATGAGCATTTAGCTTATCCAGAGTGACTTACACAACTTTTTGTGACTTTCAGGTTACAAGACCAGTTCCTTACCCAATATACTACACTGCCTCCCATGAGACAATGAAATAAAAAATCCGGTTTTCAAGGGAGCCCTCTTTATATTGCATACCTAAGACGAGAGAGTTGCTATTATTATCATTATCATCATTATTATTATTATTATTATTATGATTCAAAGGAAAATTACAGTTATTTAAGACAGCATCTCCAGTCCCACCAGCAACTCCCCACAACAAGGACATCAAACCAACAAAACCGCAAACAAACAAGAACAAATTATTCAAACAGGCTCCAGAGCTGCTCACCTCTAAAGAAAAATATTCCCTCCAAACCAGATCTGGAAAAATGCCAAAACCATGCAATCTGCATAACCGCATCTGAAGGGGGGGGGGGGGCTTTCTGCGGGACATTTGTGGAGCTGGAGGTGGGGGATCGCGGGGGGGAGAATGGGCCTCTGTGAGGGTCGCTCCCCATCTGCAGCACTCATTGAGCTGTGCGCGGACAAAAAAGCCTTCCGTGTGCGGCGAGGATCCACAACGAGGGCCACCTGTCTGGGACAAAGAGACCGATGAACGTGCCGGAAATCACCGCGACAGGACCCATTCACAAATGCGAGTCGCTTTTTACTTGTTTTTGAAAAATGGAGGGGGGAAAAAAATGGATAAAAACTTGACTGCGGGTTTCTGAAATCTAAGAATGGTTTTCGTTTTTTCAGTGTTCCACCATTCTCTTTGCTCACATAGCCAGCTGCTGGACCAGGTGAAGAGGTGGGTACAGAGGAGGCTTCTCTCTGCGATGAGATGGGTCATCGGGACTCGTTTTTGTCCTTCTGTATGAAATGCATCATTTAAAATGGCCTAGCTCTGGTTTCCCACCCATTTCCACGTTTGAGCTAGGTTTTAATCAGCAGTTATCCACATCTGGCCACATCTGCTCAAATGAACACACCAGTACACACACACACACACACACACACACACACACACATCCATGGACACCTGCCATTATTATTATTTAGAGCCATAGTAGTATCTATGCCTTGGTTTTAGAAAATCATCTTCAGTACTATCCACCATAGCCACACACACAGCATTAGATTAATGCTCCAAAAGGTACTGAACAAGTCTTACCCAAGAGTAATTGAAAATATAGTTGGTTATATACATGCTATGATGCTCCAAAACCTATTGAGGGAAAAGGAAATGTGCGATTGAGCAAAATTAGGGCAGAAAAAACCACCATTTCATAGCTTGTCGATGATGACTGTGGCAAGATGAGTGCCACCCCTCCTACCTTCCAACACACACTCACGGGAGACAGGCAGTTTGTTTAAGCACTTACGTGCTCTTTTATTACAGCCGACCGGCTCTTCGACAAAATAAACAAACACGGGTTTTTCCGTTATTTCCTCTTAACATACATTTGTTCTTTCTCCGTCATCAGCTCTCTCAAAGACTCGCGGTCTCGGCTTTTTAAAAACCCCAGGCTCACTGCTGAAAACAGAGGCAATCAGCGCAATCAAACAATTAACAATTATCGGCGCCGATTACCTCCGTCTGACAGTTGTGACGATGGATCCGAGAGCCGCTCCTGTCACTCTCTGCAGCCGACGCCGAACCACGCCCACCCCAAATGACGCTTGCCAAACAGTATGAAGATACAGACGGGTGACAAATTAAATAAAAAAATCTACATAAAGTGTCTTAGTAAGGTGTTGGGCCACCACAAGCCACCAGAACAGCTTCAATGCACTTTGGCATAGATTCTACAAGTCTCTGGAACTCTACTGGAGAGATGGAACACCATTCTTGAAAAGAATATTCCCTCATTTGGTGTTTTGATGATGGCGGTGGAGAGCGCTGTAACACATCGTTCCAAAACCTCCCATAGGTGTTCAACTGGGTTGAAATCTGGTGACTGCAAAGGTCATAGCATAAGATTCACATCATTTTCATACTCACCAAACCACCTAGTGACCCCTTGTGCCCTGTGGATTGGGAGCATTGTCATCCTAGAAGAGACCACTCCCATCAGGATAGAAATGTTTCATCATAGGATAAAGGTGATCACTCAGAATAACTTTGAATTGATTTAGTGACCATTCCCTCTAAGGATACAAGTGGACCCAAATCATGCCAGGAAAATGCCCCCCACAGCATAACAGAGCCACTGGACCCCCTCACTGTAGGGGTCAAGCATTCAGGCCTGTATCATTCTCTTGTTGAGAATATGGTGAAGGATGACTCATGTAACCATATCAAACGTGAAACAGTGCTTTGGAAAAGATGCACTGCAACCCAACTATAATATCCCTCTCTCTGTAGTTGTCAATGGACCTTCCTTGTCGAAGGTCTGATCACATCCTGCATTGACGTTCTCAGTCACTTGAGGAAAAGCTGCACTTCTGTTCTTCCTTTCATATCGCACTAATGCACAAGCATCAGTCTTTGAATGTACGCTTTCGACTACAATTTCCGACCCTTTTCTGATGTCTTTCCCATGCATTTAAATGCAGATGTCGCTTTAGAAGATATACTTAGTCACTGTTCCTACTGAAACACTAGCCAGTTGAGTAGTCTTTGTGACCGAAGCTCCTGCCATCTGAGCCCAAATAACAAACCCTCCTTCAAAGTCACTTAGATCTTTTCCTCTTGCCATCTTGATCCAAAATCAAGGTCAACTGTGCCTGCTCAGCATTTTTATACATGCCACAGAGTGTGGTAGGATGCCGATGGCTTAATTGAAACATGCAGTCCACCTATATGGGAGCATCTGCATTTGTTATGTTTCTCCAATGTATTCAGGTTTTTCAATTAATTTGTCACCCGTCTGTATCTCGACTGCAGACAGGTATCTTCATATACCTTCGTAGTAAACTCAGCTTGCTGGAAATACCTGATGAAATAAACTCTCCCAGTGCATTTTTGGCAGTGATGAAAGTAATGCTTGTCTTGTGAAAAAAATGTGGATTGCAATTTCAAAGTTTTACATTAAACCTAACGACACAGGGCCTCCAGTGGCGTAGCCCAGAGAGCGCTTTCCACATGCGAGACGCGACGTTGGCAGTTCAAGTTCAACCGCCAACATCTGTCGCATGTCTCTCTCTCTCCCTCCTCCTAGTTCTTCCTGTCTCTCTACACTATCCTGTCTAATAAAGCAGAAAAAAGCCCAATACAAATATTTAAAAAAAAATTTTTTTTAAAAACCTAACGTCACACACCGGGTGACACCCCCAGAAGGGACAGAACAGTAGGACACAGGGAGATGTGGTGAGTCCGGTTCCTTATTGTGTCCAGAGAGAAATACAGTAAGCACAATAACAAAAGAAAAAGTATTTCCTTTTCTGCCTCACGGGACCCGGGAAAAACAATGAACCAAAACAATAAATAAAATAGTCTGACTGAAAAGCCGTTGTGCTGTCTCATACTCTGTTGCCCCAACTGGAATCACACCCACAAACACACATTCACACACACAAACTTGCTCAGTTCATGGGGCACCATGATGAATTCCATAATAAAGGTTAATGTGCATACAAAGCATAGCCTGACAAGACAGCATTCTGTCAAAATGGGGGGGTCACATTTCAATGTCTTTTGACTTAAATATGAATACACACCCACGAGAGAAATGGAAAAACGGCATTGTAAAAAAAAAAACAGTAAAGTTAACTGTTAAAAAATGTAACATTTTATACATTGCTGTCTGTAAGACACTGAGATAATTGGGGTCAGGATTACTTAGGCATTAAGTGCATGGTCAATTGCAAAAGACTTAACAGGATTCCTTCCCAATCTGAGATTTATAGCAGGTACCCTAATGCAGCAATAGTGGTTTAAACACTAAGTTCTTTGCAATGAACCCGATTGCAAAGACCAGGAAACTGCATTTGAATTAGGTCTATTGGTTTAAAACTGAGGCTTAAACTCTACCAAGTTTATTGCACTGGAAAAGAAATTTAGGACCTAAAGAGATTGAACTTATTAAAGGTACAGCATTATAAACTTGAGTCAATTTATTCTACTTTGTTTAAATATATATATATATTCCAATTTAATTTTTATTTATTTATCAAAAATCCATTTCCATATTAGAATGGTCCTCACAGTAACATTGAGCTTTCAGCAGCAGATTTAAGCTGTTAGTTCACGAGGGAAATCAGTGTTATCAAGCCATTTAGCAGATGGTCTTATGTGTAACCTGCAGAACTTTTTCAGTCATTTCAATGTACTTTAAAACATATTTTTCTAAGCCTAAATTTCCCACTATAAAAGTTCACCCGAACCGTCTGGGTGTGGTAATGAGAACTGTCAGTTCGCTATGATTGACAGACCGTGCCCCGTTACCATAGCTACCCCCATGATAAGCGCTCTTTTCGGAGACTGAAATTTCACAAGCTAGCTAGCTTAGTAGTATATCAAGTATCGACAGATAGCTAAGGTAAGGACGTTGACTTATATCCAATTATAATTTTTCCTAATTAGCTAGCCAAGTCAAGATAAAAGCAAACTAGCTTGCTAACGTTATCGATAACATTGCCTTATGAAAGCAAACTACCTAGCTAGCTAACGTTAGCTAGCTACCTAATGAATATAACCAGAAATAATCTAACAGTCCTTAAATGGCACTCTAATTTAAGTGAACCTAAAGTCAGTCAAATATTTGCATTGTCTTGCCTGTAAGCCAGGGGCGCAAACTATGGGTCTCGAGTTATCCATGGGTTTATGGGGCGTGGAAGGGGGAGTGGTTACTGTATTCGTGACGCACCAAGTTGACAACTTTCTCAACCGGTTGAAAATAGGACGATACATTTAAACCGCATATTTCTCCAAAAATACAGAACGGACATATTTAATACTTTACTCATTGTGTTTCTTCAATGCCTCTTGTGCAAATAGCACATAAAACCGAGAAAGTGTGAAAATCACCATGGTACTCCTTTAACTATAACACCAGGCCAACCAGCAGAGGGTGGGATTCCCCTCTGTAGCAAAGTTCCTCTCGAGATTTCTTCCCAAAGGGGACGTTTTCCTTTTTTGTAAATTAATTCCACTAATTTTGGGGGGTTCAGTTTCCACTGTAAAGAATCCTTGGGACTGTGTCCCTGTAAAAAAGCACAAAGCAAATAAAACTGAATTTTACTTATTCTAAAAACAGAAATAATTTATGCAGCTGTATATTTTACTAAAGCAATGTTGACCATATTCCCTACTCGAGGGCATGACAGTGGCCCTTCTGAATCAAACCGTCGAGTTTGCAGTTCCCAAACCACACTACCACCCCAATACATAAACTTAAAAAATATCCTAACCAAAATAAACGAGGAAATGCAGTTACGTGCAGTTCTGACCTCTCACGTTCAGTATAAAAGGAATATACTCCTGAAAATGTTACACATAAAACTGTGCTGCCTTGCGTCTCCGTATCAGACTGACTTACCTCATCTAGGTAAAACTGACTGCAATTGCAAAACGCTCAAATTAAGCACACTTACGGTCGTACACGTTATTTATTTCTAAATCATCTAAAATTATTCCGTGCCCAACGCATAATTAACCACGGACACTGCTTAAGTTGTACGAGAGATGCCGTTGCGTGCACAGGCAGATTTTTTGCCATTTGTTTATTTTAAAAAGCAAGTAGTGGTTTTGAAGAACAAAAGTGAACATTTCGCAGTGGGGACGAAGCGGGCCCTAGTTCTCGCGCATCAGCAAATAACACTAATTTGTGGCCCGTTTGGAACGAAGGAGACACAATCATCAAAACGGAAAGGCTCGTTTCATGCAGTCCGCGATGGCCGTTGAAGCACTCACACATTCCGTTACTTCGTTTTCAAAAAAAATTTCCCAAAAAAAACAACGTAACCGGTGTATGCCTGCGTTATTAGGCAACGGTCTTCCTGTGGACGGACGCGTCCCAAAACTACCCCTTCACTAATTGTTCCATTTGATTCAGACATTTAGCAAGGAAATTAGAACATTCCACCAGACGGCACTGAATTAAACTTGTATTAGCGTTAGGTTACAACCGTCAAAGTAAAATGCTTTGCTGTCGTCGTAATATTAGCCAAAACCACCACATGTATAAAGAATTTAACTATCCAACTTAGTCTACCTAAGCTAACCTGTAAGTATGGCAATATTCATAATACCAGTCATGTACAATAGCATGCTAACGTCAACAAGATAAATTTCACGAAAAATAAAAAATTTGCCAGGAAGTCGTAGTTTTGGGAAATAGCTTAAGTTAGCAAAGATTTGGGTTTGCAAATGTAAGTAAAATATTATATTTGCAAGCTAACAATTCGTCTAGTGCGGAGGGATATTATTCAGAAAACATTTACTTAGATAAGTAAATTGTAAATAGAAACGGCAATTCAAGCGGGAAAGCCCCACGAGTTAACTCTGCAGAAACGTTTTTTTTCCAGCTTTCAAGAATGCAGTCTAGGTAATGACGCTAAAAATTCGCAGATTGATAGTGTCAGGAACCGTACGAATGACCCATGATAATGCTTAAATCGGTACCTAACCTTGCATGGTGTCTATGCCCACACATCGCGCCTAAAATGTCTGGTTGGCTAGCTGATTTTGCAAGAAAATTCAAAAATGTCCTTTATAAATTGCTACTTAATGGTAGTAACTAGTCTTATCTACCTAAATAAATGAATTGCTTCAGGACAGACGTTGACCTTTTCTGACTTTAATACACGTTCTATCTGTCCATTACAGCGATACATTTGAGCGCATAACCTGATGTTACTAGCTAATCAAAACACACAGGACGATTCAAGGATTCTTCGTGATAGCAGAAAGAAACTGACTAACGCGTTGCCATTTTTGAATGCCCCCTGCTGGACCAGGGAAACACTACATGAAAGTGGGAGTTGAACAATATAATCCTTATTTCTGTTTCAGTTGTACATGAAACCAGAAGCAATCGAAAATATGCTTACATTTGTTTTTTGCTAATATGTTTATTTCTTCTGGTTTTATTTTAAATGCAGTTAATTTCCTTATACCACGATATGGAATATTAGCAAACCTCCCCCAAAGTAAGCTTAAAATGGTTTGCCCCAAGGGTTACAGGAAGTTGTAGCAGCTGCCATGTTTAGCTGCTTTGTTGTAGATTTCTTGTAGGTTTCCTGCAGATTTTAAGTGTTGCAATGGAACCGAGCTGGAGTACGTTTTTATTTCAGGTAAGTGCGCTCTTTTACGTAATTTGTTTGATTTAAATGGACCGTTGCTTATAGACCGACTGAACTGTAGGCATTGTTTGTTTTAAACGTATAATTTTAGCTAAAGCTATCCAAGCAAAACAATGGTAGCTAACTAGCTGCTACATCAATCCCAGACTTCCAGCTGTGAGGTATAGGCATGACGCTTAGAAAAAAATCTGCTCTCTTCTCTCTTTTTTTGCAGTTAAGAGTAAGGTCCTAGTTGCATTGAGTGTGTGAATTAAGTTAAATATTTGGCAGATCCAGTGCTTTATTTGATAGGTTGAACAAATACTTTCCCCAGCTTATCACGTCTAGCTACCTTGTGAACAAGATCATTCGTGGCATTCGTAGTAGTAGCAGCACCAACGACACCGCTAGCTGGCCGGCCAGCTATCTTGTGTCTTTATCGTGTTAGCTAGCTAATCGTTTTCTTTGACATGGGTCTGAATGAACTCCCCACTACAAAACAGCAACTAGCTGCCGATGCATCCCCCTTAAAACTAGCGCTAGGATGGGAGGAAGGAAAATGGATCCACACTTCCGATTCTTTTCAACTTTTCCCCCCGTATTCCTATGTAACCGCGGTTTGGAGAAGGAATTCAAACTATGCACCAAAAGCTGCAGCGAACGATCGTTAGCTGGCTAATTTTGGTTGCGATGTTTTGCCACCTTGATCATTAGTTGTGCTTCAAGTGCGGCCTTTCTATTTGAGCGATGAGCATCATTAGTTAGCTAACTTGTATATGTGCAAAGTGAGTAGGCGTTGTATTACCCATTTTTGTTTGTGTTAATTAGCTGACTGGCTAATGGCGTATGTATAGCTAGTTAGCATTCTGTATAATTATAATAGCTCGGTAATTTGTGGCCACTTGCTGACTTGGTTCAGATGGGACGGTCCTGATAAATCTGCCATTCAGTAGCTAGCTAGATGGGGGTCATTTTCATTGGGCTAACGGTAGCTGAGATTTAGTTTTTTCTCAAGTACTGCGTGGACTAGGGATGCCAAACGTGCCACATAGCTACTTAGCAAGCTCATTCGTTATATATTTATTACCGCTAGCCTTTTTCATATCACATTTCAAGCACTGGATTATGAACAAATGGACCCCTCTCGAAAAAAGTTTTAATGGTTTAAATACTCTCTTCGGTTGTTAATGAGAGCCTAGGAGGTAGGAGAATCCTTCTAAAGTCGCGAACTTTGAGACTAACTTCAGCTTCCAACACTAGTATTGCTCATCATGGAAGTACTGCATCCCGTCTGGATTTGTGACGGTTATCTGCAAACATTTGCTTAAATTTGTTTTCTTGACGTCTGTAGCTAGCTAGTCATGTGGAATTTGAGAGAAGGGAGGATTGATCTATGATGCCCAGTAACATGGCTATGTTTTCTTACTCTAGCACTTGGTTTGGAGTGGACATTCTCTTGACGCCCAGACCGAAGTATGTTCGCCGAACACACAGTGAACATGTATTGGCTAGTTTAGCAAGTTCTGTATATTTCGATGCAGTGGGCTATGTCGCCAGTTACTACAATCTGATAACAAAGTCGCCTTTCAAAACGCGACTTGCTACTTGCAGTTAATGCGCACATTAAATATGGTTGGTAATTTCTGTAATTAGTGGCTGCTTGTTGGTTGTGTCGTCTACTCCTTGCGCAGTCAAATAACTAGTCTTATTATATCCCTGACCCAGTTTAAGTTTAACAAATGTGCATTTGAAAGACACGCGAGGCGCACGTATCATCAAATGTACATGTACATGCACATCACAGGTCTGTAACTAAGCAAATGCCTGAAATGCTGTCGCAGGGCAATAGGGTTGGTATGAGATTTTGAAATCCCAGATAGGTCAATGGCGTTTTAAACTTAGGCGGATTCCAGTCCAGCCGTGGTTCACATGACAGCTTGCGACACCAAACATTTATTTCCCTTGGACCTTGTAACTGCAACAAGTAGGCTATACTGCAGAAGTCATTTTGCATCGAGTCTGTAATCAAATCCACGTTCTCCTGTGTCCACACTTTGCACGTGCACTCATAATTTCTGTATGTAGTTTGTGTTTACCTGTTTAACCATAGGTAACAACCAACCAATCAAATTGATTTAAATTGTTTGTTAAATTAAAAATAATATATAATACCATGTACAGCATATTAACATCAGGCTAACGCAATAAAGTCACAAAACTTATTTCGGTTAGTCTTCAGGGAGAGTTGGTGAAATTCCACAACTGTCACCACTATCCTCCATTAAATGCAGAATTTACATCTCAAATTCCAGCCAGAAAAGGTCAGTATATTAAAAATTTGCTTTTTAAAAATTGGTCGCAAAAGATCTTATCAAACTGCGCAGTGGCAGTTACAGCAAATACTCCAGATGTCATGGGTATACATTTTATTCTTCTTCATATAGGGTACTGGTAAAATAGATGCATGTGTTTACATATTTAGCATAAATGTTTATCATGGAGAGCAGAACGTGTCTGGGATATTGGCATTTTGATCTGTCCAGAATGTGTTTGGCTGCCATTTTTTAACCTCTAGGGGGAATTCTGTTACCAGTCATGTGTATCTTAAAAATAACCTCCCCTGTACAACACTTGATGCGTTTTTAGAAGGTGATCTCAATATGCGGGCTGGGATGAGGGGGGGCATTGGTAAGCAAGCAGATTTTTGATGGGATACTGCTGCCTGCAATCTCGGGCAGTTTATTTTATACAGTTCCTGTTACTGTGGGGGAATTATAGTTTTGTCCACATCATCGTGTTTAGGACCAGTTGCGTCCGTTGCCCCCTTTTTGAGATAATAACTCTGTTAGCGGTGTGTGGCGGAGGCCGTTCTCACCTCACTGGAGCGGCGCAGCTGTTGCCGTGTAACAGCCGAGAGCGCCAAGAGAGGCCGCAGTGGATGTTTCATAACCAGTTAGGCGGAAATATCGGAAAAGCGATGTGTGAGACGAGGGCATTCGCTTTTTTTCCTCCACCTTTTTATTTGTTTCGATGGACGTGATGAACTTTAGAGATACCGTAGACGAACCACAGTTGTTATTGTTCCGGGGGTATCAGAGGTAACCAGTAGTTAGAAAAATGTGGCCAATGCAGTTGGACTTTTTTTAAATAATGTTTCTTCCCTGAATCGATTATTCGCGGGAAAAGCTATTCACGCTGTATTTCAGTTGTTTAGCCAAATCGTAATTTTCCATGAATCCGCTATAGAAGTGTAGCCTACGTGAGCCATCCTGACATTACTTTAGTTTATTCCACGAATTCAATTTATTTTAGGGATTAGGCTATAGGCTACATTACTTTAAGAACCATTTCACGATGATACAACATTTCAAAGGTTTGTTGGGAAAACAATTATAATATAACAAATATATCCTTTTTTTAAACTGCCACCAAAGCGCCTCATTGATAAACGACGTTCTCTACTGCACCCTAATCAAGTTGGACTGACGCAAATTCCGACCTGTGTGAAACTCTTGAGAAGAAAAAAAATTCCTTTGATTCCCTTTCATACAAGCGGTTCAGTGCAGTGGGTATTGTCCGAGTTGTGTGAGAGTGCGAGCACGTGTAATCCCTTTATTCCTTGGCTCAGGCCAAGCAAAGCAGTGGCGCTCTCGATACCCATTCAGTCGGAAACGGCAGCGGTTACGCGCCGGCGTGACTCAGACGAGTCTCAGCGGGATCAGACCTCTCTTCCCGGTTTTCTTAGTCATTGATTTTTCCCCTGCGGCCTGGGGATGTCAGTTGGTTGGTTGATTTGCATCGGCTTGGCGGAATAATGACAAAAAACCCGCCGCGAGCGTCATGGCCAACCAGTAGCTCAGTCAAGTTCATTTCCTGTGCCCTGGTATATACGGTCTATGGCCCTGACTAACTTCTGAGGAATGTACTTCCTGAGCGCCGTTCCTGTGGTCTGAGAATATGACTATTATGCATTTATTCGAGGATGCAATGTTATAAAACCTGCATCGAATATTATGGCTGCGTGCTCCAGCCTTGGAGTTAAATTGAGTGCTGTACCCCTTTCAGATCATAGACCAATAATAATAATAATAATAAATTATAAAGCACCTTTCATGCAAAAATTACACACATTGATCAAAGAACAATGCATGATATATACATGCAGGCATACTTGTTTTAAAAAAAATGGGGGGAAAAATAAAATAAGTTACAGTAAAATGTAAATATACAGTCAATACACAAAGCTGAATAAAATAGTCAAATAAAAGCCCAAGGAAAGAAGTATGTCTTGGCCGCTTTTTAGAATTAGGGTCTGTTTGGGTTTGTTGTGGGAGAGTGTTCCATAGTTTAGGAAAGTGGTAGCACACCCACCACTGTTTTAATGCTTTCTGTAGCTAAACTGATGAAGCCAGCGGTGGGCTGGTACATGAAATGAAGTACAGTCTCGGATGTAGGAAGGTGTTAGCCCGTTTAGTGCTTTACAAACAAACAGTATGACTAAAATCAATCCTAAAAGAAACGTAGCCAACGAAGAGCAGCAAGGACAAGTGTAATAAGTTCTCTCTTCTTGGCGTCTCATTAAAATTCTTGCAGCAGTGTTCTGAATAACTTGGACGTTGTCAGTTGACCTCTTTGGCAGGCCAGTAAGAAGTGCATTACGGTAATCCAACCGGTTTGAAATAAAAAGCAGTCTATCAATATTTCGGCATCTTGCCGAGATAAATACGGTCTCATTTTGGCTGCGTTTCTAACGTGAAAAAAATGCAGTCTTGGTTACCATGCGGTTTATGACTGAGGTCGGCATCTAAAATCACCCGTAGGTTTCCAACATCTGATTTTGTCTGTGTGGTAGGTTGCCCAATCTTGTGCACAGCTCGCCTCTCTTTGACTTGAGACCAGCTAGGAGTACCCCCGTGTCTTCCTGTTTGAGTTTTAAAATGTTTTTACTCCTCTACACATTAATGCTGGGTTGGACGAGCTGCTAGCACACTCGAAAGGGCATCTGGATGGCTTGGCCCAGCAGAACCTTGTAGCCTAGCTCCGTTACCAGCGGAAGTTTACGTCGTCATGACGCCTGATGTTACCAAGAGGACGCACACGCAAAGAAAATGGGAAGGGATCCGTGAATATTCCCCCCGAGCTCTACCGTGGATAAAGACAGCCGTCTGTGAAACACGGACCCCCGAGTTACACGAAATAGTGTCTTTCTGCAACATTTGGAAGCACGCTAATCTTTGATATTGACGATGTTAAAAGTAGATCAGCAAAGCAATGAAAATGTTTTGGCGTAAGAAACGATGCTAACGCGAAACGCAAAGCAGAGTAATGGGCCAGATTTATCACTTTGCAGCATCCTGTAGCCAACCTCCAGTCAACATTTCACTGCTGTACCTGTCCCAGAGTGAGAGAGCTTTTCAGATAATCAATATTGCATGTTTAAAGAGTGGTTTTTATTTAAAATTTACACTAAGTAAATTATTTATATTAAAGTAATTAGTGGTGCTGCCTGAAGTCTCGTTCAGAAGCTGTTGCTTTGATACTGGTGTTCAGCCTCTGCCTGCTCCCCCCCCCCCCCCCCCCGCCTTGTCTGCTCCCCCCCCCCTTAAACGCATTACGTTTTGGTGGCATTTCTTCTGGAATGACCTCAGCCTTCACTCTAGGTTTGTGTCAAAATCATGTGATTGGTGTGAAGGCACAGCGGGAGGCGTCGACTGGCCCTGTTGATTGGCTCTGGGGCCTGTCAATCATGCACGCACATGGCCCTGCCACGCGTTCTAAATGCCGACAAGTTCCTCCGCTGCACGCGCTCAACGTTTGCGCTTCCATTTCCCACCTGTCGAAGCTGAAACGTTCCCATGCGATGAAAGTTAAGGGACTTGACCAGGTGTAAAGCTGCAGCAGTGGATGTTTGTAGTTAAGAGAATGAGTGGATGGGCGGAGCGTATGAGCTGTGTATCTTGGTTGCTTTATAGCATCTGTGATGCAGCCTGTGTCCATCTGCGCGGGAATCTGCCACAGACTACTAATCCTATTCCCTAGGGAACGGGCCTTTTTTGGCTACTGTGTGTGTGCGTGCATGCGTGTGTCTGTGTGTGCGTGTGTGAGTGTGTGTGCTTCCCCTGGGCTAGAGAGCGTGTGCGTGACCTGTTAGTGTGGAATCTAGAGTAACGCTAGCTGAAGGGGCACAGGCCAAATCAGCATGGTGCTCACAAAGACCCCCCACAGGGCTCTTGGGTACTGTGTGTTGCTGGTGGACTAGCTGTGTCCTCTGTCCAGACCCCCCCAGGAGAATGGTGTGGATGAAAATCAGTGAATGTGTCACGCGAACATCCCCACGCTTTGTCTTTGGGTGCTAGTGACTGAACCCCCCAAAAAACAGAGGGTCAAGGGATTAACCCCCTGTCCGCCATGACTGAGCTACCGCGAGGGTTGCCTTAATCATAAAAAAAATCCCTTCTGAATTTTTAAATAAGTGATAAGTGAGTACACTGCCCACCTCCCCCCCCCCACGTCAACCCCACTCAGCACTGTTGCATTTCAAACACAGTCCAAGTTTATAGCAGAGAGATTACAGCGTTTACTGGTGTTGTTTTTTTGTTTCTTGACTTGGTTTCGGTTGGTTGTTATCCAATGTTAGGAGCTGTACAGGTGAATTCAGACCTCATTGTGAAGTGATGGGGGTTGCCTGAAACTTGGTGTCTTACAGTTTGGACATTTGATTGGTTGACGTGAGGTAGCTGTTCTGACAAGCCGACTGTTAAAAATAATTTACTTAATTGCAGGTGGGAATAATCCATGTAGTTGAGAACATACTTTTTTCCCCCTCCAGTGTAATTTTCCTAAGCTTTATCAGTCTTACTAATGCCATTAGCACAGCCTGTGGCTGTGTTTGTGGTTAATTGAGCTAACCAGGGGAGATGCCATTTTGTGATGAAGCAAGTTAACCGATTTAAACTACCTTAACTGCTGACTTGCATCACTGCCAACGTGATAATCTTGAGCTGCTCCTTTTCCTTGAGCTGCTTCGATTCCCTTTTCTGCCTATAGCCAAATTGTGTTCAGTCACAGACCTGGTTGTGTCAATTTATTATAAATGTGATAACACCAGAAACATGACTGCCGTTAATATTCTAGTCCCGATATGCATGCACCCACTCTGAACTGTTGTTTATTGAGTAGCTTATAACTTGTATAACACTTTTTAGAATCTAGTTTCGTAACTGAGCAAACTCTGATACATGGATGGACTGCGGTAGTGCATCAGTGGATTTGAGTTATACTGGATTTGTTGCCTTTATTATGGCCCTGCTGTGAAATCACATGGTATCTTGTTTATAAACGAAGAACAAGGCGTTATTTAAATAAATGTGGGCATACAGTCCACCTGAATTGGATCTCATGGACCAAGCTAATTTAATAGCTCACTAGCTTGCTCTCGTCAACACACTTCAGTTTGCATGAAATACAGGATGGCAGTTCTGGTATTTTCCTGATATTCTGGCTAAAGAGACCATTGTCAGTTTATGAAGTGTCTGTAATGGGCACGTCTGTAGTGTTCAAATGAATAATGACTACAGATCACATATGACCTCAGTGGAAGTTCTTACCACAGAAAGCTTAGATGTAATCATATTTAAAATGCCCGGGTTGCACCTCTTTTCAGATGTGACTGATCTGACATTAGCAGTTCCAGTCAGCGCATCATCTTTATGAGACTGGTCTTATAAACTGAAAAGTATTGCATTTAAATGCAATTCATATTGCTGTATCAACTTCTCACCCTTTTTCAAACAGTAAAAAACTTTGGGTGGCCAGCCTGTATTCACCAGCATTCACTACTGTGCACGGGTGCTCACGGTTTGGTTCAGTCCGCTGGTTTGGTGTCACGGTTTCAGTTTGGCTTGGTTCTGTATGTTTTTGGTAAGGCGGGGGGGGGGGGGGGGAGTACAATTGGCATTCAAATTTTCATTTATTTGATAGCAAATGTTATTAGAATGGTTTTAATGTAATAAAAATCAATATCAAAAGCTTGAAAACAAAAAATGTACTTTTAAAAGGAAAATAAAGAAAATAATCCCCACATTTATAGCCTAAAGCCATCAACGTGATATGCAGCATAAACTCAACCTGCATTAGACTATGTAAACAAGACAAGAAAGAGTACATTCATTTGAATCTCAAACTAAACATAATCGATTCTTAAACAAATCATGGTTTTTTCCATTTGAAATTTGAATGCAGTATTTAACTGAAGCAAAATTGATACACCCTGGTTGGAACTGTTCTCTCAAAAGGCGCCACTTTACTGAAAAGTACTGCTTGTGCTTGTCACGTACACACCAGGGTGATGTTGACACAAACGGTCCATAATGTTCAGTGTGCCTCCATTAGCATACAGCACACATTTATGAAACGACGCTTGCACACAAACGCCGTTTCATCCACCGCCATTTTCCCACGACCGTCCTCGTTAACCCTGAATCCACAGAGCTCCCGAGCGACGGTGGCAGAAGATCCTCCGCCTGGTTTTTCCTCCTCCCCCCGCCTGCAATTTACCAAAACTGACCGAATGCCAGCGTGGCCGACTCCCAAGACAAATGAGCAGCCTCTCCTCGAAACACGGGGCTAACGTTATGCTAGCTCCACATCCAAGCACGGATCCAGCCTCTCTGTTGTCCCCGGTGTGGTTGGGTCTTTGAGGAACAGTAAACACAAATGTTTGGAAACGCTATCAAGCGGTTTTGTTTTCTTCCACAAGAAAACCACGACCTGTGACTTCAGACTTTTTTCGAGCGACTTCAGGGGTTAAGAAAGCAAGCCCAAATTTGCATTTGCAAGTGGATTTGGCAACTCTGCCAACTGACTGGTGCTTCAGCTGTAACCACAATGTCACCTGTGCAAATGTATGATAAAATAACAAAATTTTAAAAATTTGTGCCTATTCTGAAAAGCATAGCTAGCCATAAGAGGATTTTTGAATCAAACTGAACCATGGGTGGCAAACCAAAAGTTTATTTTTAAAAATTATTTATTTATAGGGTGAACCATTGCATCCCTAATTCGAATGAACTTAAGCTAATGAACAGGTTTCTTTGAGAATTATCTGTAGAATCTGGTTAACTTTCACCAGTATCCAAACCGTTACAGTTGTTTGACCATTTTTATGTGTATCGGATTCAGATCCTGGTGTGCATGCATTTCTGACTGAGAACACTTTTTAAATGAATGTTATAGTGTGCTATAGACCGTGGCCCTAGATGACCCCTTGGCTACTCATGGCATTTGTCTACTACCTCCCAACCAAACGATGACTTCATTATTCTGTGCCTTTTGTTCTATAAGCAACTCCAAAATGACTGTACAAAACCGATGAGGACTGTCGCTCATTTCCTCCCCCCCCCCCCCCCCCCCCCCGGTTTAAAAGTGAGATTTGTCGGACTTCCCCTGTTTGATTAGTCGCTTGTGGCCGTGCTGGAGCAGTCGATGCACACCCACTGCTTTAAGTGGGGCTTTTCCCGGCCGTGTTTGACGTGTGACGGTCTCCCCCAGTGTCTGTCTGTGATGATTGATACGCCTGCCATTTGGATCGAGGCTGCGGTCTGTCTTGCAGGGTCCGAGCGCACCGCTTTAAAGGGGGGGGGGCTCCATCCAGACATTTTTTATATGCTGGTGGGGCTTGTTGGAACATCACTAAGTCCAGACTGAGGGGCGTTTAATCTTGTGGTGTTGCTGAAATGGGACGGCCCCTCGCTCAGCAAGGCTACTCTCGGCTGCATGGTCTACAGGGCAGGATTACCCAAACTATGGGTCGGGTCTCGGTGTTTCATAAACTATGAGTCGAGACCCATTATGGGGCCCAGGAGTGTCTGACGAGTGTTTCTGAATGAGTCTGTAATCCACTAGGCTATGCTAGTAATTGTATTTGACAGGTCCCTGAAAGGTAGTAAATTTCTCAATTTGGTCCGTTAAAACGTTAAAACGTTTAAGAACCGTAGTCTATAGGGTTTCCCTCAGTTCCCTCAGTTTGGATTTTTTTCAGCTAATTATTTACTTCAATTTTTATCTATTTACTCGTATGCTATTGCATTCCGCCACAAATGTGCACACATTGGGTAGATGGTGAGTGTATTGTGTGCATGCAGTGAGGGTAGCTATTTTGAAAAAGAGGAAATGTCTTTAAATACGTCCAGGGTTATCTCTCTGAAAAGTGTTTGATGGATTGATAAAGGACTATTCAGACCATAAGATGCTGAGTCCATGTGCGCTGCCTGGTGATCATGGAAATAAACTGTTGCTGCTAGCATGCAGTTCAACTCACTGGTGACTCAAACAAGGCCCTCAGAGATACAGCTCCTGCCTGCCTCCAGGCCATGGTGCAGCCATAGCCACCCCCCCCCTCGCGCCCTGCAGTCTGATGCATGTGTTTGGCTGGCCGGCCCCTCCCTGGGACACCTGGGCCAGGTCCGGGCTCTCTTCCTGCCTGACCCCCAGGTGGAACGACCCCCCTTACCGCTTGCCCTCCCTACCCTATACCCTTACCGCTTGCCCACCCTACCCTATACCCTTACCGCTTGCCCACCCTACCCTATACCCTTACCGCTTGCCCTCCGTACCCTATACCCTTACCGCTTGCCCACCCTACCCTATACCCTTACCGCTTGCCCTCCGTACCCTATACTCTTGCCGCTTGCCCATCCTACCCTATACCCTTTCCACTTGCCCATCCTACCCTATACCCTTACCGCTTGCCCTCCCTACCCTATACCCTTACCGCTTGCCCTCCGTACCCTATACCCTTACTGCTTGCCCATCCTACCCTATACTCTTGCCGCTTGCCCTCCGTACCCTATACCCTTTCCACTTGCCCATCCTACCCTATGCCCATCCTACCCTATACCCTTACCGCTTGCCCTCCGTACCCTATACCCTTTCCACTTGCCCATCCTACCCTATACCCTTACCGCTTGCCCACCCTACCCTATGCCCTTACTGCTTGCCCATCCTACCCTATACCCTTGTCGCTTGCCCATCCTACCCTGTACCCTTACCGCTTGCCCACCCTACCCTATACCCTTACTGCTTGTCCACCCTACCCTATACCCTTACCGCTTGCCCTCCCTACCCTATACCCTTTCCACTTGCCCATCCTACCCTATACCCTTACCGCTTGCCCACCCTACCCTATACCCTTACTGCTTGCCCACTATGCGTTTACGCCTGGACCCTGTAGTATTATGATCCTACGAATCTCTCCTCTTGCTTCCTTTTTATTAAGTTGGATGTATGCTTTGCCTTCTGGTGCATACATAAGTGTGTATGTATGTTCAGTAGTCTACTCCTTACTATCACTGCACTCTGTTGTTTTCATGGCACTCTGAGGTTCATCATTGACTACCTGTGAACCCTGCCAGTGTTGAATGCTCACTCCAGATGCCGTACTGCTTAGTAAGTCGCTCTGGACCAGAGGGCCTGACTAAACACCACAATTGTAAATTGTTAAAGAATTTCTGCCTCCAAAGAATAGCAGTCCGTTTTTATTGGCTGATGGTTGTGAAATGCTTTTAAACATCACCACTGAACTGCCATTCACTGTTTTCTCCCCAGGTGTCGATACTGACCCCCTTGTGTTTACAGGATTTTCTCCTCCGGCGTCTGAAGCCGACTCCGCGTGCGGTCTGTGTTTTCTGTAGCCCGCGCTCGTGCTGACGCCCCCTTGTGGTGTTTTCTGTGCCTCAGCAGGCGAATGAAGCCCTGCATCACCAGCACCAGGTGGCCCAGAACAGCCTGCTGCCCCTGCTCAACTCCGGGTCCGACCCGCCGGACCAGAAGCCCGTGCTGCCCATCCCGCTGGACCAGAAGCCCCCGGTCAGCGTGGCCGAGCTGCTCAAGGACAACGTGGCCAGCGGGACGGGGGGCGGGGGTGGCGGAGGGGGAGGCGGAGGGGGCGGCCTCCCCCACGTGGTGGTGAAGAAGGAGCCCAAGACCAAGACTCCCTTCATCTGCGGCTACTGCAACAAGGCCTTCCGGGACAGCTACCACCTGCGGAGGCACGAGTCCTGCCACACCGGCGTCAAGATGGTGTCGCGGCCCAAGAAGGTGCAGACGGCGCCCACCATGGTGCCCCTCATCTCCTCCGTGCCCCGGGAGAGCGGCGGGGGCGGGGGCAACCCCTCCTACATCTCCACCATCGCCGGCATCCTCACCACGGCGACCACCTCGGCCTCCACGGGCTCCAGCATCATGTCGGCCACGCCCATGGCCGGCGTCCCGCAGCACCAGCACCAGCACCAGCCTCACCAGCAGGGGGCGCCCAAGAAGCCGCCCAAGCCGGTGAAGAAGAACCACGGCTGCGAGATGTGCGGCAAGGCCTTCCGCGACGTCTACCACCTCAACCGCCACAAGCTGTCGCACTCGGACGAGAAGCCCTTCGAGTGCCCCATCTGCCAGCAGCGCTTCAAGCGCAAGGACCGCATGACCTACCACGTGCGCTCGCACGACGGCGGCGTCAACAAGCCCTACATCTGCTCCGTCTGCGGGAAGGGCTTCTCCAGGTAGGCCAGGGCCTCCGCGTGTGTGTGTGTGTGTGTGTGTGTGTGTGTGTGTGTGTGTGTGTGTGTGTGTGTGTGTGTGTGTGTGTGTGTGTGTGTGGTGGTGATGATGAGGGGGGTACTGACTGGTTGCGGTGTCACACGCTCTTTTGTACATGTTATTGTGTAGAGGCCGCGCTGATTCTGGAAGCTGTGTTACGCTCTTTGAGGTGGTACGCTAGCCCCTGAGTCTGGCTGTAGCCCCTGAGTCTGGCTGTAGCCCCTGAGTCTGGCTGTAGCCTGGCGCCTGCCGTTTGAGGCCTGTGACCCGCCCCGGGAGAGCGGACCCTGTTACCCGGCGGTGCGTCACACCGCGGCGCTGGCAGCTTTGGCCTGTCTCTCTGGAGCGTGCGGCAGCACACGTTTCTGCTTTTCTCCATACAAACTTTTTTTTTTTTTTTTTCCTTCAGATCTACCAACCATTTAGCAGATGCTCTTTTCCAGAGTGCCTTACACAACTTTTTACATAGCATTAAAAAATTTTTTTTTTTTTACATTGTATCCATTTATACAGCTGGATATAAACTGAAGCAATGCAGGTTAAGTACCTTGCTCAAGGGTACAACGGCAGAGCCCTGCCCGGGAAACGAAGCAAACGAAATTTCTCAAATTCTGGAACTTGGGCTAATTCAAGAAGTTCATAAGAGAAGTGTCATGTTTTTTTTTTTTTAGAAGGAATGTTCATACTTGATTTTTGGCCAATGTTGATGGCCCTACTATGAGTGGGGATGAGTTGGAACACTAATATTTGTCCACTTTGTACGCTATTCAGTTAGCTCATCGAGTCATAAGTTAGTGTTATTTTTATTTGGCACCATAAATGGCTTAATGCTGACAGTGTGGTTAAAGCGAATAGAGTATGCTATGTTTAGTGACGGTCTGAAGTCCACACTGTCATAGTCTAATTGCCATTTAATGAGTTGTACTTACACTTACCATTCCATTCATACTGGAAATGGTGGCTTTGTTTTCCATTCTTAATTTTAAAATTCACTGGTGAACAAAGATTGATAGACTTTTTACTTGTGGTAAAGAAACCGTTTGCTGCAGGGGGAATGTTTCAGGTTTCACTAGAGGATCAAACAGACCTGCTTTGGTATGAGCTATTTGTCAATCTTAAACAATCTCAGATTCCTAATTCCTTTTGGTATTGTGAGGCCTAAATTTTTTTTTTTTTTTTACTATTGCTGAACTGTGCAAATTTTTTTTGATGATCTTAATCTCACAGATTCCGCCCCAATTCCATTTAGTATCATGAGACCTCAATTATATCATTTCAGTACTGCGCTAATAAGAAGACATTTTATGTTGGCTATTTTTAAATTTAAAAAAGAGAGTAAGCGTAATTTAACGTGCATGTCATTTCATAGATTTGATAGCGGTTTACTTGGAACGTATTGGATTGGCATGTTTGTTTTCTGGGATGAGGCTTATTTATTCTTAACGGGCACAAACAGTTGGATGGGTTCACCCTGTCACACACATCCACACCAATACAGGCCAACGTCACAATTGGATGAATGGGTTTTGTGAATCGGAGGTTGCGGAAAAGGAAATGGGGTAATGATTTATATCTGAGCCGGAGAGCCGCCAGCTCGGCTGGGCTGGGCTGGGTGGGGTTAGCGGTTTGGCGGCTCTCCTGATGCTCCCCTGGCTAGACTGGTGCTCGTGAGAGGAGGAGAGCCGTCTCTCCTGCACCCCCCTCCCCCCCCCACGGAGCGCTCCGTATCCCGGGAAACGGCCCCTGGGGTTCCGCTGGCATTTGGTTTGGGCGTTACCCAGTGGATCGGGGGGGGGGGGGGGGGGTGTGTGTTCTAAGTCTGTGGAAGTGGGGGGTCCTGTGGGGTTCTGTGGAAGTGGGCGGTCCTGCGTGGTCCTGTGGACCGTTCGGTCCCTGCTCCAAGCTAACCCAGAGCTCCTGCTCCAAGCTAACCTTTCCCTTCCTGTTCCCCCAGACCTGACCATCTCAGCTGCCACGTGAAACACGTTCATTCCTCAGAACGACCCTTCAAGTGCCAAGTAACGGTAAGACTGCATTTTTTGCAAACCTGTTTGATTCTTATTTATTTTTTGGGGGAAACCATTTCTGCTCCTGGATATTCTTAGGAGATGCCCTAACTGCATTCTCCCTGCTTGTCATGTCGATGGTTTGCTTGAAGGATATTACTCTGTTTTAAAGTGAGATGTTGAATGAAATTATCTAGCTTCACTGAGCATGCTCGGTTTGTGTGATGCCACTGAGCATGCTCGGTGTGTGGGATGTGACTGAAGCAACACTGAGCATGCTCGGTGTGTGGGATGTGACTGAAGCAACACTGAGCATGCTCGGTGTGTGGGATGTCACTGAAGCGACACTGAGAATGCTCAGTTTGTGATGTCACTGAAGCGACACTGAGCATGCTCGGTGTGTGTGATGTCACTGAAGCGACACTGAGCACGCTCGATCTATGTGAAGATTTTGCTGAATGCTGAAGCGACACTGAGCGCGCTCGGTGTGTGTGTGTGTGTGTGTGTGTGTGTGCCCGCAGGCTTGCACAGCCGCCTTTGCCACCAAAGACCGACTTCGCTCCCACATGATCCGGCACGAGGGCAAGGTCACCTGCAACATCTGCGGCAAGATGCTGAGCGCGGCCTACATCACCAGCCACCTGAAGACGCACGGCCAGTCCAGCTTCAACACCTGCAACAAAGGTACGCGTGCCGCGACCTCGCCGCGCAGACACGCCCTCCTCAGGGTGTTTTCACTCCAACCCTAACAAACGCATCTCAGTCAACAGCTAGAGCAGGGCTGCCCAACCCTGTTCCTGGAGGTCTACTGTCATTCAGGTTTTCTCTCCCAACCCTAACAAAGCACTCCTCATTCAACAGTTAGCCTGTTGAGCTGCTAATTAGTATTTGGCGTGCCAAATTGGGGTTGAAATGAAAACCTTCAGGATGGTAGATTACCGAGGACAGGGCTGGGAACCAGGGATTTACTCGATCCCCTGTGGTCTTCACCTAGCTGGCTGACTCTGTGAACACCGTACCTCGCTGAGGTTAGCCGGGAGACGCTAACCCTGTGAACACCGTACCTCGCTGCGGTTAGCCGGGAGACGCTAACCCTGTGAACACCGTACCTCGCTGCGGTTAGCCGGGAGACGCTAACCCTGTGAACACCGTACCTCGCTGCGGTTAGCCGGGAGACGCTAACCCTGTGAACACCGTACCTCGCTGCGGTTAGGTGGGAGAGTGTAACCCTGTGAACACCGTACCTCGCTGCGGTTAGGTGGGAGAGTGTAACCCTGTGAACACCGTGCCTCGCTGCGGTTAGGTGGGAGACGCTAACCCTGTGAACACCGTACCAAGCTGCGGTTAGGTGGGAGACGCTAACCCTGTGAACACCGTACCAAGCTGCGGTTAGGTGGGAGACGCTAACCCTGTGAATACCGCCCCTGCCTCGCACCGCCCGGCTCAAAGGCCAGCCGCTCTCCTCCGAGTAATTTCAGAGCCGACGTCTTCGAGGTACTGTACAGAGGGGGGGGCCGCATTCCCCGGGATTAGTTCACAACCCACGGGGAGGGGGGGGGGGGGGTTTAGTCAGTCCAGCTTTTTGAGGCTGAGTCAGAGCCTTCAACACCCCCCCCCCCCCCCTCCCAAACACCTGTCCACTTACCCAGCTGTCTGTTCTACTTAACGGTCGCGATGTATGACATCACCCCCCACCCCCCCCCAGCTGAGAAAGCCAGACGGAGCGTGGCATTCTGGCGATTTCCCGTGTAAGCTCTGACTCATCGCAGAAAGGCCGGCGCGTACTCTCGCTCTCGAATAGAGGAAGCTGAGTAATTTCGGACGGTTCCCCTCTCGCCGGCGCCGGAGAAAGAACGTTCTGTATTCCGCTTCTCAACCGTCCGGGACCGGGGCGAGCCAGCGCAGCGTCATAGGTCAGCGCAAATAGCCCAATATTGACACGGTGGCGCGTGCGGTCCCGTCCCTCCACAGTACAGCAGTGTGGCGGTTGCCAAGCAATCAGCCCGTTTTGAAAGAGTCCATATTTAGAGCGAGGAAGATCTTGTTCAGTTGTACCACGCGCGCGCACGCACACAGACTCGCTAATGAAATTGGTTCATTCTGGGATGTACATTCCCATAATTTATGGATGTCCAACTCACCCTACCACCTCAGCACAAAAGGGAAAATTATCTCGGTAATGATTAGTCATCGGAGGCATTCTTTATAGGTGAAAGGCAGACACTTGCAGGCTGGATTTTTGCAGTTGGGTCTTGAATGGATGGAACCGTGCCGGGGCACAGGCAGCTTTGGAGCATAGGCAGGCTTGGGGCACAGGCAGCCTTGGGGCACAGGCAGCTTTGGAGCACAGGCAGCTTTGGGGCATAGGCAGCCTTAGGGCACAGGCAGCTTTGGGACACAGGCAGCCTTGGGACACAGGCAGGGCTGTGCTGCTCTCGTTGAGAACATTGCATGCGGAGAGACAGGTACTCGTTTGCCAAGCTGAGCTGGGGGACTTGCACCTGGCTGCCATTGATTTTGGATTCATGGAGAGCGTCTGTAAAGATCTGTTTGTAAACAGATCTGGGGAGCGTCTGTAAAGATGGCAAAAGACTGGCTGTAAATATGTTTGTATATGCTGTCTGCAACTGAACAACTACACCCTCCTTCGTAGCCATTGCTGTTCAGAACTCGCCCTGCCTCACAGCTAGCTAGTGTCGCTGTTTACGTAAAGAAGAGGGCGGTCCCCTCTTGCAGAGGGATGGGGGTATTAAATTAGCCGGTTGGAGGTGATTGGTTGACTAAAGAAAGTTGTTTTATTTTTATTTACTATTATTTTTGGTCGAAAAATTCTGTTGCTTGATTCGCCTGTTTCACAAGGGAAATTACTGTAACTCTCAGCTACATTTAAAACCTCTCATCAAATGGTTTCACAATGTGTCACAAAATGTCACAGCAGTACCGCAATATGAGTCTACAACCCATGAAAATCACAGGAATTTGTGTCCCATTTAAATCCAGCTCAGAGATGACTGTTTTTCAACAACAATAATAATCACTAAAAAAAATAATAATAATACTAATAGTAATTGTTTTTACCCCATGTAATTTTAGGCTAAATTTGAATTGGTGCGCTGGGGCAGGGCTGGCCAATAGGATATTTACTATTACCCATAACAAGAATATCATGGTTAATATTATTTTTATTCTGTATGTGCTTCACTGTGCAGGTGCATTTATTTAATATTTATTTTATGCAGTTAAATGGGGTTACTGTGCTGTTGGGAGGGACTTCCTGTTAAAACTGTCTGGGCTTTGCAGAGTTCCGTCCTGTGGCCAGGAGCCCTGCAGGATGGCTTGTGATTGGCCAGAAGCCTGTAGGATGGCTCGTGATTGGCCAGAAGCCCATAGGATGGCTTGTGATTTGCCAGGAGCCTCGTAGGATGGCTCGTGATTGGCCAGGAATTCTGCAGGATTGCTCATGATTGACCAGGAGCCTCGTAGGATGGCTCTTGATTGGCCAGGAGTTCTGCAGGATGGCTCGTGATTGGCTGTGCTGCTCTTTTCTTTATTGTTCTAAAGTCTTCCCTTTCTCCCCCTCCTCCCCCCCCCCCCCCAGACACTAACAGCGTGTGCAACTCCGCCTCGGCCACGCCCGTCACGGCCTCGACCGCCATCACCACGGCGATGAGCCGCGGCAACATCAGCAGCAACCCGGTCACCATCGCGGCGCAGATGAGCATCGCCACCAACACGGTCAACATCGCCTCGCCCGTCAACCTCCAGCACCCGGTCACCATCACGGGGCCCGTCAACATCGCCTCGGTCAACATCCCCGCCACCGCGCCCATGAACATCGCCCACCCGGTGGCCATCACCACGCCCATGCCCATGAACATCGCCGGCCCCCTCAACATCGCCATGAGGCCCATGGAGAGCATGCCCTTCCTGTCCCAGGTCCTGCCCTCCTCCCCTCCCTGGTAAAGGACGGATAAAACGACAACAAAAAAAACAAAAAACCCGCCTCGTCCGGACTCTACCACCCTCGCATCCAGTCCCCCCCGTGTGCCCGCCCCCCCCAGGGCTAAGCCCTCACCCCTCGACCCCCGCCCACCCGCCCCCCAGTCGCTGGGTACAGAGGGCGAGGGGGGGCAGGAGACTTCAACCCAGGAAACGGAGAAACGCGAAGGAGCCACGTCGGCCTGGTTACCCGGGGACCGACTCGCTCTCCGTCCCCCGAAACACCGCGGCTTTCTCCGCACGCGGCTCCCGGTGCGAAAGGGGAGGGGCGCGACCGCGACCGCACCCTGCGGGCTGGATGGAAGAGGAGGAGGCGTTGTTCAGGGTGAAAGAGGGAGAGAGAGAGAGAGAGAGTGAGAAATGAGTAGGAGGGAGGAAAACAAAGACTTGCACCTGCTGGTTTTAATGTTTCAATGGTAGTTTTGCAGAGCATTGGATTTTTAGTTTGGTTTTTTTTATTTTGTTCTGTTTTTTAATTATTATTATTATTATTATTATTATTATTATTATAGCCTGTTAATCAGTATTTAATAGCATTTTAAAACATTTTAAGGAATAAAGTCTAAAAATAAGGGACAGCGGACTTCCATGGAAGTGGAGGTTTTTTTTCTGAGAACGTGTCCTGTGTGTGAATGTGCTGTGTGCAGACTAGGGGAGGGGACGGGTGGATCTGAGGTACAGTTGCTGTAGGGACGTCTGACCGGGACGGGCAGGGTGACTTCCGCCCTCTTCCGTCCCGCGGTCATCGTCCGCACCCTCCATTATTACGTCTGCGCAAAATGGCCCCCTTCTCTTAGTTAGCTTTCTTCATTCATTTTTTTTTTTTAAATGGGATCGCTTTGATGTGCTTCTTTTAACTTGGTTGGCAGCGTACCTTCACTGTCATTTTTATAGGAAAGGAGAGCAACGAGTTCTTGCACTGAACGCATGTCCCGCGCGTACCGTTCCGAGAACCGGAGGGAAAGGAGGAGAAACAACAGTATTATCAAAGATGAAACGTTAGTGTTGGGCAATCAGCCCTTAAGTGTAGAGAACGGCGCCATCTAGTGGCTGGCAGACCGCATGCTGTGAGGTGGGTCCTAAAGTTCACCATTTTATTCTAATGATCACGTTGGTGACCGAGAAGTAGAGGTTTGCTAGGATTATTTTGTACCCTTCATTTCTGTTTTCTGGAATTGGATTTTTATCAACATTAGGTTTATCCTGGGTTTATTTTTTGCTATGTTACTTTGTAAATATTTAATACCATATACTACTCTTTCCTTAGGGAAAATAAAGTACCCCCCCCCCCCCCCCTCAGGCTAGAGATTCAGAGTTGTACAGCTGAGCTCTCAGGCGCTGGGACGTGGGGGCGAAAGAATCTACTTTACATTATGGGTCAATTCTTAATCAGAGCCTTCAAAACTTAAACCCTTAACCGGCTCTCTGTTACTGATGAGAGATGAATCATGTAGTGTCAGTTTTGCGTAGAAGGGAGCCTGGGTGGGTGGACAAACCCACCTGCCAACAAAAGGAAAGGAAATATTTCACTGTTGCAGTGAGATGTGAGGTGCACAGTTGCTGTTAATTTACATTTAGTGCTCAACATGTCCGTTTATTCACACCTGGAATTCGCTCGAATAGTTGTGCAGTGTGCTAGTGGTGTGCTGCGTGCTCCAAGCCCCGCCCCCAGCCGCCAAATAAAAAAGAAACGCTGCACAAGGACCGAAGTGCTGCGCTAATTTGTCGCGAGCTCTAAGACTGCCTGACGTGAAGCGTAGAGGACGGAAAACACTAATGAATTTCTCCCTGTCCGTTTTAACCCGCTTGACGTGGCAGAAGCCGCGAGGTAGAGCAGCACCACCGCAGTGCTGCGCGTCTTCCTCGCCCGCGCACGAGGTGCGGTGTCCCTGAGCTTTTTTCGGTTTTTACACGAGCCGCACAGCGTAACTCCCGTCGCGAAAGGCAGTCAACTTCGACAGGGGATTGGGCGTGGAAAAAAAAAACAAAAAAAACCGCGAATTCCTCTTGGGAGCTGTTCGGCTCGTTTTACGGCAAACTTTTCTCTTCTTTATTTTTACTTAATTGCCACAAAATAAAATAAAGATGCAATTATTTTTTTTGGAGCTTATCCATCAGCAGAAGATTACACCGGGAGCGGAGCACGGCTGATCCGCTAGCGCGGGTGACGGAAGGAAGCTGACGCGGCGCGGCGTCTGCTCCGGTCCCGGTTGAATAAATTCAGCCGTTGGGCTGCATTCGAATCTGATCTTCCACATTTTAATGTCATGGCTGAATAAGCAGATTTCTGCTCCCTGCTAGGGCAGACGAATGTATATCTTTGTACAAAACTATTTAGTTCTGAGGACGTGGTAGTTACGGATAGATACGTGCAAGAGAGGAAGAAGAAACAAGTAAGATAACCTTTTTATAAAAAAATGAAAAACAAACAAAAAAAAAACTTTTGTATTAGAACATTAACAACGGTAATTTTGTATATATGAAGACTAGGCTTTCTGATTAGCAGAAAGGTAAAACATTCCTACATTTTTTTAATGTATGTCTGTCAAAAAATAATTATGTAAACATATGCGCAATGTTTCCTGTGCCTTTTATTTGGGTTGTCTAAATAAAAGAAAATGATAAAACACGAGTGTGTCTGCCCTCTTGGTACAGTCCGGCTGCCTCATTGCCCTCACCCCCGTCCCGCTTGGTACAGTCTGACTGCCACACCCCCGTCCCGCTTGGTACAGTCCGGCTGCCTCACCGCCCTCACCTCTGTCCCTCTTAGTACAGTCCAGCTGCCTCACCGCCCTCCCCCCGTCCCTCTTGGTACAGTCTGCCTGCCTCACCATCCTCCCCCCTGTCCCTCTTGGTACAGTCCGGCTGCCTCACCACCCTCACCCCCGTCCCTCTTGGTACAGTGCGACTGCCTCACCACCCTCACCCCCGTCCTGCTTGGTACAGTCCGGCTGCCTCACCGCCCTCATCTCTGTCCCGCTTGGTACAGTCTGGCTGCCTCACCATCCTCCCCCCCCCCCCATCCCTCTTAGTACAATCCGGCTGCCTCACCACCCTACCCCCCCATCCCTCTTGGTACAGTCCAACTGCCTCACCGCCCTCACCCTCCCAGGTAAACCTCATCTGCTTGCCCTAAAATGGCACCTCCACCTTGTTCTTGATCACAGTTAGGTATGTACTACTCTGGCCAATTGAAACAGTATGTAGTGTACTGTGACTGATCACTGTGCTTGTGATTGAGGAGATGTGGTGTGTTTCCACCAAAGCAGGATTACTGAGTTAGCAGGGTGACTGCACTGAGTAAAACTCGAAATAGCGCATTTGCTTCAGCCCATGTTCCATAGTGTGCAGGTATCCAGGTTTTACTCTGCAGTTATCCAGCTAAATGTATAATCCTGCTTTGTGAAACAGGGCATTAGATTACGGAATTAGCTGGATAACTGCACTGAGTAAAACCCGGACCCTTACTGAACGTGGAGCATGGACTGTAGTATAAAGGGCTGTCCTGGGTTTCACTCGGTGCAGTTATCCAGCTAACTCGGTAATCCTGCTTTGTGACACAGCGCCCAGGTGATCTCCCCCTCTGCTCTGTCACACGGAGCACTCAGGCAGCTGGACATTCTCTAGTCCCCTCCGTCAGGTGCAGGTTTGCTCAAAGCGGTCTGCGGTCCAGGTGAGTGTCACCTGTCAACTGTGGGCTTAGTCACATTAACGCAAGCAGAGTGGGGAAAGGAGCAGAGGTTCCTGCTGGCCCCTCCCCTACTGCAGCCCCCCTCTCCCCACCAGAGCCCCCCGGCCCCCCGCAGCTGCTGTCCCGCCACCCCCACACCAGTTTGGGTGCCCGGGAGAATGAGCAGCGCCACCTGGCCTGTCCCAGGAATGCATAGGCCTGTCAGGCGCTCTGGGGTATGTCCGTTCACACTGCCCACACCATATCTCTCCAAAATCTGTGTACACTCCCCCCTCTGCTGGGACACTGGACCCATTGACTCATTCAAGTGCGCCTTATTCGAATGACAGCGAGCTGGATCATGTGACCAAAACGCTTTAAAAACGCGAAAAGACATACTGCGTGAAAGTAGACTGTACTGCCAGTTCACATTTCTGTTCGCCAATTGCGCGCCAGCGAATCACCCTACACCATCTACTGTGTTCACAAATCATTAATAAATGCGTTTCCAACTGCCTTCATTGCCATTTGTGTTTGAAATGATGCTGCCCTGGTCACATGGAAGCATCTAAAGCAGTATTGATTTTTCCTTCCATTTCCTGTCTGTGACCTTTCAACTCTTCATGGACCAGCTGCTGCACAAATAACCCCTTTCAGGCTTAAAGGTCAGTGACGTCCTGATTCTTCCCAAATGTTTGGCGTTCGTTTTGCTGCCACCCCAAAATGAACAGACATACTTTTAATGATGGCGACCAACATAACATTGCATCGGAGTGTTCAAATACAAATGTAAAAATCAAGACATATATAGAAATTATAGGCAGTACTGCACCGTAAACAAAATATATCAAAACTACAGTATATAGCTTGTTCAGATATTTGTAACACTCATTAGAATTTTCTATTAGAAACTTAAATGGTTAATTGAAAAACTCAAGGTTTCTAGGCCTTTGTAAATCACCTTAATGCTGTTCTCATTACTCACTTGCAAACATACAATGAAGTTGAATGTTCAGAAGGATGAACGCTCAGTGTCTTCCACGTAACCGTTACGTCTCAGTAATACAACGCATAACCTTCAGATAGCGTTGTAAACTAGTCACAATAATGCAAAGAAAAATCGTTTATACAAATGAGAATGACTGATTCAATTATACACTCCGCTCAATTCAGTTAAACAAGAAGCATCATAGCTATCATTCAAACTGACACACAGTCGTTCGCTGTAGTGTACCAGGTGTGAGTTAATTGTTCCTATATTTACATATTTTAAAGGATATACAGCCTTGTATGAAATACAGCCATGCTGCAGAATTAACCTGCCATCATTAACTATCCTTAAAAACGACTTGCCATATTTTGTCAGTGAAGAATTAAACCGCAAAATGACGGAGAAAAAATATAATTGTCATTTAAAGTAAACTTAATGCAATTGGATAGTTCAAAAAAAGTGAAATGCATCAACTGACGTGAAATTCTACAGTAGCCTACTTTGCACATAAATTCACATCTTTTTTTTTTTTTTTTTTTTTACAGGGTAGCCGGATGTTGCCCTAATAAAAGCTTTAGACAGTCTGTTAGTTCCTAAAATATTTAAAATCACGTTGTTATGTGCCGTTGCTATTTACTGCGAAGTCTGCGGTTGCTCAGTTAATAGACAGTTATTTCCTATAGTCCAAGAAGAAAATTTAAAATTGTGATACTGCAATATTGCAGTTTAAACTGCTGCAACGTTTCCCTAATTGTATTACTCAATACACCGCAAGAGGGCTACTTCTCCCATATTGAAGTCCATTGGAATTAAAATAGTGTTACTTTATGTATATGGTTAATGAGTTAAGTTTAAATAGTTAATTTTCCTGACAGTTGATGGCGCGACATATCATGTCTAATTTATTTTCTAAACAAAGCTTTGAGAAATAAATAATTTACTTTTTTCTTATTCTTCTTTAGTTATCTCACTGCTTGTAAGAGTTATTTCCAGTGCTGTTTCATTTCCTCCAGTTCTGCGGCGTCCCTTTGTCTGGAACGGGTCTTTCTCAATCTCGGTCCATCCGCTTCGGCCGTGTATACTCTACCGCTTTCGGCTGTATTACTCCATTCTGTCCGCTAGGAAGCTGTCTGGCTCTTTGTTTTGCTGCGAGTTGTACCGTAATATCTGACCAACAGATATTTTTCTGCATCTACTCTGTTTAAACACTTGCCTTGCTGAATCGCTAGCAGGCTAGTACCGTTGTATCCAGTGTTTTTCTATAGTCTATGGTTCCATCCCAACTTGGTCTCCAAGCCTGGACCGTACCTCTACACCGGCAGACTACCGTGACAAGTTGCGCGTCAATAACGATCGTGCGGTTACGGTGTTGAAAATAGGAATGTTGTGTCTTTTTGGAGAGGTGCTGGCTCGCTGTCTGGTTTGGTAAGTAGCCTTTCGTTCATCGTCTCTCCATTCAGAATTTCACATTTTACGTCTCCACTGAGGTACGGGACACGCTAGCTAATTAGCTTTCAAGCTATGGATAGTTATGGGTCCATTTAAGGGTATAGTTGTAGTTTTAGTTGTAGTTGTAGCGAGATCGTGTATCTAATGAGCTTGCTAGCTAGTGTGATATGAAAAGTGTGACAAGATAAAGGCTTTGATAGCTAGCTAAGGGAATCATGGGGGGTTGTGATAGGAGCTGGGTGTTTTCATGATGGAATGTTGGGAAAAGACGAGGCCTCCACCCCTGCGTCCCGTGCTTTTTTCCACGGAGGTGTACGTGGGGTTGCAACACAAAGCCGTTGCCCGTTTGGAATATGCAACGTACAGGCTGTCACATCCGTTCTGAAAGAAATGGCCATTCCAATAGTTCTTGAAAATAAAGATTTGCTTTGGTATGAAGGAAGCGCAGCAAGCTAGTTAATACTACTTTATGCATATCGCCAACTAGCTAGCTGGCTAGTTAGCTATGTTTCCTGCTAACTATTAAGCAGAGTATCGATGCGAACGTTATTCCCTGGCTGTGTATTTACTAACGTTACGAGCTAAACTGTGCAAATCCCACGACTAATTCCAATTTTCTTTTTCATTAGCCTGCTTGCACAAGTTTATGTGGTTTAGGTCGTTATAGTTTTGAACCTAGGCAGCCGGGTTGTAAATGTAGACTGAGTATAATTTAATTAGCAAATGTTAATTTAACGGCAGTCCCATCTGAAATTATTTATCAGTTGACTTTGCTAAATTCCTTTTAAAACACGACAACAGTAGCATATCAGTTTCTTGCAGAACGCAGGCGCTCCTGTGAGAATATCTGGACTGGGGTTTTAATCGTAGTATCCACCGTTAAATATGCCACCATCTGATTCTGAACGGTGCTGACCGGTCCACACAAACATTTTCACTGTGCAACAAAGACAAAGTGTCAACGACACTACGGCACATTCATCAGGTCTAACAAACGACGCTCCTCGTCAAACATTTTATTAATGCAATACAATTAATAAACAACGTGTAATTATTTTATTTCTATTAGTAAAAAGTTTCACTTTGGTATAGTCTGACAGCTGTCTAATTGTATAGCAAAACAATGCGCATTTAATATGTTTTGAGATGGAGACCACGCTTTTGGAAGATAAGCTTGGCTACCTAATGTCATTTTCTCCAAACCGTAAATTTAAAATACTAGATTCCATTTGTCGGGAATGGTTCCGTCTAGCCAGAAAGCTTCAGGCTGCTTTTCCTGCCTGTGTGATTTATCTAGTAATTTTTCAGAACGGAAGATGGCTTTTGACCAGGTTCTGCGAAATGAATTATCCTTCAGTGTAGTATGACCCCAGAACGTGATCTTGTACCGTTAATAAGGTCCATAACTTGAGGTTGCTGCCAGAGCGTGGCAGAGAGATGGTGTGTTATTATTAGTAGATGGGGAAATAAAGAAATGATGACAACGTTATACTGAAGTCATGCCCGTTAAAAAGGGTCAGCCTACATTTAAACTGGCAGGTTCATCATGGTTATTTGCAGCTCGATCTTTTTTTTTTCGAGGTAGTGTCCTCTGCTTTCGGAAGAACGCCATTTCTGTGCCATTTTTTCATACATAAATTCAGTCTGTGGTGCACCAGCCGTGTTTTGACCATTTGGAGGAAGTAGGACTTCAGTCCCAACAACAAGCAGTCAGTGCACATAAACGTGGCTGTTCGGAAACCGACACTACATGTGTTTCTCATCATTTTCCTAAAAATGGTTTGAGCCTCACTTTGACTGTGGCCCCAAAGCGAATCTGATCCAACCACAAACACTTTGTCCTTGCAGTTTAAAGTATTTGGCCCTAAATATTGGAATGTGTTCTTTTGTTCATTTTTTTTCACGTTGAGCTGAGACTTGGTATTTAAAAAAAAAAAAAACTATTTCTTATGATTCGAATGATCCATCACAAAACGATCTTGTGAAACTCTGAAAGCTCTGTCTCTTCGTTAAGGAAATCTCTTTCCTCCTTTTGTTTGGCTGGGAGAGATGGATTGTCCCTGGGAGGTTGCTCAGTTCGCTGGAAGGGGCCCAGATTCTCCAGGAAGCGCTGCCCCGTCGCGCTGGAGCGAAGCTTGGCCGGCGGGCTGGGGCCAGCCTCTGGCGGATTTCGGAAGGGCTGATCCGTAATCCGTGGGCCCTGGGCCAGGGCCTCCTGGCGAGAGATCAGCGTGTGGAGAGGTGTTCTGTGGAGGCCTCCACACCTGGCCCCAGTCTGGGATTAAATCTGTAGGCCTTGGAATCGCCCCCCCCCCCCCCTTGTGGAACACCTGAAACTCATTAACCCAGATTGTTTACATGTGTTGCGTGATACGGCAGTGTAGCATATGTTGCGTGGGGCGGCAGTGTAGCATAATTGGTATGGAACTGGTCTTGTAACCTAATGATCACAGGTTCGATTCCCGGGCAGGACAACGCGTGGAGTACCCTTAAGTACCCTTGAGCAAGGTACTTTACCTGCATTGTTTCCATATATGAAAAAGTTGTGTAAGTCACTCTGGGTAAGAGCGTCTGCTGAATGCCTTTAATGCAATGCAGTGACACCTGAGCTCGTGCTGTTGCTTCTGAAGTCTGCACCCCTCGTTATATTTTACGGTCGCCAGTGATCGGAGAGCGTGGCTCCGTGCCGAATCCCAAGGTGTGGGCTCGTGGGGAGAAGATCGAGCTGTTGGGAACTTGCCGAGTGCCAGCACCAACAGCCGTCGATTTGTTTGTTGTTTTCTGTCCGTTTAGAGCGGTTCACGCGTACTGTAAACCAAATAAACCGAAGGTAGTCTCCTTTCACCACATTGCTTGCTGGTTGGTCGCCTCCATTCTCTGTCGAGGTATCGCGTACCAATCAATAGCTCTCAAATCTGAGCTCTTCAGTTTTCTTCTTTTTTTTCTAGACAAAATCTAGAAGTCTAGAGGGGTGGAAATCTCGGTTGAGAGATGTTTTGACATTAACGGACAAGGTTAGCTCACTCAGCCTTACTTTAGCTCAGGTTTCACCCAGATACACCCTAGCTATGTCCAAGCCGACTAGAAAACTTTCACATTTCAATCAAATCCTGCCGGTTTTTCGCCGAATGTCGAGATGGCATGCCTCATCGTCATTCCTGGTAAAGAGGAGCAGCAGCTACACACGGCTTCAGAAACTTCTGGTGCAGACTGACGGAATGTTCCGGACCCAAATGAGCAAAGGCTCTCGTAGAGCTAGCCGTAAAATCAGCAGCACCTTGAATCACTTTGGGGCTAAAAACCATCAGGTCCTGTCTCGAGAAGCTCAGTTTTTTAAAGTTTTCTTGTTTTTTCGCCCCCCCCTCCTTTCTTTCTGATTTAACATAATAGAGTGATTCTAGAAACCAAACCAACAATCTCTGTCTTTTTAGCAAATTCTCTCTTGATGTCATGCAAGGAAACATAGCACAGATGACAAGGGGGAGCTGCGTCCGATCGGATGCCTGGAATCTGCCTGCCCCGGCTGCACAGGAAGTGCAGTGCTTCAGGGACGTGGCTGCACAGCTCAGCTGATGTTTTAAAAGAAGAGATTGATCTTCTGTTCAAAGACAGAGAAGAAGGGTAACCTGACTCCATGCAGCTGAGATGGCCTACATGCTAATCTGCACCATCTTGGGTTGATGGAGGTCCTTACAGTGATTGTCAGTGTATTGGTTTGGATATCCATCCAAGACAGCTGCCACTTGAGAAATCAAAGGACTCTTTAGGAGCGTAGTTGGGTCAGGCACAGTTTACAAAATATGCAAAAAGAAGTCATCAATACATATTATTGCAGCATTCCAAATGTTTGAACATTCTGGGTAATTTGAGAACACTGAGGGTTCTTTTAGTTTTTTTTTTTTTTTTTTTTTTAAACGGTGAGGGAGTAAGGGATTCCCTTGGAAACAGTGACTCATTTTCAGCCAGGAAAATTATCCGTATTGATTGGTTAATTATTTCATGCATTTCTGAGCATAAATATTTGATCAGTATTGAAGGCTGTTCTGTGAAGCTCACGGCCCACACCCTGTGTCTGTTTGAAAGGGTTCGTACCAGTGAGCACTTCTGAAGGGTGTCTGTCTGGGCAGCTGTCAATCAGAGTGCAAGTGCATGGGAGCAAGGCATGGTGGGTGGGGCTGGGGTTGAGGAATGGGCTGGTTGCGGCGAACCGTCTATTCCAGCAAAAGCCAAGTCCTACGCCAGCAGTGGAACATCACAATTCATTTTGAGTTCAGCAGCAAATGGAGTGCATTCCAGCTGAAATGTGTAGCGTATCACAGAGGTCAAAAAGTTCACTCTCTTGAGTTTTTAAAATACAATGTTTTTTGATTGCCCCAGACAGCTTTAGTGTGCACTGAAGAATGTCTTATGTACTCTCGCAAGTGTCCAGTGGCCTGTGGGCTTTTCCGCTGGCCATTGCAGGGGTGTCGCTGTCGAGGTCCAGGCGTGCTCCTGGGGAGGGGGGGGGGGGGGGGGGGTACAGGCCCTGATCTCTGTAAAGCTTGGAGACTAAGCCCTTTGTAAGACCAGCTTTACATACGGTGCGATACGATAATACTTTATTGTCTGATCACTCAGGAATTTGTCTTGCGTTGTCGTGGCAACAGTTCAGTATACCTGATGCCGTCTCCAACATGGTACACAACTGTGCAGCGCCCCGGAAGTAGTAGTTATGAAATGATATAAACATGTAAACATATAAAATCAAATTGAATTGTTTGCTGTTTAAAGCAAGAAAATACCCTTCGAGCAACTCCAGGCAGCTCGTTCTGTGACATCATGTTTCCAGAGACTATGCAAAGTGAACACATTCGTTTTATGGTGCTTAATCGCAATCATAAACAAAGATCCGGTACTTCTGCTCTTCTTCGTCTGTAAGCAACGCAAGCTCTTCAGTCAAGGCTTAGGACTACCAAGGCATGGTTTGGGTGCAGTCGACCTGGTCAAGGGGTCAGTACTGTTGTTCTTGCATGTCTAATGTTAGCCAAGGTACATACAAATCGCAGTTGTTGTCCACCTAATAGGAAAAGCTGCAGAAAGTGAAGTAAGCCCTCAAATTGAGTTTATTTTCAGAATTGTGCTATTCCCAAGGGCCTCAACATGAAGGAAACTAAAAACAAAACATCTGTAGTTATGTTGTGTAATAATGTTTCGCTTTGTACTTTAGCCATTATGTTACAGCATCGCAGTGTAATGTAAGAGTTGTATAATGGAAGTATATTGATTTGTTCCACTCCTAGAGGTGCAGTTCTGCTAAGCTTTTTGGGGAGCACAGTGGGCTGTCCCAGAGGCCTAATCCTCAAAGGGCATTGGTGCTGGATCACGATGGTAAGGATGTAGGAGGTCTGTTTGTGTGCCCCCCCCCCTCCCCGTCTCCCCCCCCAGGCCTTTGATTACAGCTGCTTGTGCCAGACAGCTGGTGCCACTCCCCTCCTCTTTCAAAGCTCCCATTTGCATGTGGCTTAGCGACCCTGCTGCCGGGCCCTCCCAAAGGATGATGGGAAAAAGACAGACTGCCCTGGTGGCTCCCATCTGGTAGGCTGGCTCCTCCTCCAGTGGCTGGCAGTCATGTGACCCCCTCTGGGAATCATGCTGCTTTTATTATTGGGATTTCTCTTGGGTGGGGGTGGGGGGGCATTGACTCTTTATGGATGCACCTGTCTCCTGGAGTTCTCCTGTACTTGAGTGTGTGAGTGTGTGTGTGTGTGTGTGAGAGAGAGGTTGTGTGTGCGTGTGTGTGTCTGTGTATGTGTGTGCAATCTTTGTCTTTTGTTGCGGTTCAAATTCACTGCTATCTAAATTAAAATGCTTCTGGATGGCTTATATCGCTCTTTGAATCTGGATGTTTTAGGTCCGAGTCATTGAGCCGACACCGTCAGCCAGTCCACACACTGCGTAGGTCTACACAGTCCCTGCGCAGAGTCCATCCAACACAAGCACTTCACTAATGGGGCACTTGCTGCTAGCTTCTGCCTTCCTTTTCCCAGAGAAGCAGCTGTGCATCATTGATTCTGTCGCACTTTGATGATGTCATTATATGATGTCATGGATTTCTCTAGGCTGTCCCCAGATCAGTTGTATGTGAAATGCAGGGTATGGAGATGGCCCTTTGCTGTGGCTCTGGGCTTTGCTGTGTTCCCTGGGCCTGAGTGTACTGTCTCTCCCCAACCCTGCACCTGAGGAGCCTCAGGTCCAGCAGGCTTTCACTGTTACCCAGCACTTAGTGAATTAAAGCAGTTTAATACGCAGTTATATCACCTGACCTGCATTCATGGGTTCTCATTGGATGCAACAAAGGGAAAAAACAAAAACTAGCTGACCCTGTGGCTCTCTGGGAGCAGGGTTAGGGACGCCCTGCCGTTGGCAAAGATCTCTTCACTTCATCTTCTTCCTGACTCTAGCCATCATCTTCTTCGCTGAAACCCCAGTGTTCCTGACGAGCCTTCCTGTTCTCCATCTACGACTTCAAACCCATTTACCAACAGCAACTCCACCCCTGCTCAACACCTCCTGGTAGTTTGTGAATCCGGCTAACAAAATAGTTTTTGAGAAATTTTTAATTACTTTTTTGTACTTGGTAACTCAACGTACTAATACAGGTTGTTTCATTGAAATTAATTTCCCTCTTTCTTTGCTCTTTTTGCTCCTTTTTAATAAGATGATGGTGTTGTTTAGAAGACTGTGGCGTGAGTTTAAGCGGTCTTGCTTAATCAGCCTAGCGCCAGTGGCTGTCCTGGGAGGAGAGGGTTGAGAACAAGCTCTGAGACCAAGTGGAATTTTCCACCGCTCGTGCCCCAAACCACCAGCGAGGCTGGGGGCCTCGACTGGGGAGGGGGAGATTTGTTCATTTTGTTTTGGAAAGTCCGGATGTTAGAGCAAGCTGGCTTTTCCATTTTTTCAGAAACATTTGAGATCTGAGAATGTGCCCTGCGTGTGTGTGTGGTTGTACACATGTGCATGTGCGTGAGCAGGAGTATGTGTGTATGTGTGTGTCGGTGTGTGTGTCATCCCTTGGGAACTGAAGAACAAATGTTCTGGTCTGTTCCCAGTTTTTTGGAACACACGAAACAGATCCCCCCCCCCCCCCCCCCCCGCCGCTGTTATAATCATCACAGGCCCAGCAGTGTGCTGGAGAACATGTGGCTGGCAAGCAGAGTGGAGGTTTCTGGGAACCGGGAAGGGGCGGAGCCTCCAGTAAACTGGCCCTCTCCTCCCCGCCCACGCAGCTGTGAGCCGCCCCTTCCTCGATTGGGCCCGTATCCCCTTTGATGTTTTTGTTTTTTTTCCCTGTGTAACATCAAAGGGATGTGTTCCTCCGGCCTGTGCGCGAGGCCTCCTGGGTGAGGAGGCAGACCTCCGTGACTGGAATAGCAAAGCTGTGTGGCGCCCAGAAACTGATCTGGGATCAGCTTACCTTGCCCTGTCCCTGACCCCAGTGGTTGAGCGTAAAAGATGGATTCTGATCCAGAGCCGGTGTTGGGAGGGGATGGGCTGTAGGCTGTGCAGTGTTCACCACATAAATTCTGTAAAGCATCTGCTCTATGATTCTGTTTCCATACGTACTCTTTGAGCACACAGGGTGGCCCCCTCCACTCCTATTAGTGTTGCCACGATACCAAAAATTAAGCTTGGGTACCGATACCAGGTTTGGTATGACAATACTCAAAGCCAGAACGATACCCCGGCCAAAAGGAAAACACAGTAGGGGAGAACTCGCAGGATTGTAACAGTTTTAGCTTCTTAATCAATTATTCAATGGTTAATTTGTCCAAAAGCTGTGAAATTTCACTATAAACAGTATACAATCATCTGCTACAATAAGTCACGTTAAGTTTGAGGTGATCACAAATGGTTCATGTACAGGAGGAGAGGAACCAAGAGACTTATTTTAGAGAGAGAAGAGAAGAAGAAGCAAGAGACTTATTATAGAGAGAGAAGAGGAGAAGAACTAAGAGACTAATTATAGAGATATAAGGGGAGAAGAACCAAGAGACTCATTATACAGAGAGAAGAGGAGAAGAACAAAGAGACTTGTTGTAGAGAGAGAAGAGGAGAGGGACCAAGCCCGTGTGATGGGGGAGACCTTTACAGTGGCTATCGGGGTGTGTTGTCTTGAAACTGTGCTCCCCTGCGCTACCTGAAAGGGGTGATTATCAAAGTAGGAAGCAAAGCAGTAGAGTGCTGTGCCAGAGGTCCCCCGGGGTGTCTGGGAAGGAGACGGCAGGAGATGGCGGTAAGCTGTGTAGCATGCTGCGGAGAGGAGAGGTGGAGGAGGGTCGGAGCGGAGCTGAGAGAGAAAGGAGTTGCCTCTGCAGAGGGGAGATCGCCGCTGGCCTACAGGGAAGACGTCTCAGTTGGGTGACCCGCCCTGGAGCCGGAGAGGCGCGGGTCCAGGAAGTCATTTTCAGAGCGAAAAAGAGAGTCGATTGAAAATGGCACGTTCAGTGGTTTTGGAGACAAAGGGAAGAGGAGAGGTAGGATGGTAGTTTTTGGTGACGGGTTAAGTGGATTTGCTAATCATGGGGGGGGGAGGGGTCACTTGAGCTTTTTTGAAGACCTTGGGGACCCAGGATGAGGATGAGCTTCCCAGGGGGGAGATGAATGGGAGGATATCGGGAGAGATGGGAGGAGGGGTGTGGGGATGGGGTCCAAGGGGCAGCTAGCAGGATGATGAGATAGAAGGAACTGAGAGGGATCAGCATCTGTTAGAGGACAGAATGCAGAGCGGGAGAAAACTGTATATATATCAGTTGCAAAGCCAACTGGGAGCCAGGCCTAATCGCCCAATCAGTGCCCGACCTCACTAATGCTCTTCTGGCTGAATGGAGCAAATCCCTACGGCAGTGCTCCAACATGTAGTATAAAGCCCTCCCAGAAGAGTGGAGGTTGTTATAGCAGCAACGGGTGGGTAGCAACAAACCCCATATTAATGCCTATAATTTTAGATGAGATGTTGGATATCAGGTGTCCACATACTTTTGGTCATGTAGTCTGTTTATATATATATATATATATATGTACACACACTGTAAATAGCTCTCTGGAGTGCCAAAACAATTAAAATTGTAATATTCTGTGAATGTGGAAGTATGTGTGGATGTGTGTTTTTGCTTGCAAGCTGTGTGTGCCAGACTCCACAGGCGTAGTGCAGGATCACACCGCCTCTTTTTGGATCGGTTTTAGCTTTTTTTTTTTTTTTTTTGCCGCTTGGATGCGAGGGCGTCGTGTTTAGCGGGCCGCGGCGGAAGCGTGTGGAGGAGGGCCCTGGCAGCGCGGAGCCGCCTGTTTACGCTTGTTTGTCGACAGCTCACGGCCCCGTCTGCTGCTGTCCCCGTTCCAGCAGCGCAGCCTCACGCTCAGGCTCAGGCTTCAGGCTCCAGGCCTGTGGCCGCGCCGCTAGGCTAGGCTAGCCATTGGCTTAGCCTAGCGGCGGCTTCCTGTGCGCGCTCTCTCCTCCCTTGTTCTGAGTTCTGAAATTCCGGTCCAAGGGAAGTCGGTCACTGGGTGACGAAAGGTTGAGAGATTTGTCACGTACACAGTTGTGTTAAATCACGTTTATTTGGTTGGCACTTTTATCCAAAGTGACGTACAGTAAGTCATAATAATTCAAAAGCGCAGTAAAATGCTTAGTGGCAACCTCCAAAGACTGAAGAAGGCATAATAAAAGCAAGAAGACAAAGAGACTAAACTAGAGAAGCTGCGATGCAATTCAAACACTGGGACGTATGCGTTTGCTTATGCGTTATTGTGTAACTGGGGATTGGCTGCAGTTGAAAGTGTGCGCTTCAGTCTGTGTGTTGATTACGGCCTCTCGCGCTCAGTGAATAATGTGCCGTGTCATTGGTTCCTACCAGCGCCACGCGCATAAATCCCGCCCCCTCTGGGCTCTTTTGCCGTCTCAGTTCTTGTGGGATACACATGCTGGAATTTCCCAGCCCGGCCTGTTTCCCGTCCGGAAGGGCCATGCCAACAGGAAGGAGAGGGAAATTCCTAGGAATTCTCCGCTTGTTTCCGTCCAGATGTAGGGAGATATAAATGGACTAATGGCATTTGGAGAAAAAAAATTTCAGATCCCTGACAGTGGCTGTAAGCCCACTGAGGTGTGTGTGTGTGGGGGGGGGGGGGTGGGGGGGGGTCTGAGACAGAGGTCACCAGGGACTTGGTAACTATGGGAGATACATCTCATCAGAAATGGAGAGCCTTCTTCCCACCAGCTAAACTCCCATCTTCCCTGTGGGGTGGGGGGGGGGAACTCATCTGTAGGGGCTACTGGGTCGCTCTCTTGCTAAGACTCTCAGGTCCTCAGGTGTGGGTGCACCTAGGGGTCTACTGTCCCGTCTAAACAATGCCGGTTGTGGCCTGCAGTACTGCGGACTGGCGTGGGGCCGGCGTTAACCACACACAAGGATGGCGAGTTTGCTTTTCCCCAGCCTCCCTGGAGTATCCTCCACCCCAGCTGTCATCTGGGTTCTGTCTTCAGGTGCTGGCTCATCACTGATCAGCAGTCTTGTTTTGTGAAATGTCCCCCAGATGTCTGGTGAAAATATGGAATATAAACAATTAGGGGCTTATTTTGAGTATTTGCATAAAATTGACCCAGGCTGAAGTTCCCTGTGTTTGACCCCAGTTGAAGGTTGTTGTGTTTGACCCAGAATTAAGGTCTTTGTGTTTGACCCAGGTTGAAGGTCCCTGGGTTTGATCCAGGTTGAAAGTCCTTGTGTTTGACCCAGACTGAAGGTCTCTGTGTTTGATCCAGGTTTAAAGTCTCTGTGTTTGAAGCTGAAGGTCTCTGTGTTTGACCCAGACTGAAAGTCTCTGTGTTTGATCCAGGTTTAAGGTCTCTGTGTTTGAAGCTGAAGGTCTCTGTGTTTGACCCAGGTTTAAGGTCTCTGTGTTTGAAGCTGAAGGTCTCTGTGTTTGACCCAGGTTTAAGGTCTCTGTGTTTGAAGCTGAAGGTCTCTGTGTTTGACCCAGGCTGAAGGTCTCTGTGTTTGATCCAGGTTTAAGGTCTCTGTGTTTGAAGCTGAAGGTCTCTGTGTTTGGCCCAGACTGAAAGTCTCTGTGTTTGACCCGGGTTGAAGGTTGTTGTGTTTGACCCAGGTTTAAGGTCTCTGTGTTTGAGGCCTAAGGTCTCTGTGTTTGACCCAGGCTGAAGGTCGTTGTTTTTGACCCAGGCTGAAGGTCGTTGTGTTTCACCCAGGTGTATGGTCTCTGTGTTTGAGGCTGAAGTTCTCTCTTTGTGCACACTGGATTAGAAAATGTGTCACTGGAACAATTTCTGTAGCCTTAGGCTGCGCAGAGTTCTGAATACATCCATTTACTCACATCCATTTGCTCTTGCAGTGGTTCTGTTTACCGATTTTCCTCCACAGCCAAACAGAATTTAAACAGCTGCACTGCTGCTCATTGTGATGCGGAATGACATGCTGATCTGGAAACATGTATGCAGATAATGCCCTTGTCTGGATCTGTTAGTGTGCAGCGCCTGCAGGCCTTGGAAACCCATGCAAATGGAGAGGGATTCAGAAAGGGCTAGAGGCGCACAATCGGGGTGCTTTTGAACCCCACAAACGCAGAAGATCAAAAACCTTACTTTAAAAAGGTAGTTGAGAAAATGTTCGCAATTTTTACCTTCCTGCATGCTGGATATTGGTTGGAATTAGGGGTGGGGCAGTTTGCTTGTGTAAACGGCTCAGCGTCTCAAACCAGAGGGTCTACCGGTGATGCCTGACTTCATGGCTGAGTCGCAAGCCATCCTAAGGAGCGATGTGATGTCACTGACACCCATATGCTCCAGGCTTCTCAGGCCTATGCTCTGACCTTGAGGCTAGCCTGCACACGTTCCTCATTGATAGTTTATCTCGATGGTTCGGTGCTCGACATGGCATCTGCTCCTCCCGGGGGCAGGACTAGTCCAGCCTCTCTGAAAGGGACCGCATGGATGTCCTTACACCCCCGTATTCCCAGGACTGGTTTTTGGGTCCCTGGCAGTTTTCGGGTCCCTCAAGCGGTTTTTTAAAACACAAAGAGCTCGGACCGCCTCAGTGAAGCAGGTTCCAGGACCGAGGCCCTCGGCACGTGGCCCTGTGTGGGAAACGGGCCGGAAATGCTTCTGTTTTTGCTGCCAAAGCAGCGCATTCAAATATCCAGCCACATCCCTCTGGTGTGGCCCTGGCTCCGCGCACATTCACCAAACGCCTGGACGCAGCGCTGGCTCCGCTCCGTCCTCAGGGTAATTTGCATTGCCGGTCACCCGGACGACGGGCCGATGCGCCCCTAGCAGAGGCTCGGGCTGTAAGGGACACGCTGGAGGTTCTGGCTCACCTGCTGAAGTGTGGGGCCTGACCTGGGATGAGCAGAAGAGTCAACTCTCCTCCTCAGGACCAGTAATTTGCCTGCGGTTGGTCTTTAATTTGAGTTCCGTGCGGTGCTCTCTGACGCAGGAGAGAAGAGTTTATTTCAGTTCACTTCTTTGATGTGAGTGTGTGTGTGTGTGTGTGTGTGTGTGTGTGTGTGTGTGTGTGTGTGTGTGTGTGCATGTGCGTGTGTGTGTGTGACTATATGGATGCCTGTGTTTTTGACAGAATGTGTGGTTCTTTGATCGGTGTGTGCGCCTGCATATTCCTGTAATGATATGATGATGGTCTGTCTGTACTGTCAGTAAAATGCTCTGTGGAAGCCTTTTATGATGCCTTACTCAATTATGTATGACATGCACACATCTTCCTCTCAGTACATCACGGTTTAAGTTATGTTGGGTTCGGGTTTGTTTTCTTCCTGTTTCTGTTATTTCGCTCTCTCTCTTTGCTGGTGATTGATGGGGCGGGTGATGGGGTGCTGGGTAGGGCGAGGGACGGGGTCTTAGTTTGGGCAGGGTCATGTACGGGACAAGGGGTGGGGTCATGGGCAGGACGAGGGATGGGGTCATGGGCAGGGTAAGGGGTGAGGTCGTGGGCTAGACTAGGGTCAGGGACTTGGACAGGATGAGGGGCGGGGCCTGGGGTGGGGCAGAGTCTTGGGCAGGGCAAGCAGTTGGATCGTGGGAGGGTAAGGTGTGGGGTCGTGGACAGGACCAGAGATGGGGACATGGGGTCTGGGGTGGGGCAGGGTCTGGGGCAGGTCAGGGGGTGAGGTCTAATGTGGGGCAGGGTCTGGGGCAGGGCAAGGGATGGAGTGGCTAGAATCATCTCATCAAACTGGGCACCACAACGGTAGCATCTTGGCTCATTATTGACTTGGTCCTCTGCCAGCTTACAGGCTGGACATGATGTATGTGATTATCCATCTTGTCCTTCTCTGGCTCTCTTTCTAAGTCTGTCTTTTATCTGTCATCCTATCCTAGCCCCTTCTACTCTCTCTGTCTCTCTGTCTCTTTTGCATTCTATCTCTCTTGGACATGCTGAGTCTAGGGCAGGCGTTTCACCCTGCGGAGGAGCATGAGTCCTGTGTGCTGAATGCGTGTTCGCTGGAACCTGTGTGCGGTCACGCGTGCGTTAAAAAATGGGTCAAATCCGATCACGTGGCGCGTGCTTTATTCCCCCCCCCCCCCCCCCCCCGGCAAAGCAGCCCTCCTTGTCAGAAAATTGACAAAAATTACCGGTCATGCGAACAGGATGAATCGCATGACCGGTAGGTTTAAATTAACATCCACATGCACACACGCACACTCCCTCAAGGTGGACAATTCAGCTCTTTTCACTATTTATTTGACAGGTAAGGATGATTTCTCCACTGTGTGTTTACACACACACACACAGTGTAGGGACTGTCTGAACAGTGCTAAGGATTAGACCTTGTAAGACCCGGGTGGGGGTGTTGTGGGGAAACTGCAGTGCTGGTACAGTAATCTGATATTAATGGGGGGGGGGGGGGACAGCAGCCGAACACTAGCCTCCGAGGGGGGGTTGGGTGGAGAGGTGTGAGTGGGGGCGGGGGTGCTGGTTGGTTTCAGTGTTCAGTGAGGAGACCAAACTAACCTTGCTCTGTGTGTGGGGTCGTTCGACCCCCCCTATATGGAATCATGTCTAGTAAGCGCTACCGACTTCTGTTGGTTCTGCTCTCCTGAGCCGTGTGAATTTCGGCAGTTTCCCTCGCCTGTGCTAGCATTCTCCTGTTCGTCTCCAGTGCACGAGTGCCGTACCAAAACTTGTTCAATTAAATAACTCACCTTGTAAACTTGTGTGTCAAACAGCCTGCAAGTGATTTCGTAGCTTTGATAGATTTATCTTTATATCAGAAGGCAGCAATTACATGGTTGGAGCAATTGCATTTCTTTAACTGTACAGAATGGCATGATGTGGTAAAATTGTAGACTATATATAAATATATATACATATATCTAATGTGTGTGTGTGTGTGTGTGTGTGTGTGTGTGTGTGTGTGTGTGTGTGTGTGTGTGTGTGTAGGTGGGTGGGTGGGTATGTATGTATGTATGTCTGCGTTGAGAAGGATTTTTAGACTAACACTAGCTTAGCTGGCTGGCTAAAAAGCCAAGCGAAGATGAGTAGCTAGCATTAGCTTCTGAGCATTCTGTGTAATTTTTGACTGGTTGACTGGCATGTTATCTTCCCTGTCAGTCTTACAGACATGAGCAGATGGCTGATTGATATCTTTTTTGAATAATCACATGGCTAACTAAAAGAGATATCCAAAAATAGTGATATAGATAGCTACTCTATATCTAAATTACTTTTGCGGTGCAATGAGATCCTGTCTAGACACGACCCCTCCTAGGCCTTGTGGAATGTCTGAGCTGCCTTTTATGACATCACAAACGTGTGAGAGTGTGTCCTCCTGGGAGTCGTAGGCCTAGTTCGGTGCCCTTCTGAGGGGCCTTATCACTGAGGGATTTGTTCCTAAAGTCTCTATGGTCCCGATCACACCTGTCACGTGTCGCGCCACGTTAGCGCCGACTGTAGCCCGCTGCACTATGGGACGCTGTGTAATCCGTAGTGTTGCTCTGGGCACAAGGCTTTGGCCCGACTGGGTCTCTTCCAGCCTTGTGTTTCCCAGCTTGCTTCTGTGTGTCAGCACCGTTCTTTTTCACTTTCTCTCCTCTTCCGGGGGAAATTTGTACAATTAACACGCCCACGCTGAAGTGGTACTGTGGGGAGTGATTTGTTTTTGGGTTTTTTTTGGCGCTATTGAACTAATTGCCCGAATGCTACAGGATATTTCTGTCGCCATCGTAAGCCATGTTATTGCTGTAGAGTGAGCGATAATTTCTGTTTTTTTTCCCCCATCCTGTCTCTGGTGCCGGCACGCCAGGAAGTTCACCAGGAAGTTCCAACAGAGTTCTAGCCATCCTTCCATCCTGAGTTTTAAATGATGGCATTCATTGGATAGGATTTTCAGAGGGTCTCTCCCTCATCAGCACCTGGTTACCGAGAGCACAGGACGGGCTCGAGGGGGCGTCCCAGCAAACGTTTCGAGAGCAGCGCTTTAGGGTGCGAAGCACCTTTAAGGAACCGCATTCTGAACTGAGCGTCATAGTTAAAGAATGCGGACTGTAGAGGACATGCTGTACCTGTTAGCATCGTCCACCACATCAACAGAACCTTCCAGAAAGCTGCCTTCGTGCTCACATATATAGACAGCATGTAGCGTCGGCTCTGCTAAAAGCATTTCACTGTACATTACATTTCAGGCATTTGGCTTCTATCCAGAGGGACTTACACAACTTTTTGCATAGCATTGACATCCATTTACACAGCTGGATATATACTGAAGCAGTGCAGGTTAAGCACCTTGCTCAAGGGTACAACGGCAGGGTCCCACCCAGGAATTGAACCTGAGTGACCTTTACGTTACGAGACCAGTTTCATACCCATTATACTACACTGCCGCCCCACCAGCTGTCACTGCTCCATTCCTGGAGAGCCAATGCCTAAGCTGGTTTTTGCTCCAACAAATTATTTTGGCTTTTTACTAAACAGCTGTATACACAGTCATTCACAGTAAGATAAAATAAAACGTCAGGCTCTTTGTGCAGTTATTGACGTTGACACAATAACCTGAGACACGCCAGACACCCCAGTCTAGACCGTACCTGCATGTGCAGTCCAGTTCATAAAACAGTATGTTAGCATTCTGTATTTGTACGTAAATTGAAATGGTATATCTTGCAGAACTAGTAGTTTGCTGCTCAGTAAGAGGGCACAGTGCTGGCATAGAGGGAATGGTGGCGTTTTGTAAGGTAGAATTATACAGTGCTAGTGTTCTAGGACTGGTGGTGCTATCATAGTGGGAACAGTAATGCTAGGATAGAGTTAATGGCAGTGTTAGCTTAGCAGGCATCATAATGCTAGGATAGGGTTAATGGCAGTGCTAGCATAGTGGGCATCATGATGCTAGGATAGGGTTAATGGCAGTGCTAGCGTAGCGGGAATCGTAATGCTAGGATAGGGTTAATGGCAGTGCTAGCGTAGCAGGCATCATGATGCTAGGATAGGGTTAATGGCAGTGCTAGCGTAGCGGGAATTGTAATGCTAGGGTTAGGTTAATAGCAGTGTTAGCATAGCGAGAGTGATGTAGAGGGGGCAGTGCTACCGCAGGACTAGCGGTCATGTATGGCTCGTGGTTGTGTCTGGGCTGATTGAGGTTCATTAGACCGCTGTCCCCATGCTTGACCCTGCGGTCACAGTCAGTCTGACCGGGGTTTGACCCTGGGTTGGAGGGCATGTTTGAGTCCGCGGGCCACTGGGCGGAGGCTGGCGATGCGTGGAAGTGACTCGTGGGGACCCTGCGGCGACGAGGCATACATTAGCAGCCCCACATCGGGGTGAGGAGTGTAGATTATGCCGCAGTTTCGGGAGGAGAGAAAAGGGTGTTGTCTGTATCCGTGTGCTTCAGAGAGGTGGGGGGGGGGGTTTGTTGGGGGAGGTTTGGTCTGGGGTGGGGAGGGCCATGGTTTGTTCTGGGGTTGGGGGGTGCGTGGTTTGTTCTGGTGTGAGGGGGTGCGTGGTTTGTTCTGGGGTGGTTGGGGGGGGTGCGTGGTTTGTTCTGGGGTGGTTGGGGGGGGTGCGTGGTTTGTTCTGGGGTCGTTGGGGGTGCGTGGTTTGTTCTGGGGGGGGGGGGGAGGGTCATTGTGCATATAACACGGTGAGGCAGAGGGAGAGCTAATGCATGAGTTAATCCTTTTTGGGAAATGACATCACTGCCTGCGCTGAGTGTGAGTGGTGCGCTGCTGTTAAAGCTCCCCCTGGGCTCAGCACCACTTCCACAGAGCAGCTTTACTTCTGAGGAGCCGCCTGTGATGTAATGCTGCGCATGCAGTGGGTGGGGCTTCGCAGGGGATACAGACCGATTGTTTCCATGGCGTCGAGGTGTGCCTGCATACGTATCTCTCTCCCTCCCTCCCTCTCTCTCCCTCCCTCCATCTCTCTCTCTCTCTCTCTCCCTCCCTCCCTCCATCTCTCGCTCTCCCTCCTTCCCTCTCTCTCTCTCTCAGCCTTGCCTGACCTGCACATTCTTTGAATTCCATTTTCCTTTTTTTCTGGTGTAAGTGGGAACCAGAACCCAGAAATCCTGGGGAATCTTTGAAGCGCACACACACACACACCACAAACAAACACAATGCCGCACGGCACAGACCACTGCGCACACACTGCAGAACTGGGCGTGTCTCCCGCGTGATGAGGGCGTGTTTTTCTGCACGGACGCTCGAGTCGGACAGACAGGGGCTCTGATGATAAGGCACTGTTTTTCGGGACTTGGGAGCCTGAGAAGAGTGAGGGCCTTGGCTTATCGGCGTGGTTTCAGAACTGGTTTCCCACATGAAAACGTAAAGAGGAAGTTTCACAACACCCTCACACTCGTGATCCAGGCACTGTCCCAGCATGGACAAACACACACACACACACACACACACACACACACACACACACACACACACACACACACATAATCCAATGGAAATACCCACTGGTGCTGTGAGTGGTGGGAAATACTGTAACGCTATGTTTCCCTGAAGAAAGGCAATGAGAAACATATATATATTGTGGTGTATATTGTGTGATACACTACATGGAGAGAAGTATGCGGACACCTGACATCCAATATCTCATCCAATATCTCCAAAATTGTGGGCATTAATATGGACTTAGTCCACCCTTTGCTTTTATAGCAACCTCTAATTTTCAGGGAAGGCTTTATACTAAGTGTTGGAGCATTGCTGCAGGGATTTGCTTCCATTCAGCCAGAAGAGCATCAGTGAGGTTGGGCACTGATTGGGCGATTAGGCCTGGCTCACAGTTGGCTTTCCAATTGATCCCAGAGGTGTTGGATGGGGTTGAGGTTAGGGCTCTGTGCAGGCCAGTCAAATTCTTCCACGTCGTTCTCGACAAAACCATTTCTTTATGGACCTCGCTATGTGCCCGGGGGCATTGTCATACTGAAACAAGAAAGGAGAAGCAAGAAAAAAACTGTTGGGGAAGCACAGAATAGTCTAGAATTTCATTGTATGCTGTAGCACTCAGATTTGCCTTCACTGGAACTAAGAGGCTTAGCCAAAACCATGGAAAACAGCCCCAGACCAGATCTTGGTGTCCAGATACTTTCGGTCATGTAGTGTATGCATTGTCCTTTTCATTTTAGTGAAGTGTATACTGTCACCCCTGCCCGTGCTGATTGTTGCCTCTTACAAGCAGGACCACAGTGGAAATTAATCATGATGACTTTGTTGTGTCTAGTTTCCTGCATAATCTTGCTGTGTGTATATTTGGCCTTAAGGCTGGCGGCCCTCTCAGTCTGGCGTTCGTGTTTGGACCTGCAGGTGCTGAAGATGGCGGCTCGGGCCTGAGTCTCGCGCAGGGCGACCGGCACCGGGCTCGAGACACCGCGCGGCGTTGGATGCGGGAGAGGGACGGAGGCAGCCCGCCATGCGACCGTGATCCTGCCGACCATGGACTGACCAGGGCGGGCGTCGCCCAGAGAGGGAAGGATCAGAGCAGAGAGAGAGAGAGGGAGAGAGAGAGGGAGAGAGAAAGAGAGAGAGGGGACCGCAGCCTGACCGGGACTAGCCGGCGTCTCCCACGCGGCGTTGGCAGCGAGGAGGAGGGGCGTGGCCGGCCGCGCGGACGCTCCGCGGAGGATGACCAGCCTGTTCCGGCGCAGCAGCAGCAGCGGCGGGGGTTCGAGGGGCGGGCCCTCGCCCGGCCCCGCCCCTAGCCCCGCCCCCGGTCCAGGCCCCGCCCCCGCCCCCACCCCTGCAGCCGGCGATGGCGGCGGCGGGGGGGAGCTGAATAACAGCCGGCCGGCCCGGCAGGTGCGGAGGCTGGAGTTCAACCAGGCCATGGACGACTTCAAGACCATGTTCCCCGGCATGGACTACGAGGTCATCGAGTGCGTGCTGCGGTCCAACAGCGGCGCCGTGGACGCCACCATCGACCAGCTGCTGCAGATGAGCGTGGAGGGGCAGGGCTCCGACGATAGCTCCGACTCCGACGACAGCATCCCGCCGGAGGTCCGTCCCCCGGGGGCGGGGCCGGGGGAAGGATTTAGCCTGGGTGGGGGGGAAGCTGTATCATGTAGACCTGGGTCAAATATGTATTTCTTTTGTATTGAAATACTCTTCTGTGCTCTGTTGATCTTGCCTGGTGTAATTGAGCCTGCCAATATGACCAGAACGTAGGGTTTGCACTTTTTGGGAGCATTTCATTGGTCCCAATACACCAGACAAGATCAGTGAAGTGTGGAAATAAATATGTACTTTACCCAGGTCTGGTATCATGCCAACGGTTTTTTTTTTATTCCAATGTTTCATATGCCGTAGATTTTTCAAACAGACCGAGATAGTTCTGTGCATTCAGCACTTGTTCCTCGTGGGATCTAGGTCAGTGATGGAAGTTTCCGGCACTCTGTTATTGTACGAATACTCATTATGCTACATTCATTTAGCCACTGCACTTGTCCACGGAGACTTACAGTTTTACTATGCGTGAGACGGTGTGCAGTACTATTGGTCAGACCTCCTCGTGAACATTCATAAGATGCATTAAACCATTATGTATACTAATAGACTAATCAGTGATTCATATGGTTCATTAAGCTTCACTGGTAGGGAGGCTCTTGGTGTTAAGATTGTTCCACAGAGGAAAGGGGGAAAGTGTATTCTGAAGAGGTGCTTTAGCATTAATGTGTTTCCAGCACGTTCTTTCATTATTCCGAGCAGCACTCTCGGAGCCAGGAGACACGTTTGACCTCTGACCTCTGACCTCTGAACCCCCGTAACCCTTCCTGCAGATCCTCGAGCGGACGCTGGAACCGGACAGCTCCGACGAGGAGCCTCCGCCCGTCTACTCCCCGCCCACCTACGACATGCACATCTACGACAGGAAGTACTTGGAGGCTCCGCCCACTCCACCTCCCCGGTAAGACGGAAAGAGGCGGGGTTTCTGAGCCGTGACGAACGGGGGAGGCAGTGGGTTTTTTTTTTTTTTTTAAAGCTTAAATAGAAACGCATTTGTTGAGTGCTGCATTGCAGTCACTGGGTTTTCTTTAGCAGTCAGCTTTGTGTTGACAAACATTGTAGATCAAGTGGTATTATGGAGATTAAGATCAAAGGGCAGGGGAAACCCTTTAATGATGTCCAGCTTTCCGCTCTGTCAGTGTGTAAGGAGAAAAAGAGGGCGTATGGGGAAGGTTCTGTCCTGTTTACATGATCTCTCCAGGCCCCACCTGGTGGTGGTTTGTGGAACTGCAGGTCAGGTTTCTATAATAATGGCCCCTCTTGAGTGGCTTGTCTTGTGTATGTGTGTGTGTGTGTGTGTTTGGGTTCAGGGGAGGGAATACGGATAATTGCTACTGCATATGATGGTTGCAGAACTGTAATAAACCTGCTAATTGCAGTTTGATCTCGTTTGGACTCGACGCACAGTGCTCTCGTTTGCGCCCGCCCCTGCGCAAATGACCCCTTGACTTGAGGGACAGGAAGTGACGCGAGGTCTGGCGGGCGTCGAGCGGGTACGCTGGTTTTGCTCGTTACCGTGACAGCCGTTTCCGCCGCCGTTCGTCCGCTGCAGGTTCGAGGCCCAGCCCCCGCCGGGACACCGGCAGGTCAGCAGCTACCGGAACTGGAACCCGCCGTTGCTGGGCAACCTGCCGGACGACTTCCTGAGAATCCTGCCCCAGCAGCTGGACAGCATACAGGTAACCTGGACAATTTTTGGGCTGGTTAGTGGTATCCTGGGCTGGTTAATGGTTTACTGGGCTGGTTAATGGTTTATTGGGCTGGTTAGTGGTATCCTTGGCTGGTTAATGGTTTATTGGGC
>CM077295.1:10242416-10332416 GCA_039654925.1 Anguilla pacifica
TTTGTGAAAATGTCCCATCAGATGAATTATTTAGCCCGACATCAGCAGCGTATGGATTGCTTGCCTGGGCAATCCCTGTGCATGTTTATTATTGGAAAATTCAAGAGAAGATCAAAGCTGAAACCTTATGAGTGTTTTTAACGTGTGTATTGCGCACCCCATATAATTAGGGCATTGTTTTTGACTGACGTAATGCTACCTGCTGTGGGTGTCGCCAGTTGCGTCTTCCCGTGATGTCACCCGGTCGCCATGCCGACGGTCCTCTCCCTCTCTCCTTCACAGCCACCAGGAAGAAGCTGTTCGAGATCGCCAGAGGGTTCTCGGAGAAGACGAAGAGGAGGAAGACGAAGAGGAGAACGCTCCTGAGGCATCAGTCGTATCCTTCTATTTGCGTACCAACCCCCTTCCCAGAGGGCCGTTTGTTATTCTGAAATGTCTGTTGGGGTCGCTTGGCTTTGACCGTCTTATTGATGGTCTTCTGATGATTACGACAGAAGAGGTTCAAAAGCTGTCTTCCTGTTTTATGGATGTGACTGCCCCTGCCACAAGAGCTGCGATCTCATGTTGCAAAATGTTTTCACTTATTTTTTCCCCCTCTTGAACCCGTGTTGCTGTATTTCTTTCACTTGGCTGTCACTGTTTCTGGTCAGGGAGAGGCCAGGGTTAATTATGGCTCTGAATCAATGGTTTCGTATATGTGACCTTCCAGTGACCTTGGTCGTCCGCCAGCCTGTGTGAAATGAGTCAGCTTTAGGCCTCCGCTTCACCTTTACTCTGCACTACGTCATCACAAATATTTTAAACGATAACTGTGATGGAGGCGGTTATGTTCTCTTTCATTTTGAGTTGCTCTAGGTAAGAGTCTTTACCTGATTATGTTAAATCTGAAATTGGACATTACTGTTTATAAACTGACCAAAAAACTTAAAACTTAATGTTTCTTTTCTTTGAAACCCAGTCTTTCTTCATGTGGGGACTGTAATGAAACTGTTCATTACATTCTTCCGCTGTAGATAGCTCAGATCACACAGAGATTTGGCTGATCGTGGGTCAGTAGCTGAGGGCACACTGTGCTGTAGATTTGGCTGATCCTGGGTCAGTAGCTAAGGGCGCACTGTGCTGTAGATTTGGCTGATTCTGGGTCAGTAGCTGATGGAACACTGCTGTAGATTTGGCTGATCCTGGGTCAGTAGCTGATGGAAAACTGCTGTAGATTTGGCTGATCCTGGGTCAGTAGCTGATGGAAAACTGCTGTAGATTTGGCTGATCCTGGGTCCGTAGCTGATGGAACACTGCTATAGATTTGACTGATCCTGGGTCAGTAGCTGATGGAAAACTGCTGTAGATTTGGCTGATCCTGGGTCAGTAGCTGAGGGCGCACTGTGCTGTAGATTTGGCTGATCCTCGATCAGTAGCTGAGGGTGCACTGTGCTGTAGATTTGGCTGATCCTGGGTCAGTAGCTGAGGGCGCACTGTGCTGTAGATTTGGCTGATCCTGGGTCAGTAGCTGTGGGCACACAACTCTTCTGTTTTTCTTTGACCCGCCCTACAGCCTGGGCACTGCTGCGTCCACCGCCAACCTGCTGGACGACGTGGAAGGAAATCCATGTGGTGACTTATTATTATTATTATTATTATTTAATGGAAATAGTCTTATTAGTAATAATATTTGGCTGTAATTATTTGTAGTAGTATTGAGGTGATTGTTATTTGCTTTGTGTTTTTTTTGCTGTTAAATATATTAATATATCTTGTTATTACAGAGGAAGAGGGCCAGCTTAGGAGACCAGCCACACAGGAAGAGGTGGAGCCCCAAAAGGAAGAATCATGGTAAGAGACACCAGCACTCTCCTGTTCCCAAGTCCTGACTTTACAGGCATTTAGCAGACGCTCTTATCCAGACAGATGCACACAGCTTTTTATGTGGTGTCCATTTACACAGCTGAATATGTACTGCAGCAATGTGCCTTTGCTCAGGGGTACCTCAGCTGTGTCCCATATGGGAATCAAACCTGCAAGCCAGGTTTCTGAACCATTATACTGCAGTACCGCACGGGCTGTGAGATCAAAGGAACCTGGCCTGCTGACCATAGTGTGTACACTATGGCCTGGCCTGCTGACTCATTATTATATTCTCTCACCCCCCCCCCCCCCCCCCCGACATTCAGTCATGTGATTAGCTGCCTGATGATTGGCGGCCAACGGTGAGGTTTGTTTTGATGGGTGGGGAGGGTTGTGAAAGTCCGTTAGCGCGCAGAGAAGGGTTGGCGGTAAGTTTGTAGGGTTGGTGGGGAGGAGGACCACTGAGGAGAGTTTCGGCAGGGCGGTCAGAGAGAGAGACGCTGTCTGATGGAAATGTTGCTCACGAGTGTTTCTGAATCCTTCATGTGCAGATCGGGCCTGGACGCGCCACTTCAGGGTTTCCACGGCAACGACAAATACATCCCGCCCCTCCACCCGCCGTGACTGGTGGCTCGGCCGCTCTTTGACCCCTCCTCCTCTCACCCGGACCAGCCAATCCCTGTAACCCCTCAAACTATGCCACGCCCACTGAGGAGGTGGCCTCAACAGAACTATGTCCTCCTCCTAACTTTGGGCCTGTGACAGTTTTTTATTACCATTATAACCATTATAATTATCTGTTTATTTTTGATTGCTTAGAATCAGAACACAAATGCAGTCTTTGTGTCCTTTTTTATCTTTTTTTGCCCTGAAATTTCTATTGAGAAGAAGAAAAAAAAAATTGAATTATGATGATTAATTTTCCTTATGAATTGATTGTGTCTTGCTAGTATCTTTTTTTGTGTGGTTCAGGCAATGTCTGGCCTGACCAGTGTCTACAGATCAGACGTGCTGGAGCACTGGGGACTTTTTCTGAGTTATTCCATGATCTGGCAACCCGTGAGCAGCCATTTTTGGAGTCTCCTGGGGGATAGAGACTTGAACACTTTCCCAGGAGCCTCTGCTTCATGGCACAGGTTCCGCTGCTGGCTTTTACATCAGGATTCGGAATGCAGGATGACCTTTGACCCTCAAAGTGCTCCTCGGCTTATGGGAGAACCGGCCACATGCCAAAAATCCCCCCCTCCCTCCCCACCTCTCATCCTCTCGCAGGAAATTGGACAGGAAGTTGGAGAAAGCCGGTGAACCCATGCCTGGACAGCTTAAAGCTCCTCCTTATTTGACCGCCCCAGAGGATCACGGTCTGTGGTGTTGCTTGCTGGCTGCGGCCCCGCCTCCGGGTGTGTGCATCACTGGGGCAAAAACCGATATCAAACAAGATGGCAACTGCTGTGAAGGACCAGAGCCTCCACAACAAACCACTGGGCCACAGCAGAGAATGAGGCGGCTTTTAGGAAGACCAAATGTGAGCCCTGCTCTTTCTTTAGTTAAGCCCTGCTCTCACTTTAGTTAGGCTCTGGTTTAGTTAGGCCCTGCTCTCGCTTTAGTTAGGTCCTGCTCTTGGTTTAGTTAGGCCCTGGTTTAGTTAGGCCCTGCTCTCACTTTAGTTAGGCTCTGCTCTCGCTTTAGTTAGGCCCTGCTCTTGGTTTAGTTAGGCCCTGGTCTAGTTAGGCCCTGCTCTTGCTTTATTTAGGCCCTACTCTTGCTTTAGTTAGGCCCTGGTTTAGTTAGGCCCTGCTCTTTCTTTAGTTAAGCCCTGCTCTCGGTTTAGTTAGGCCCTGTTCTCGCTTTAGTTAGGCCCTGCTCTCGGTTTAGTTAGGCCCTGCTCTCACTTTATTTAGGCCCTACTCTCGCTTTAGTTAGGCCCTGGTTTAGTTAGGCCCTGCTCTCGCTTTATTTAGGCCCTACTCTTGCTTTAGTTAGGCCCTGGTTTATTTAGGCCCTGCTCTTTCTTTAGTTAAGCCCTGCTCTCGGTTTAGTTAGGCCCTGCTCTCGCTTTAGTTAGGCCCTGGTTTAGTTAGGCCCTGCTCTTGCTTTAGTTAGGCCCTGCTCTCGCTTTAGTTAGGCCCTGCTCTTGCTTTAGTTAGGCCCTGGTTTAGTTAGACCCTGCTCTCGCTTTAGTTAGGCCCTGCTCTTGCTTTAGTTAGGCCCTGGTTTAGTTAGACCCTGCTCTCGCTTTATTTAGGCCCTGCTCTCGGTTTAGTTAGGCCCTGCTCTTGCTTTAGTTAGGCCCTGCTCTCGCTTTAGTTAGGCCCTGCTCTTGCTTTAGTTAGGCCCTGGTTTAGTTAGACCCTGCTCTCGCTTTAGTTAGGCCCTGCTCTTGCTTTAGTTAGGCCCTGGTTTAGTTAGGCCCTGCTCTCGCTTTATTTAGGCCCTGCTCTTGCTTTAGTTAGGCCCTGGCTTTGTTAGGTCCGGCTCTCTGTTTTGTTAGGCCCTGCTCTTGGTTTTTAAGCTTGTTTTGATCAGACTGCGGTTGTGGCCCAGCCTGGTTTCTCAGCAGGGCACACACCACACAAGCATCTCCATGCAGGAACGCTCCTACGCAGAGGAATGAGAGAAACAGGAAGTGTCCTGCCCCTGAACGCTCAACTGCCATATCTAAAAACTTCCCTAAGTGTTATTATTATTATTATTATTATAAATTGTCAAAACATTATTATTGTTATGGATGGCTCTAAAAATAATAATAATAATAATAGCAGTTCAGTTATAACTGCGTGACATGAAAGGAGTGTCCACCTAGGTAGAAAACAGTATTCTTTTTATGGTATTAATGTTCTTACTGTTAATTATTAGAGATATTTGATAGAGAAGATCCAGTAATATTTACCAGTAATTGATGGCTGTGTGTTTGTATCTTGTGAAATGGAAAATGGGGAGGGGAGTGGGGGGGGCGGGTGGAAGATGAGGAAGGGGAGGAGGCCTCTGTTCAGAGATGATGTGGATTGTAAGGAAACCTGCGGTTCGATGGCTCAGTAAAATCGCAGAGGGTCACGATTGAAGTAACAAATTAAAGTTTTAAGTGGAAACTTTTAGCTTGTAGCCATGTTTGAATGGTATCTGCCTACTGTCTCCCCCAGACCCTTTGATTTTAAAACAGTTATTAAAAAGGTCACCCGTGCACCCATGCACAACCCCCCCCCCCCCCATTTTTAATATCTGGTTATTGCTTTGATACTTTGGACGGCACGTGTACAATTTGGGTCTCAACCAGGTGTGGCGATGGTGGTTTGAATTTAAACTGGAGCCGTCTCTGATTTGAGTCTCTGAGTCAGCACAGGTGTTGCTGCAATGCACCTGCTGGCCTACTTAAACATTCAAATCCACAGATTCTGTCTCTTATGCACAAGCAGGTCAGCTTTGCACACCTGCCGTTCTAGCACGAGCACAAGGGGTGGAATCGGTCAATTCTAAGCACAAGATTTTTCAGTGTCCTTTCAGTTCATCTAAGATTCAGTACCAAAGGTTAGTTAACAAGGGGTTCCTTGTCATGTAACTGATGTTATGTAGCTACCTAATTCGACAGCATTGCCACTGGCTTCTCTAATGCAGGAACAGACCTCTGGCTGCATTTCTCAGGCTTTCAGCAAGTGGGGTCACAGATTCCCTTCGTTCTCTAGATTGTCAGCTTTTTTGTATGAAAATGTAGCTTTTTGGCAGATTGTGGGTATTCTTGAAGGGACATGATCAAGGACAAAACCACTGTCAGTGAAAGTTCTGTCCTTGGGCACGCTCATCATGAATCTTCATAAATTGTCATTTTCGCTGGAAACGAAGTTGAACCAACCTCACGGGGCAAAGAAAACACAGTAGCATAAGAAATACTGGAGGAACACAGGAGTGGATCCACTGGTTACTGTAGAGAATCTGTGGTGGGGCTGGCTTGCTTCAATTAAGATATAATCAGAATTTTTCTAGAACCTCCCTTGCTGTTTTAAGCCTAATTTAATCGATTAGGCTACAGGCCAGTTATATATTGTGTGGTTTTGCTCATGAAATTCGTATCTGCTCTGGAGCCCCCCTAATTCATCTCACTGAGATGTCTGTCAGAGGACAGTTGCAAGCTTTACCGTGTCTGCTGCGCCGAGGATTTGAGGCGCGTGCTTTTTTTCCTCTATGGTTTTCCAGTGTACCAATCAAAATGAAACGAAGACGTTGACAAGGGCCCATGCAGGATGGTGAACTGGACTCTGTTTGGATCCTCTAGGATACCGTAGCCAGCGTTTCCTAGAAGAAGAACGCGCGTGATCATGCTCCTTTTTATAATATGGGTCACGAAGTTTTACCGCTTTGCTTTTTTATTTATTACATTTTTTTGGGTGGTGGTGGGGGAGGGGGACGGGAGAGAGAGAAATAAAAAAAAGCTTAGTTTGGTTAAAGTTTTTCATCAGTGGCCGGCACTGAGCTGAAAATAGGTGGGCGGAAAAGTTAAACTGATTATCGGTCTCATCCAGTTTCCATTAATTTTCCTTGATTAAAAAATGTGCCAGAGATGCAAATAAAATATTACTCGTCGAAGTAGCCCAATTGAGAACTGTCTACATCTGATGGTATTGAGTATGAGTATGAGTGGTGACCTAATTGCTGTATTGTCAAACTGAATTGATGAATGATCAGTTATAAAAGGATGTTTTCTGCCCCGCCTATTTTCATCTCAACAGCTACCACCGCTGTTGACATTCAACTGCAGAGAGGAGCGCGTGCATGCATCGTTTTTGCGCAATATTCTGGAAAATTCACGCCTGCTTGAATTTTTTAAAAATGCCATTTTTTAAAACGGGGAGTCAAATTTGATTTTATATTGTCATGGAGAACATGCCACTTCATTCTGGATATACACATGATACCAATACGCAGTTAATCCTCTCAGGGCACAGACTACCCTACGCGCTGTTCAAACTCGCTCCTAGACTGCCATGTAGCTACAAGCACAAGTAAAATAGCCAATAATATTCCAGAAACCGTTTTCTACGTTCAAAAACAGTGTATAATCATTACACGTTGGGTATCCCGATATAGTCACCCAGTACCGTAGCCTACGCTTTATAACTCCCAATGGGTCAGTTGCAGGGTGCTTAGCTGGAGTTTAAACCTGGATGCCACAGGACTGTAATAAAACGGGAGTATCCCACCGTTACTTTAAAGATTTGGATAGCTGTTCCAGTTACAATGCAGCTCTGTGGTATATCGGTTTAAATCTGAGATTTTAACCTCAGCAAAGCACGCTGCAAATTGAACAAATTAGTTTACCGTTGTTGTCATAGGGTCCTGGTATATGTTACCGAGGAACAGTAGCCTACGATGTTCTTAGTTGCAGCTGTTTGTGTTACTCATCTTAAACTCTTCTCCCTTGTTCAAAATCCTTAATGCAGTAACAGGCTTTCCACAACCGTTCGGTGTTGGCCTAGAGCAAATGGTAAACGCTTTCTTGTCAGTAAAATAGGTCACTTACAAGCGCTTAAAACACATGCTATAAAAGTTTATAATATATAGGCCCTACACACGTGGAATGGATGGTAACCCTATAAGAATGTTCGCTGTATTTTCAGGTAAGAATTTATGAACTTTAAAGGTATTATGGATTGCGGTTAGTGCGTAACATTGACTGAGCGTATATTTATTGAATGACAGGTCGTATCCAAAACACTTTTATATGCAAGTTTAAACCTTTAACCAGGGATACTCAAACCTGGTCCTCGAGGTCTGTAGTAGGCTAGCCTTCTGCCGGGTTTCAAGGGACTCTAGTCAGGGCCGATTTAAACCTGGGACATCAGGTGAGGTAAGCAAATTCTCTGGCCGATCTATCGACCACTTAACTGTGGGTTGAGAAAGAAAAGCAGCAGTACGACTGGCCTCGAGGGCCAGATTTGAGTATCCCTGCCTTAAAAACTTAAGTGGTTTTTATGCATTATTTTTATTTTTATTTTATTTTTTATTTTGGAGGTTAATGATGAGGACTTTCAAGATATTTTCCACAACGTTTCTTACCCTACAGAAATGTTTATTGGCGATTTAAATAAATTGTGTTGTACCCTTTCTAACGTTTTGGGCTTTTGTTATTCCAAATGATATTAAACGATCTCATCTGTGGCGTTTATTTGTGCTTTGTTATTTCAATTGCAACGGTGTTCCGGAGTTGTGACCTCGGATTGAGAGAGAAATTGCCATCTGATCTTGCACAGTTTAACCAGAAGATGGCGCTGACACACAGCTTTATAGGACCTTTTAATCCTTTAAAGGTCCAGGAATTTGTATTTAAATTGTGGTTATATTTCCCAAAAGTGACAATTGGTTGCCTTAATATTTCTTTCAAGTTTTTAACCGAATTATTACCATTACATTTTAATAGGCAGTTTTAAATTATCGTGACCTGCTCAGCAGATAAGGACAGTGTGGGCGTGCATCCTTTGCTCATTAATATTCATGTCCATACGACGCGTTACATATTACACCATTATTGGTCGCTAGATTAGAACAGGTTGTACCGTGCAGTCACATTAGACTACCAGACAACACGAAAGGAAGCAACATACACTAAGCCACAATAACGCAGTGACATTGAGCTGCTCTAAAACTAACATTAGACTGGACAGCAGTCTGAAACTCCAGACATTACACCCGAATAAAGAAAGGCTTGAAAGCTATTTAATAATCGCTAGCTAACGGTGGGCCTACTTGTGCCCGTGCGCCTCCAGAAATGAAACCCATTTCTTGTGGGTCTCCTTATTTAATGGAAAAGAAGAAAAAAACATTCTTTTTTCTGTATCCAGAGAAGATGGAATGCTCAGGCATTTTGAACGTGGCTTGCCCGCGCAAAAGTGTCAAGAGCATCATTTACATATTAGGCTACAATTAGAAATGATTTCACCGGTCATATTTATTTATTTATTTATTTATTTATTTATTTTGCAAGAATGAATTGTAAATATTTCCTGGCCATTTGTAAATGCAAAAACGCATTTAAATAACGCATTAGCAAAAAATTCAACAGATTTCAGTTTCCTGGACCTTTAAAGTGAAATGTCTTGACCACAGATCTCTAGCTGTAGAGATCTGTGGTCAAGACATTTTTCAAGCCTGTAGGGCTGAGGTCCTATTTTTATCGTATGGTCTTTTATTATTATTATTATTATTATTATTATTATTATTATTATTATTACTCCACGTTTTCGCAATTTCTCGTGGGATGGTAAACGATAGAGGTGCGAGCTTTGGCAGTCTGTTTAGGTTACTTGGAGGCGAGATGTCAATTCAATGTAATGGATGGGCCAATGGGCCTCTAGGCGGCTGTAAAATTAAAGAGCAGAATTCTGACCTTTAAATTGCAACAACTAATTTTCACAAAACTTCGTAGCCTATAGCCTACATAATCTCGTGCATGAGCTAGCCTATACAAATTTCCCAGTTGAATCACTTGTCTCTGTCAGGATAGATTTCCAGCCATACTGATAAAATAATTCCTCAAAAACGTTTCTGTTTGTGGACCATGGAGCTGAAAATAGACGGGGCGGCCGCTGAAAACTTCCCTTTAAACTGATCATTACAGCCAGGAAAATGATTGAAAACAGATAGAGACCAACGGGAAGTTTCCGGCCTCTTCAATTTCAGCTCAACAACCGCCACTGCAAAATAATAATAAAAAATAAACCTGGTTGCAAGCTAATCACTTGTAACTATAGTATTCTATCATTGTCTATTAACTATCAGTAGTACAGCGTATGGAAGGCCACATCGCAAACAGCGGATGGCGCTCGATGAGCTTATTTGTTACAATGTACCAGCGCCTGAGAAAAAAAGACGTGCGTACGTGTCACACGTATACGTAGTGCACTGTGTACAACAGAGGTTGTCCAGTCTTGGACGCATACACAATCTTTGAGGAGGTTCCTTTCCGTCACCTTGGTAACTGTGATGACGTGTAATGAATAAACCGCCTACCACAAAAATACCAGCCAGCCAGCGGCCATTGTATCTCAGAATATCTGTCTAGCGTATCGGGAGAAAATTGACGTTCTGCGAGTGCTGTACGGTTTGAAAGATTTGCAAGATTTTTTTGATATTACACGGAATATTCCTGGTTATTTATATTGAACAAATTCCGCGTGTAAATAAAAACAGAATAGTATTTTAGTTCTACCAGAAATGCATGTTATTTTAGAATTCCTTTTGCAATTTTTCTGTTAAGCTCGCGTACCTTGCTAGCTACTGTACTGATACGCGCGTCTGTTGCCTTCCAGTCGTCTGAGAAAAAATCGGTGGATATTCCTTCTCTTTTGTTAACCTGTCTTATTGGCATTCTTTTCGTAAATTTGCCTTTTTAGAGTCCTGTTTCTATTTAGATGGCAAGCTTCCCAGATTCTGTAAACGAAAATGACATAGGTGAGTATTCTCAAAAAAACATTTTCTTTGGGCTACATTGATGGGGATGGTTGTGGCATAGTCCAAACATTCGCATTTCGTTTGCTGTAGGCCTAACGGGTTAATGTTAACGTTTGCTAAAATTATTTTAGACTAACGAAACAGTTGTTTTGCGCTGCATGGCTTATTGGGTCGTTTGTTTTGTTGTCATTTGGCAAGAACCCCCTCTTTTTAAAAAATTTGGCAGACGTTTGCTAGGTTGTTAGTTTTGCAAGCAAGTTAACTTAACCAACTTAGATATCAAACATTAGCAAGCGTGTGCTAAAAAAAACTTATCTAGCCGATATCACGATCAGACGGATAATTTAGTAGATAATTAATGTAAGTTACTGTTTACAGATCATTTAGAACCCTCCCCCGTGCATACCAGTGTCTCCTGAGCCAGTTGGGGGCGGGGGGTGCGCAGTCTGACTCTGTATGGAAATCACAACACGAGACGCAAGGCAGGACGCTCCTGGCCTGGTAACCAGTTGCGCGGCGCGCACGTTCGTGTGACCGCTTTGAACTCTTTCTCAAACGGGAGAATAACGATTACATTCGCAGTCGTGCACGAGCATTCTCTTTATATTCTTTACCGAATGCTCTGTCGCTGTGGATTTGAAAATTATAAGTCAACGAAGTGCTTTTCCAGCTTCTGAAAACTTTGTGGAACCGCCCCCTGACCTTTTTCAGTAGCAGCGTTTAAGCGTGAGCATGTGGCTGTAATTTTAGGATAGATTTATGAACCATATGGTGCACAGGTAAGCAGTGGAGTCACAGGTTGGGTTGTTCTCAGGGTAAGGGGGTGGAGTCAGTGGGTGGGTTGTTCTCAGGGTAAGGGGGTGGAGTCAGTGGGTGGGTTGTTCTCAGGGTAAGGGGGTGGAGTCACAGGGTGGTTGTTCTCAGGGTAAGGGGGTGGAGTCACAGGTTGGATTGTTCTCTCAGGGTAAGGGGGTGGAGTCCCAGGGTGGGTTGTTCTCATGGTAAGTGGGTGGAGTCAGTGGGTGGGTTGTTCTCAGGGTAAGGGGGTGGAGTCACAGGGTGGTTGTTCTCAGGGTAAGGGGGTGGAGTCACAGGTTGGATTGTTCTCTCAGGGTAAGGGGGTGGAGTCCCAGGGTGGGTTGTTCTCAGGGTAAGGGGGTGGAGTCAGTGGGTGGGTTGTTCTCAGGGTAAGGGGGTGGAGTCACAGGGTGGTTGTTCTCAGGGTAAGGGGGTGGAGTCACAGGTTGGATTGTTCTCTCAGGGTAAGGGGGTGGAGTCCCAGGGTGGGTTGTTCTCATGGTAAGTGGGTGGAGTCACAGGTTGGATTGTTCTCAGAGTAAGGGGGTGGAGTTACAGGGTGGGTTGTTCTCTTTGGTAACGGGGTGGAGTCACAGGGTGGTTGTTCTCAGGGTAAAGGGGTGGAGCCAGTGGGTGGGTTGTTCTCAGGGTAAGGGGGTGGAGTCACAGGGTGGGTTGTTCTCTCAGGGTAAGGGGGTGGAGTCAGTGGGTGGGTTGTTCTCAGGGTAAGGGGGTGGAGTCACAGGGTGGGTTGTTCTCTCAGGGTAAGGGGGTGGAGTCACAGGGTGGGTTGTTCTCTTGGTAAGGGGGTGGAGCCAGTGGGTGGGTTGTTCTCAGGGTAAGGGGGTGGAGTCACAGGGTGGGTTGTTCTCTCAGGGTAAGGGGGTGGAGTCACAGGGTGGGTTGTTCTCTCAGGGTAAGGGGGCGGAGTCACAGTTTGGATTGTTCTCAGCGTAAGGGGTGGAGTCACAGAGTATGTTGTTCTCTCAGGGTAAGGGGGTGGAGTTACTGTGTTAGACTCTTTTGTGTTCTCTCTCCTCAGGTAAGGCTAAGCCCATCGGTGAACTCTTGGTGCCTGTTGCTCCTTTTGACCAGAAGTCCGGGCGGGAGACCTGGTCAGTGGCCTTTGCCCCTGATGGCTCCTACTTTGCTTGGTCACAAGGCCACCGTATTGTACGGCTCGTACCCTGGTTCAGATGCCTCAGCAACTTGTGAGTATGCACAACACTCCTGTTCCGTAGCTGTAATACTACACTGCCTTTCACTGTTACACTACAACCTACTTATTGCACTGCTCCTTGCTTATGTCACTTCCGCTTCTTCTATCATCTATCATCTTATTACACTGCCTTTTACTTATTACACTACCCACTTACTTATTACACTACAACATACTTATTACAGTACGCACTTACTTATTACACTACAGCTTACTTATTACACTACCACTTGTTACACTGCAGCTTACTCATTACACTTTTCTTCATGATTTGTTTCAAAATTTTTAAATCAATTTTTAAAATTTTTTAGAAAGAAATTTGACAGGTAGCGTGGGGCTGAACATGGCCAATTCCCATGCTAGTTTGGAATGCCAAATTGACTGCGATCGCAGCCGCGTTCAGCGCTACTGCCGATCTGGGAGAGCGTAGGCGTCCGCAGTTCTCCAAAGCACGTGCTGCTTCTTTTCACACCGCGGACTACAGCTAATCCCACAGAGAGCAGAGTCAGCGGTCCACAGGCGCCCGATCCTCCAGCGCAGGGGGGGTGGGGGGGGGGGGGGGGGGGTGAAGTGCAGTCCCCTAGCCGGCTGAACCCTTCTGACAGCCTGGATTCGATCCGAGACCGTGGGGCTCATCCGTGCTCCACAGCGCAGTGCCTTACCCGAATGAGCCCCCGGGAGCCCACCCGTGAACCATGTTCTCAGGCTGTGTTTTTCAGACCAAAAGCAGCTTTTCAGAGCCACGTTCAGGGCCTGAGAGGAGGAGTGGGCAGGGGCCGGGCACGGCCAGGTGTGTGTGTTGGTGGCTGCTTGAGGGCCGTGGCTCCCGAGGGCATTGGATCGGGGCCCACACGGCGCACGGCGTTGTGTCCGCTGCAGGGCCCCTTTGACAGCGGTGCCACCGCGCCGCGTCTCGCCTTACCGCGCCGGCACAATGGCGGCTCCCCGGCGGGCCGCGGCGCGGTAAAGGCCCTTTGTGCTGCTCCCCGGGCTGAATGAGCCGCTCATAATGCGGCTGCTGCTCGCGCCTGCCACCGGCCCCCCGAGCGCCTGCCTGGACACGGCCCGGCCTTCTGTACGCCACGGGCTGCGTGTGTGTGTGTCTGTGTGTGTGTGTGTGTGTCTATGTGTGTTTGTCTGTGTGTCTGTGTCTGATTCTCCATCTTTGTGTGTCTGCTTTGTCCTGGGCTGCGGCCCCTACAGGTTTATTACTGGAATAAATTATGTCATCATAAAAAAAAGTAATGAAGGTGTTGAGTTCGTGGAGTTCTCTCACCCTGGAGTGGAGGATGTGCGTTTATTAGCTGCGCTGTGAGGACCAGGCCTCATGTGGATGTGTGTTTATTAGCTGCGCGGTGAGGACCAGGCCTCATGTGGATATGTGTTTATTAGCTGCGCTGTGAGGACCAGGCCTTGTGTGGATGTGTGTTTATTAGCTGCGCTGTGAGGACCAGGCCTTGTGTGGATGTGTGTTTATTAGCTGCGCTGTGAGGACCAGGCCTCATGTGAATGTGTGTTTGTTAGCTCTGCTGTGAGGACCAGGCCTCTGCTCAGTCCTGTGCTGCTGCTCTCCTCTTTCTGTGACCCCTCTCTAGTTGTCCAAACAAGCCAGTTCAGTTTCTTGGGCGCCTTTAATGGGTGAAGAGGTGGCTCATTCTGTGGGGCAGCCAACCTTCAGCCCACGGGCCCTGCGTTTGGGAGGATGTAAGGACAAACCTACTTGGAGGCAAGTGGAATAGTTGGTTTCCTTTCCCGCAAGTAAAATATTTGCTGCCTGTGTGGCAGGTTTGGTGGTTTCGTGCTCTGCAGTAAACCTGTCAACGTGGATGGGACAAGGTCGAAATATTCGGCACTGTGCTGGTTTCGGTGTTCGACGATTCGTTTCTGTTTTAAACCAACCCGGATCGGGCTTAAACTGGAACGCGGCCGCACCGTGCTATTTTGCTGGCGTTATGAACGCGCCGCACGTATGAATTCGTGAACATGCAACACGGATGCGAGAATATTTATTTTATTTAATTTTGACAGTTTGGTAGGCAAGCTGTGTTTAGTCATGCGGTCCAACGTCGTCTGCTTTCGCGATGCAGCCTAAGGGAGTTAATCAATGCAAGCGCCTTGAAGGAGAGACGCTAGGAACGTGAGAGGACAGCTCTACGCTCGTCAAACAGCGTCGGGTACACGGCTGTTAAATGTTTTCATCGTGTAATTTTGGAAACTGTCACTCTAGTCAGTTGGAGTAACTAATGGGGCGTCATATGGACGTGCTGTGCTATAGGGAGTATAGGGATATACACTGTCTGTTAGGGGATAGCGGCTGTTAGGGGATAGTGGCTGTCCATCGGAATCCTGGCTACCCGCTCCGAACATTGAGCCCAGGACACGCTGACAGCTCGCTTTTAATCTCTTTTGATTGGCCGGGCCAGGTCAGCGATTGAGCGAGCCTTTGGAATGTTAAGAATGCACTTCAGACGTTGGGGCCGGTCAGGTGGCACATTGCAATATAGCTCTCAGAGTGTCAGCGCATTCTTTGTGGCGTGCTGCATTCTACATGACATAGCAGAGGCAGGGTTGCATGGCTAAGTAACTGCAAGGTCAGTTCCCTGCTAGGACGATGCTGTTGCACCCTTGGCAAGGTACTTAACCTGTATTGCTTCAGTGTATGCCCAGCTGTATAAACCGATATAAAAAATACACAAGAGAGGTGGGACTGATTGGCTTTGGAGTTGTTTCTTAAGTGCATGTCTTATGTGAAGTGCAGGTCTGAAATGAATGAAACTTAGTTGAAGTTGTGATTTAGCGAAATTGAGTTGGACATGCCCTGATTTACCGGCACCTTGTGTTAGGCTTAGTGTTTGGCAGTTGCGCCTTTACTGTTAAAATGGGGCCCTGTATGTGAATCCTCTCCGTGTGGCTAAGGGCTCAAATCTGCCTTTGCACTTTCTGAATCGTGATCCCATCTCTATCTGTAATCCCCTCTATTTCCCCCCAATCTGAGAAAAGACACAAATACTCTTTGCTGTTTTTTTTTTAAAGATACATGTGTATCCTTTTCTGGGTAGTATTTAAATATTGACCTTGATCTTGTTCAGCGCAGCATGTAAACAGCCTACTGTACGCTGAAGGTCATTTAGAAACTGGTGAAGGTCATTTTGAGAGGGGTGAATGTCATTTGGAGAATGGTGAATGTAATTTGGAGACTGGTGAAGGTCATTTTGAGAGGGGTGAAGGTCATTTAGAGACCGGTGAAGGTCATTGAGAGGCTGGTGAAGGACATTTAGAGACGGGTGAAGGTCATTTAGAGACTGGCGAAGGCCTAGCTGATGTATAGCGGCTGTGGTCAGCGTATTCCTGGTGTGTTGTGCACACGGTGTCCTGCGAGCCCTGGTCTCGGATGTCTTGCACACACACCTCCAGGGGTTTCTGTTCCCCAGCCCCAGTGCCGTTGTAATGGGTGCCCTGAATTTTGGCCTCATTGCCCTTTTTAAAAATAGCTACAGACCCAGCTATTTGCACCTTGCCTTATAATCTGTATGTCTGTCTGTCTCTGGAAGGGAGTGAATTGTTTGCCACTCACCACATGTGGAAATAATTCTCCAGACCGTTAAAAGTGCAGCATATTCCCTTGGTGTTTCCATAACCCGACCGCCAGCTTCGTGCTTTGGCAACAGGCGCATCTCCCCGCGCTCACTCGTTCCTGTCAGCTGCAGAACTCTGTGTACTTTCGGTGATGTCAGTAATATAGCTGCTTTGTGTACTTACATCGACTTAACAGGAGAGCGTCCGTGAACAAAATCATTGAAGCACGTTTTCCAAAGCCCTGTTGCACAGTGACATTTTTAATCGGCTAGCTACAAAGCTGTGTTAGCGACATTGATGAACAATCGGAGGAGGGCCAATGCTTCTTCAGTGATCCATTTGGCTATCGATAGCCGTTAGCTAGCTAGCTAACCGTAAGAATGTGTGCCCCGCGCGACGAAATTTGAGGCCTGTCTGGCTATCTGAAGCCTCTGGCCTTATCACCGGTGTGAATGCCATGTGAGAACGGGCCGTTGCTAAGCCGTAGTCTGAGGGATGTAGCATTGCTTTATGGTTTTATTGTCCAGCAGCCAGAGGAAAAACACAAAGCCGCGTGGGCTTTTCATTCACTAGAAGAGAATCGGCCAAGTATGTAAATACTTTCGGCACGGGGGAAAAACGCAAGCGTTCCTGAGGGATTTAAACAAAAGAAAAAAGAACTGAAAAATTCTTTAGGTGTTAGTCGGAGTCACTGAGTTGAAACTGTTTTTTTTTTCTGAGCGCTACACGTGTCAGAGTCTTGTTGGTGGTTTGCCAGAGAAGACGTGGATCTGCACTCTGGTTGGCCCGTCGTCCCTGCAATTCCTTAACAATCCACTTCCGTTTCGGGAGTAAAATTGTAACTGATTGGTAGTTGCAGTTTTGTTTCACTTGGATACTTGAGGACCTGAGACAGTATCCTGGGCCCTTGGTTGCATTTCAGAACTCATCTTTTTTTAAAACATATTTTTTTAAAGCACGCTGCGGGTCGAGCGGCTCTTTAGCGCAGTGGATGCCGTTGGCGCATTAAACCCGCTGGCGTTGCCCGGGCGACACACCGCCGACATTATCTCCGGTTCATCTGCCCGCCCGCCCGCCCGCCAGCGCGGCACACGCACAGCGGGGCCTTGTGCCGGTCCGCTTCCGCGGCGCGCCTCCTCCCCCGGAACAGTGTCCCCGTTGTGCGCGTCGTCACGAGTCTCTCCTTTAAGCCCGCGGTCGGAGGAGGAGGGGGGCCGCGGGGCCGAAAGCGGGATTTATGTGTTTTTGTAATCTCCCTGATGTAACCATGGGAAATTTCCAGGGCCCTCCTCCTCCCTGGGCGTTACCTAATCTCATTCCTGTTTTCCCTCCGGCCCGCGTTTTGCCCGGAGCGGGGATGGCTTTGCGGCCTTTTTGTTTGGGGGATTGAAAGTTGTTGTTTTATCAGAATGGGTGTTCTCCCCCACGCGTCGCCCGGTGTCCCGCCCCCCCCCCGATCATAGGGGGCTGGCCGGGTTCCGCGGGCCGTTAATTTGTTTGCAGAAGCGGGCGGACGACGTCACGCTGTATCTGTCTCCTGTTTGCAGAGCTGATACAATATTTGCTCTCCGGGGCAGGTTTCTGAAGGCTGTTTGACCCGGTTCAGACTGCGAGCGTGTGTGTGAGTGTGTGTGTGTGTGTGTGTGTGTGTGTGTGTGTCAGTGTTGGGGGGGGGAGTATTGGCCATCTACATGGATTAAAGTTGGACGTAACTGATAGGGGTATACCTTATTTTTAGCCATACCAGGGTGAACGGTATATGGAACGAGCAAAACATTTTTAGAAATTTAGAAAACCTGCCTGGATGGATATTTTAGTCCCAAAAAGAAATCTGGATGTTTGGCCAGCCTGTTTAATTCCGGACCTAGAGGCTTGAATTTTTGTTTTTGGGGGGGAATTTACAGTACCTGTGGAAGAGGGAAGAGATGCTGCTGAAACAAGACCAGCCCAGTGTCTTAACAGTCATGTCTCTCCTTTCTCTCCCTCCATCATCCTTTTTTGTCATCCCCTTATTTCTTCCCTCCCTCTCTCCTCTCTCCCTCCCTCCCCCCCTCTGTCCCCTTCCCCTCTCCTCCTCCTTCCTCCTCTCTTCCTCCCTCCCTCCCCCCCTCTGTCCCCTCCCCCTCTCCTCCTCCCTCCCTCCCCCCCTCTGTCCCCTCCCCCTCTCCTCCTCCTCCCTCCCTCCCTCCTCTCTCCCTCCTCCTCTCTCTCCCTCCTCTCTCCCTCCTCCCCTCTCTCCCTCCTCTCTCCCTCCCTCTCTCTGACCCCTTCCTCCTCCTCTCTCCCTCCCTCTCTCTGTCCCCTCCCTCCTCCTCTCTTCCCTCTCCTCCCTCTCCCTCCCTCCCTCCCTCTCTCAGCTCTGGGGGCAGTGCAGACGCTCCGAGCGGGGCGGGGCCTCGGCGGCTGTCGCGGCAGAACAGCGACGGGAGCCTGGCTCCCAGCATGCCGCGGGAGCACACCATCGACTGCGGCGACATCGTCTGGGGGCTGGCCTTCGGCTCGTCCGTCCCGGAGAAGCAGAGCCGCTGCGTCAACATCGAGTGGCACCGCTTCAAATTCGGCCAGGACCAGCTGCTGCTCGCCACGGGCCTCAGCAACGGGCGCATCAAGATCTGGGACGTCTACACGGGTCAGTCTCCCCGGTTAGCCTGGTTCAGCCTGGTTCAGCCTGGGTCAGCCTGGTTCAGCCTGTTTCAGCCTGGGTCAGTCTGGGTCAGCCTGGTTCAGCTTAGGTTAGCCTGGTTCAGCCTGGTTCAGCCTGGATCAGCCTGGGTCAGCCTGGTTCGGCCTGGGTCAGGCTGGGTCAGCCTGGTTCCAGCTCTACAGTGGGAAAGGGCTATAATGAGCCAGCCTGGTTCAGCTCTGCAGTGGGAAAGGGCTATAATGAGCCAGCCTGGTTCAGCTCTACAGTGGGAAAGGGCTTTAATGAGCCAGCCTGGTTCAGCTCTACAGTGAGAAAGGGCTATAATGAGCCAGCCTGGTTCAGCTCTACAGTGGGAAAGGGCTATGATGAGCCAGCCTGGTTCCAGCTCTACAGTGGGAAAGGGCTATAATGAGCCAGCCTGGTTCAGCTCTACAGTGGGAAAGGGCTATAATGAGCCAGCCTGGTTCCAGCTCTACAGTGGGAAAGGGCTATAATGAGCCAGCCTGGTTCCAGCTCTACAGTGGGAAAGGGCTATAATGAGCCAGCCTGGTTCCAGCTCTGCAGTGGGAAAGGACTATAATGAGTCAGCCTGGTTCCAGCTCTACAGTGGGAAAGGGCTATAATGAGCCAGCCTGGTTCAGCTCTACAGTGGGAAAGGGCTATAATGAGCCAGCCTGGTTCAGCTCTACAGTGGGAAAGGGCTATAATGAGCCAGCCTGGTTCCAGCTCTACAGTGGGAAAGGGCTATGATGAGCCAGCCTGGTTCAGCTCTACAGTGGGAAAGGGCTATAATGAGCCAGCCTGGTTCAGCTCTACAGTGGGAAAGGGCTATAATGAGCCAGCCTGGTTCAGCTCTACAGTGGGAAAGGGCTGTGATGAGCCGGCCTGGTAAAGCTCCTGCTGAATGAGCAGGTTTAATGAGTCGTATGAGGTAAACAGCTGGCCATTTCCTGAACCGTCTCCAAGTTCCCCCCATTAAAACTTGTTTTTCTCAGGAGATGAAGAAAGGTCTCTTTGCTCCTCTCCCTTTTGGCCTCCCATCGACTGACCCCTGACCCTCCTTCCTGCTTTACGCCCCCTCCGCTGTTTTCGGTTTGCCTGTTTGTCTCCTCATTGGGTCATTCGTTCTGCTGGGGGGCAGTGCCCTGGGACTGGTGCACTGGGTAGTGCTGGGTAGAGACCTGGCTGTTCAGGCTGCTGTGCTGGGTAGTGCTGTATAGTGTTCTGAGTCTTCAGGCTGGTGTGCTGGGTAGTGCTGTATAGTGTTCTGAGTCTTCAGGCTGGTGTGCTGGGTAGTGCTGGGTAGACTGTCCTGGGTCTTCAGGCTGGTGTGCTGGGTAGTGCTCAGTAGACTGTCCTGGGTCTTCAGGCTGGTGTGCTGGGTAGTGCTGTATAGTGTTCTGAGTCTTCAGGCTGGTGTGCTGGGTAGTGACTGGTAGTGCTCTGGGTCTTCAGGCTGGTGTGCTGGGTAGTGCTCGGTAGACTGTCCTGGGTCTTCAGGCTGGTGTGCTGGGTAGTGCTCGGTAGTGCTCTGGGTCTTCAGGCTGGTGTGCTGGGTAGTGCTGTATAGTGTTCTGAGTCTTCAGGCTGGTGTGCTGGGTAGTGCTTGGTAGCTGTCCTGGGTCTTCAGGCTGGTGTGCTGGGTAGTGACTGGTAGTGCTCTGGGTCTTCAGGCTGGTGTGCTGGGTAGTGACTGGTAGTGCTCTGGGTCTTCAGGCTGGTGTGCTGGGTAGTGACTGGTAGTGCTCTGGGTCTTCAGGCTGGTGTGCTGGGTAGTGACTGGTAGTGCTCTGGGTCTTCAGGCTGGTGTGCTGGGTAGTGACTGGTAGTGCTCTGGGTCTTCAGGCTGGTGTGCTGGGTAGTGACTGGTAGTGCTCTGGGTCTTCAGGCTGGTGTGCTGGGTAGTGACTGGTAGTGCTCTGGGTCTTCAGGCTGGTGTGCTGGGTAGTGACTGGTAGTGCTCTGGGTCTTCAGGCTGGTGTGCTGGGCAGTGACTGGTAGTGCTCTGGGTCTTCAGGCTGGTGTGCTGGGTAGTGACTGGTAGTGCTCTGGGTCTTCAGGCTGGTGTGCTGGGCAGTGACTGGTAGTGCTCTGGGTCTTCAGGCTGGTGTGCTGGGTAGTGACTGGTAGTGCTCTGGGTCTTCAGGCTGGTGTGCTGGGTAGTGACTGGTAGTGCTCTGGGTCTTCAGGCTGGTGTGCTGGGTAGTGACTGGTAGTGCTCTGGGTCTTCAGGCTGGTGTGCTGGGTAGTGACTGGTAGTGCTCTGGGTCTTCAGGCTGGTGTGCTGGGCAGTGACTGGTAGTGCTCTGGGTCTTCAGGCTGGTGTGCTGGGTAGTGACTGGTAGTGCTCTGGGTCTTCAGGCTGGTGTGCTGGGTAGTGACTGGTAGTGCTCTGGGTCTTCAGGCTGGTGTGCTGGGTAGTGACTGGTAGTGCTCTGGGTCTTCAGGCTGGTGTGCTGGGCAGTGACTGGTAGTGCTCTGGGTCTTCAGGCTGGTGTGCTGGGTAGTGACTGGTAGTGCTCTGGGTCTTCAGGCTGGTGTGCTGGGTAGTGACTGGTAGTGCTCTGGGTCTTCAGGCTGGTGTGCTGGGTAGTGACTGGCTGTACAGTGCACTTTGTGGCTAGGAGCTCTCGTTCTCTCGCTCTTGCTCTCTGTCCTACTCTCTCAGTCTCTCGCTCTCTTTCTCCACTCTCTCTCTTCTGACACATTCACACTCTTAAGCCACTCCATCTGTCTTAAATGGTGACTCAGTTACTTATTTTTAGACGACTGAAGTTAACAGCAATGCTTTTGCAATCTCAGGGCGCCATTTTGGCTCGTGTGGGCATTGCCCCTGCCTGGGTTTTGTCTGGTTTCCAGCAGTATGGGCTGTTCCGGTACATCCAGTGTAAACACGAGGGAGGTTTGTGGTGCGCGGTCAGCCCCGTCCCAGAACAGTGGGCTACAGGACTCTGGGTCACTGGGACAACCGTAACCGTGCGCCCTGAGCTGATCTGAGGTCAGCGCATTCCGGCATGCCTCGGCAGCTATTATTACCTGCGGTGCCGTGCTCCCATTGGCTCAGAGGGTGCTCCAATGGGGCAGGTCCCGAAGCCGTGCCGCCATTGGCCGATGGGCTCGTGGGTGGTTGTGGGGTGGGGGTGGGGTTTGCTTTCTAGGTTACCGCTCTAGAATTACTCCTCCTACGAGCCTTATCACTTATCCGACGCGCTCAGCCCAAACCTCGGGGTGCTTTAAGAGGTCACTGTCTGGTTAAAAAAAAACAACCCTGTAACTATGACGACGGGCAGATTTGCCCTCTTTGGTGGCACTCAGCAGGTCATGGGAGGAAACAGGTGACCTGGTGTGAAGAGAGGAACCGCGGGAGCTTGGGAAACATGGCGGTTGTAGTGTTTGAAAAGACAAGCCCGAAGGTCGCTGGGTCAGTCTGACCGTCCCTGTGCCCGCCCCCCTCACCCCCCACCCCCTTTCTCTAATTTCCTTCTGGCGAATCAGATTTCAGAGCTGGAGTAGAGGTGGTGAGGAGCCCCTTGCCATGATGGCACTGATAATGCCCCCCCCCGCCCCCCTAAGCATGGCATGAAACACACACACACAGACACTAACACACACACACACAAATACACACACACACACACACACACACACACTAACACACACACACACACACACACAAATACACACACAGGCACACACAAATACACACACTAACACACACACTAATACACACACACACACACACAAATACACACACACACGCACACAAATACACACACACACTAACACACACACACACACACACACACACAAATACACACACACACGCACACAAATACACACACACACACTAACACACACACACAAAGGGCCTGTCTCTTCTCTCACACGCTCTCGTGTGGCAGAGCGGCGGTTATCTGACTGAGGGTGTGCTCATTGAGCTGGTGGAGTTTACCCTCGGTGTTGTGACACACGCAGTGAAGCCGATATGAATGCGGGTCGGTGATTAAGCGCAGACTGTTTCACGCTGACTGGATACTGCCCCTGTGTGAAAGTGTGAACCAGCGGTCATCCATGCTGTGAACGTGTTTTATCTGCACACAAACGACCAGGAGAACAGCACCCCTTCATATAGAGACATTTATCCAGTGTATCAATGGCTGTTTTTGAGACAGGAACCAGATATTGGGTGTTTTTAAAAAAATATATATTTATTTTCTGAAATATTTTCCACATTTTCATTTTTAAATGCACATTTTATTTTGTAATTTGTGATTGTAGTTAGCACTATAATGAGTATAGTTTGGATTACAGTGTAGTTTGTTTTAGAGTATAGTTTTAATTACAGTGTAGCTTGTTTTAGAGTATAGTTTTAATTACAGTGTAGCTTGTTTTGGAGTATAGTTTGGATTACAGTGTAGCTTGTTTTGGAGTATAGTTTGGATTACAGTGTAGCTTGTTTTAGAGTATAGTTTGGATGATGGTTTGGCTTGTTTTAGAGTATAGTTTGGATTACAGTGTATCTTGTTTTGGAGTATAGTTTGGATTACAGTGTTGCTTGTTTTAGAGTATAGTTTGGATTACAGTGTATCTTGTATTAGAGTATAGTTTTCATTACAGTGTTGTTTGTATAGTGTAGCTTGCTTTAGAGTATAGTTTGGATTACAGTGTAGTTTGCTTCAGAGTATAGTTTGGATTACGGTGTATCTTGTTTTAGAGTATAGTTTGGATTATGGTGTAGCTTGTTTTAGAGTATAGTTTGGATTACAGCGTAGCTGGTTTTAGAGTATAGTTTGGATTACAGTGTAGTTTGTTTGAGAATATAGTTTGGATTACGGTGTAGTTTGTTTGAGAGTATAGTTTGGATTACAGCGTAGCTGGTTTTAGAGTATAGTTTGGATTACAGTGTAGTTTGTTTGAGAATATAGTTTGGATTACGGTGTAGTTTGTTTGAGAGTATAGTTTGGATTACAGTGTAGTTTGTTTTAGAGTGTAGATTCGATTACAGTGTAGCTTGTTTTAGAGTATAGTTTGGATGATGGTTTAGCTTCTTTTAGAGTATAGTTTGGATTACAGTGTAGCTTGTTTTAGAGTATAGTTTGGATGATGGTTTAGCTTGTTTTAGAGTATAGTTTGGATTACAGTGTGGCTTGTTTTCCTTTGACCCTCTGAATGGGTTTGCTCCTGCAGGCAAGCTGCTTCTGAACCTGATGGACCACACTGACATCGTGCGGGATTTGACCTTTGCCCCCGACGGCAGCCTGGTGCTGGTGTCCGCATCCCGGGACAAGACCCTGCGCGTGTGGGACCTGAAGGACGACGGTAAGCTGGGGAGCACCGCCCCGGGGCCCGCCCCCAAACGGCACGACCCTGTCCTCTTCAGCTCTGAGGAAGCTCAGCCGCAGGAACGATGGCGCTCGTTCACCAGGCGACGGCACGGCGAGCCTTGCGCTCCGGATACTGAGCATCTGCTAAGCGCCTGTGAAGAGATGCTGGTGTGGAGCTGAGGCAGGAGGGGGCTTTAAAGAGGGCGAGGAGAGAAGTCCTCTCTTCTGGCAGCTGCAGGCTGTTTGCGGCTCGCTTTGTTTGTTTAGATCTGATGTGTCGTTCACCGCAAAGACTCCTGGGAATCACTGAAGAACACTGCGTCTTCGCCGCCTGCCCTCCCTGCACCCCTACATCTTTAATTCAGGGGCTGCTGCCGTTAGCGGTGGGTCTGCTAGCGTTAGTGTTGGGGCTGCTAGTGTTTTTAGTGGTGAGGCTGCTAGCATTAGTGTTGGGGCTGCTAGTGTTTTTAGTGGTGAGGCTGCTAGCATTAGCGGTGGGGCTGTTAGCATTAGCGTCGAGGCTGCTGGTGTTTTTAGCGGTGAGGCTGCTAGCATTAGTGTTGGGGCTGCTGGTGTTTTTAGCGGTGAGGCTGCTAGCATTAGCGGTGGGGTTGTTAGCATTAGCATTGAGGCTGCTAGTGTTTTTAGCGGTGAGGCAGCTGGAATTAGTGGTGGGGCTGTTAGCATTAGCGGTGAGGCTGCTAGCGTTAGCGGTGGGGCTGTTAGCATTAGCGGTGAGGCTGCTAGCGTTAGCGGTGGGGCTGTTAGCATTAGCGGTGGGGCTGCTAGCGTTAGCGGTGAGGCTAATAGCCTGCCGTAGCTCTGTTTCTCTGCAGTCAGTTGAAGCAGCCGTCGGGGCATTTCAGGGCCTGACCTGCGTGTGTGTGCAGTGCGTGGAGCTCCCCGCAGCGAGAGGTTAAAGTCAGCTCTGTTTCCTCTCAGTCTGCTGGAGTGTTTGCCTGTTCTACAGCACTCGCCCGTCCCCCTGCCACCCCCCACCCCCCACCCCCACCATCCCGTACGCCACGCCCCCCTGTGACGCACGACACTCACCCGACAGGTCCAGGGTATCAGTGTAGTCGTGTACTTTCACACACGTCTGTGTCAGAGGGGGCTGTGCTGTGCCCGGCTACATGCTCGGCTTGCGTCTTTTTCATAACACTGAATTCTGTCTCACCTGGCACACGCCAAAGCTGGATATTAGTGGAAGGTAAAAGAGCCAACTTTGTTAATGCGGGAGACCCCCCTGTATGTACAGACTGTAGACTCTGTAGATCAGCGCAGTCAGAAATCACACAGACCCCTGTGCTCCAGGTCACAGTGCAGTCAGACGCTCAGTGCAGGGGCGGTTGCCGTGGTTTGGGGGGCGGGGCATGGAGGTGACTCTCAGTGAAGGGGCGGTTGCCGTGGTTTGGGGGGCGGGGCATGGAGGTGACGCTCAGTGAAGGGGCGGTTGCCGTGGTTTGTGGGCGGGGCATCGTGCTGACGGCGCGTCCTCTCTCCGGCTGCAGGGAACATGGTGAAGGTCCTGCGGGGTCACCAGAACTGGGTGTACTGCAGCGCCTTCTCGCCCGACTCCTCGGTCCTGTGCTCCGTCGGGGCGGGGAAAGCGGTACGTCCTCTCCTCCTGTGTGTGTGTGTGTGTGTGTGTGTGTGCGCGCGCGCGTGTGTTTGTGTGCTCTACACAGAGTCAGTGTGTCAGAATGATTCTCATGCACACCTGTCTTGGCTCCCCTTGGCTGCAGTGCTAGCAGTGTAGGCCTGGCGGTTCTCCCTTTTTAAGCATTAGCATTAGCATTAGCCTGGCCTCACTCAGGGCACTGAACCCTTATACTGTGTTCACTTTTTCCAAAGTACCGCATTTTTCCCCCGTCAGTTTCCCGAACGACTTGTTCAGCTGTGTCAGATTTCCTCCTTCCCACGTACAAACGTGTTCTTTTCTCTCTATGAAAGCATTAGCGCGCGGCGTTAGCGATAGCGTCTGTTTCTGAACGGTGGCGGCTGGCCTCGCGCCGCCTGTCGCGCGGAGCGTACCGCCAGAGGGGTCAGTCGGGGGCGCGGTAGCGGGATGAAAGGGCCGCCCGTGTCCCGCCCGCCTCGCCCGCGTGTCCGTTAACCACCGGGCGCCGGCCGAACAGCGGAGAGCGCGCTGGGCGCCGTGCCACGCCAAATGGACGCCTCGCTGCATCGCGGCCGTACAGCGCTGCAGAGTTTTAACCAATCGGGTGGCCCTCCAGTTCAGCGCTGCATGTTTTTAGCCAATCAGAGATGGCCCTCTAGTCCAGTGCACTCCATAGCACACAGTAAGGAATGAAGCCGTAGCACACACAGCACTGTAATCTGCCTAGCCCCGACTGTCCCACACAAAAATGTGCAGTGCGGTAGCGCAGTAGTGCCCTAATGCCAGTGCACCGTAGCAGTGCCTTTACGGAACGGCGTAGTAACGAAGTCAAGTGCGGACGCGTCGCCGGACCGCGCGTGACAGGCGGCCCCTGACAGCGACCCCACTGAACGAGCGCTCTCTTTCTCCCTGCGCGTCCCTCACTCAAAAACAAAAAAAAAGAGAACAGCGTTTCGGTTTGTTACTGTTAAAACAACGGGAATGTCGCAAGGACAGCGGCCCTCACAGCAGCTGGAGGGCCTTGAGATAAATGTTTGTTTCTTTCTTTTTGCCGTCTAGCTGAAACAGTGAGGCCCGCTCTCTTTGTGACGTGTCGCACAGTCCTGCTGCGTTTGCCAAAGGCGTCTTCCTCTCGACCGGCAAGCGCTCTCTTCTCTTGCGGCGGCTGTGTGTGTTTGTGTAGGTTTCCTGGGACACCAGTGCTGTGAAACAGTGGAGAGGCCAGTGGAGTAACATTGTTACTCAAATTTTCCATTTGCTTCGAGATTTTTTTGTTTCCTTTCTTCTGTCAACTTTGCGTTGATAGTCTTGGAGAAAATGTACAGTAAAATTAGTTCTTTGAATTTTTATATATTATAAGACTTATGTTCTTCTGTTTTGAATTGGTAGCACATGGATAAATGCAGGTTAATGTGAGAATAAATGTCAAAAGGAAAGTGTGTTTTTTTTTTGTTGGATTGAGAATAAATGTGTGAAAAGAGGAGTGCTGTTTTTTGTTGGAGCTTAATTTAAAGTAACAGGCTTTCAGGTACTATTCATAACCTGCAGCACTGCAGCCTGTGAAGTAGGGACTTATGCCTGCACAGTGACTGACTGTGAAGCATCATAAAGCGTCATTGAGAACACATTTAACCTCGTGTTTAGTTCCAGTGGAAATAATAATTTTATGATAATTTGTTTATGTTGTGGAGCTGTGCGGTGGTCTTTGAGATGTTTTCCTCTGGGCTGGGAGTGGGCGGTGCTCTGTAACCGTGGCGACTCGCTCGCCCGCCCGCAGGTGCTCCTGTGGGACATGGATAAGTACAGCCTGATCCGGAAGCTGGAGGGTCACCACAACGACGTGGTCTCCTGCGAGTTCTCGCCGGACGGGGCGCTGCTGGCCACGGCGTCCTACGACACGCGCGTCATCGTGTGGGACCCCCACCTGGGCACCGTGCTGCTGGAGCTGGGGTACGAGCTCTCCACCTCGCTCTCCCTCCATCTCTCTCTCCATCTCTCTCTCTCCACCTCACTCTCCATCTCTCTCCGCCTCGCTCTCCCTCCATCTCTCTCTCCATCTCTCTCTCTCCACCTCACTCTCCATCTCTCTCCGCCTCGCTCTCTCTCCGTCCCGCTCTCTGTCCCTCTCTCCATCTCTCTCTCTCCGCCTCGCTCTCTCTCCGTCCCGCTCTCTGTCCCTCTCTCCATCTCTCTCTCTCCGCCTCGCTCTCTCTCCGTCCCGCTCTCTGTCCCTCTCTCCATCTCTCTCTCTCCGCCTCGCTCTCTCTCCGTCCCGCTCTCTGTCCCTCTCTCCATCTCTCTCTCTCCATCTCTCTCCGTCCCGCTCTCTGTCCCTCTCTCCATCTCTCTCTCTCCATCTCTCTCCGTCCCGCTCTCTGTCCCTCTCTCCATCTCTCTCCCCCTCGCTCTCCATCTCTCTCTACAGCTCCCTCTTTCCGCCTCTGCGTCTCTCTCTCTCTCTCTCCACCTCTCTCGTCTTTCTCTCCGACTCAGTCCGCCTCTCTCTCTGTCCCTCTCATCCTCTCCCCGTCCCTCTCTTCTTCTCTCTCTGCCTCGCTCTTCCTCTCCTACGTCCCTCTTTTCCTCTCTCTCTCCTTCGTCTCCCTCTCCGCCTCTCTCTCCATCTCTCTTCCTCTCTCTCTCCGTCCCCCTTTTTCTGCTGTGTCCCGCTCTTCCTCTCTCTCTGCCCCCTCTCTTCCTCTCTCTCTGCCCCGCTCTTCCTCTCTCTCTGCCCCCTCTCTTCCTCTCTCTCTGCCCCCTCTCTTCCTCTCTCTCTGCCCCTCTCTTCCTCTCTCTCTGCCCCCTCTCTTCCTCTCTCTCTGCCCCCTCTCTTCCTCCCTCTCGTCCCCCTCCCCTCTCACGCTCTGGGGTCTCAGTGCGGGATGACCCCTGAGTCAGGGCTGGGGTCAGGTGACTTGGGAAGGTCGTGGCACACAGATAAGGTCACGGCGCGTGTCCTCTCCCTGCTCCCTGCTGCAGATTGATGTCAGTGTCACTGCTCAGTCACGATTTATGTCAGCCTGCGCCCAAAGAATTCTGGGAAAATGCAGCCCACACTGTCACTAGACCTGCTAGACCTCTGTGTGAGTGTGTATGTGCGTGTGTGTGTGTGTGTTTGCATGTATATGTGTATGTGCGTGTGTGTGTGTGTGTGTGTGTGTTTGCATGTATATGTGTGTGTGTGTGTGTTTGCGTGTGTGTGTGTGTGTGTGTGTGCTGTGTGTGTTTATGATGCTGCAGATGTATATGAGTAATGACACAGTGTAGTTGTTCTTGGTTCGTGTGCGATGTGGATGGAATGTGTGTGGTTATTTGTGCGTTTGGAGTGGGTGGGGGGGGGGGACTGTGTGAAGGTCGCTGGTACACCGTGTCCTGTAATAACCCTTAAACCCAAACCTCCCCCCCAGGCACCTGTTCCCTCCCCCCTCGCCGATCTTCGCCGGCGGAGCCAATGACCGCTGGGTACGCTCTGTGGCCTTCTGCCACGACGGGCTGAGCATCGCCACCATCGCTGACGACAGGTCAGTGTGTGTGTGTGTGTGTGTGTGTGAGTGTGAGTGTGTGTGTACACTCATGCATGCGTTGTGGGTCTGTGTGTGTGTGTGTGTGCATAGTGTGTGTCGTGGGTCTATGAGTGTGTGTGTGTATACAGTGCAGTGTGTGTGTGTGTGTTGTGGGTCTTTGAATGTGTGTGTGTGTATATAGTGTGTGTGTGTGTATAATGAGAGCGTATGTATGTGCGTGAGTGTGTGTGTGTGTGTGAGTGTGTGTGTGTGTGTGTGTGTATATAGTGTGTGTGTATGTGTGTGAGTGTGTGTGCGTGTGTGTATAATGAGAGCGTTTGTATGTGTGTGTGTGTGTATATAGTGTGTGTGTGTATATAGTGTGTGTGTGTGTGAGTGTGTGTGTGTGTGTGTGTGTGTATATAGTGTGTGTGTATGTGTGTGAGTGTGTGTGTGTGTGTGTGTATAATGAGAGCGTTTGTATGTGCGTGAGTGTGTGTGTGTGTATATAGTGTGTGTGTATGTGTGTGAGTGTGTGTGTGTGTGTGTGCGCTCTCGTGTGTGTGTGTGTCTGTGTTTTTGCGGTTGCCGGGGCCTCATTACAGGGTGGATCTCATGTCTCTCACATGATGGTCATTAATCAGTGAGGCACTCAGTCCCAGCCTCGTCAGGCCCTGCCTCCTGATTGGACAGGCTTTGAGAGAGTGGGCGGAGCTTTCGGACCAGACAGAATGAGGCCAGTTGTTCACTGCAAAATGTCTGCCAGTTCTCAGGGGAGGTGGGGTGGGGGGGGGGGTACATTCTTTTCTGTACTGCAAAAGCAGCTTTATGTGGAGCGACTGGGTAACTGTCCACGTGTGTGATAACCCTTGGGTGTCTGAGTGTGTGTGTAGTGATATGCTGCTGTGTCTGTGCTGTGTGTAGTGACATGTCAGTGCGTCTGTGCTGTGTCTGTGCTGTGTGTACTGATATGCTGCTGTGTCTGTGCTGTGTCTGTACTGTGTGTAGTGACATGCTGCTGTGTCTGTGCTGTGTCTGTACTGTGTGTACTGACATGCTGCTGTGTCTGTACTGTGTTCTGACATGCTGCTGTGTCTGTGCTGTGTCTGTACTGTGTGTACTGACATGCTGCTGTGTCTGTACTGTGTTCTGACATGCTGCTGTGTCTGTGCTGTGTCTGTACTGTGCTTTCTGACATGCTGCTGTGTCTGTGCTGTGTCTGTACTGTGTGTAGTGACATGCTGCTGTGTCTGTGCTGTGTCTGTACTGTGTGCAGTGATATCGTGTGTATGTGTCTGTGCTGCAGGCTGGTCCGGTTCTGGAGCATTGAGGAGAGCTCCCCTCAGGCCCTGGCTGCCCTGCCCAGCGGGCTCTGCTGTGCCTTCTCTACTGACGGCAGCGTGCTGGCTGCAGGGTGAGGAACCGCCTGCCTAACCCTAAAACACACACACACACACACACACAGACACACACTTTCTCTCACACACACACACACTCACACACACACTCACACACTCACACACTCACACACACACACACACACACACACACACACACTCACTCACACACTCACACACACACTCACACACTCACACACTCACACACAGCCGTACACCCTGTCCCATGCAGCCAGTCTCACAGCTGAAATCCCTGTTCGGAGGAGAAATGAGCCTGTAGTTAGCACGGGGACAAACCGTCCTTTTGACCTACACCCCTCCCCCCCCCCCCCCGCTGTGATGTCCTGGACAAACAGTCCCAGTGTGCTGCCTGGCGGGGTGAAACCTCCCTGTGCACACACGTCATCTCAGTTCCCACCTGAGGCCACGCAGGTGACCCGCGAGCAGGGTGTGTCCTCATCCTCATCCTCATCCTCGTTTGACCCCTCCCACCTTCGACATCCACCGCAGTCCCCGAGGGCGAAAGGCAGCAGTGTGGCTAGTCAAAGCCAGCCGCTGCTTTCTTCCACCCTGGTGTGGTGTGGCTGTAGCTGCGCAGGCTAACGGGCTTGGAGGAGAGCGCCGGTTTGCCTGCTGCGGGCACAGCGCCCGTGCGTGTGCCAGCTGGCCGCAGAGGCTGCCGGGTTGGCGTTGAGAAGGAGGAGACGACCTCAGGCGACCCCCCTTCCCGACACCCCGCCGCTGGTCGACCAATCCAGCCGGACTGGAGCCTGTGCTGGAGCGGTCGGCCCAAACTGTGCCTTTACCAGCTGCCCTCCCCCCCCCTTCCCCCCCAGCTTTTAAAATTCTGCTAACTCCTCTGAGCGCGCTAACGCCCTCCAGCGAGCTGAAACCTTCGAGCAGGGGGTCCTCAGTCTAATCCAGAAAGGGCCGATGTGGGTGCAGGCTTTTACACCAGCCAAGCAGTCACACACCTTAATTCTACTAATCAGGGTCCTTAGCAAAGACTCGATGATGATGAGTAGAATCAGGCGTGCTGCAGCTCAGCTGGTGCAGAAGCCTGCAGCCACACTCGCCCTTTCTGGATAAGACTGAGGGACCCCTGCGTTAGAGTCCTGTGGACAAGCAGAGACGGACCGACTCTTCCCCCGGTCAGCCTGGCTCACTCAACACTTCACACAGTGGCGTTTAGCGGCCTCCTGGACAGGCAGTGCTCAGTGTCTCCCTCTTTCTCATATACATTCAGATGTGCATGACACATGCGGTTAAATACATAGTGTCATTCTGCAAAAAAAAAAACATGAACTTGCTGTGAGGCTGATGTCACCGAGTCTGTGATGCAGTAACAACGGACACTGTGAATGAACAGTGACTCGTGACACTTGCAAAGTTTCTGACATTTGAAAGTTAAACAAAGCCTAAAAGTTTGAAGTCACAAGAGGAATCTTTATTCTCTACTCGTACGTCATGTGACATCTTCTGGCTACTGCCGTCTGGCGTCCGCTTGTGTGGTGTGATGGGTAAGGAGTTGGCCTCGTAGCTGAACGGTTGCAGGTTGCAGGTAGGACACTGCTGTTGTGCCCTTTAGCAAGGTACATAACCTGCATTGCTTCAGTATACATCCAGCTGTATAAATGGATAAGAGTGTCTGTTAAATGCCAGCGGTGAGGTACTTGTAAGTCATGGCAGAACGAGGGAGACCACATGTTGAATGTTGCCTAAATTGCAACAAATGAATTTAGTAACGAAACGTAGACATAAACAGGGTGGAGTGGGAGAGTTGGTATTGTCGGCAGTGCGTGCGGATGCTCGGATGTAAATGACGAGTACACGCGAGGTGTCGTTCGTGTAAAACAAACAGAACAAAGCAAACAGCGAACAAGCATCCCACGGGTCCTGCGCTGGCGCATGACAGAGAAAGGCGGGGTTCGTATTACCTGGCGTACACCTGGCCAGGTGCACCTAATCAACATGGAAGACTGAAGCTCCGCCCACCGATCGGGGAACGCCGGAGCCGCCACGTCAGCGTGCGTCCAGCTGTGTGAACAGGTCCGTTAAATGGCGGTCGTTTTTTTTTAGGAGGCTGACGCCCTTTTCTGCTCCCCCCCCCCCCCCCTCGTCTCTCCCCCAGGTCCCGGGACGGCAGCGTGCGCTTCTGGGCGTCGCCCCGCTCCATCGCCAGCCTGCAGCACCTGTGCCGCATGGCCCTGCGGAGGCTGATGCCCACCCAGCAGGCGCAGGCCCTGCCTGTCCCCGCCCGCACGCTGGAGTACCTGTCCTACAGGATCGTCTAAACGCCCCGCCGCCCCGCCAGGCCCCGCCCCCAGGCCCCGCGTCACAGCGCGCGCTGAACCAACAATGAACCTGCCCCCATTTTGTTTTTGTTTTTTAAAAACGCGAAAAAGACAAAAAGAACTGGAGCGAGAGGAAGAGTTGGGAGGTTTTTGCGAAAGAGGAAAGAGAGAGAAACAGATTGAGGAGTGTCTGGAAGGGGGAAACTTGACGTCGCGTCCACGCGTGTGAGCTTCGCGCTGTGCGTCGCTGCAGCCGCCGGCCCGTACTTATTTAAGCTTGTTGTGTTTTTTTTGCTGGGTTTTTTTCTGGAGGTGCGGGCCTTCGCCAGGGGCGCGTTGGTCCCGCAGCGGACTGCGTGAAGCCTTACTCTGTCGCTTGCCTCCGTGCCGCCCCCCCCCCCCCCCCAGCCTGCTGCCGCGCGGTTCAGAACGCTTGGGCGTGTTCAGAACGCTTCGCTGGGGGAGGGGCTCTCACACTTGAATACGAAGCCGCAGTGTTTTCCCGTCAGGGAGAGCCACGCCTTTCTGCTGTACTATACCGTCAGGAGGTGGGCGGGGTGTGTGTGTGTGTGTGTGTGCCTGTGTTTGTCTGTGTGTGTGTGCCTTGTGTGTGCCTGTGCTCGTGCGTGTGTGCCTGTGTGTGTGCCTGTGTGTGTGCGTGTGTGTGTGGACGTGTGTCTGTGTGTCTGTGTATGTGCGTGCATGTGTGAGAGAGAGACACCTTGCTGAACTCCTCATTGTGGGGGTGAGCTCATTGTTTAGAGGGGAGTGGGCTAAGCCTTTGCTATGTGCCTCTTAAATTCCTCCTGCCCTTGATGAGGCATGGGGGGACCTGGGGGGGGGGGGGTCTTCCCGCTCTTTTCTGATGTGTAGAAAAGGACTCCTGAGAATGACCTGTCCCTTGTCTTCTCAGCGTTGATGAGGCTGGAAGTGGCTACTTTCATTTGAGAGCTCTGATTTGTTGAGTAAGTGATCAGGTAATAGACCAGTCAGACCTTGGGCCTTTGCTCCTGCAGTTAACCCAAAAGTGCATTTCAGCACGCGGCTCACTGCTTTTCTCGGATCCGAAACACACCTTTCTCGCCGACCAAGACTACAGTGAACGCAGAGACGGAGAAAGAAACAGAGATGCTGTTATTTAGAAACGACGCACAGAGATTCTTCCCTTCTGGTCTGTTTAAAGTACTGAAATTAGAAGCCTGGCGTGATGCTAACCTGCAGCGTCCCTTTTAAGGTCCTTGGTGGAAGCATTTCAGTACCCTTCAACTCCAAGGCTTTGGTTCGTTGAGCTCCTTTAGACAAGGCCAACGCTGGGCCAGGTGTTCAGGTGTTAAGGGATGAACTGGAGGGCGTGGCTGGGCTGAAATAGGCCCCGAAATCCTCCAGTTCTCCTTTAACGCCTCTCTTGCACTCGGTTTCTGAGAGTTAAAAACACGTTTATTTAATTGCTGTGAAAATCCAAATTCGTGAAAACCCATATCATCTCGTGGGCTGATCTTTCCGTCTGTCACATTGTTTTATATTTTTTACCTGTACAGAATTCTGTAAAAATACTTTAAAAAAAACAAACAATCCTTGTGCATGTGTATATATGTATATATACAGTGCAGTCTGTGAGTATTTGGACAGTGACGCAGTTTCTATTGTTTTGGTGATTCTGTTGATTTTAGCACACGCCTAATGTTTTGGCTGTGTCATCCAATCGATTTATTCAGGTTTTTCCACGCCACGATGGCCTGCTCGTCTGGCATAGACACTTCCTCAGTCTTCGTGCTGAGAGACAACGGCGACGGACTTCACGCCTAGAATCGGCTCCAGACATCCGGTTAGCTTCGTTGTCCGTGACCTAATGACGCAGCAACGCCCAGCTGAGCAGCCTGCTGTCCGATTACTTAAGCCTCCAATTCACCTCGTATGGTTTCATTTCAAACCTGATGCGCTGGAGTACAGAGCCAAAACAACAAAAAAATGTGCCACTGTCCGTATACTTACAGACGCCACTGTGTCATAATGCTATGGGCTTTTCTTCCCTGTCTTTTTTCTTTCTCATCCATTGAACACTAGAATATGCGTGTGAATAATTTTGTATATGTATATATATATATATATATACATACATATATATAAACATAATGTAATGTGAAGAATCAGTATTAGAATGACATGTTAATGATACCAGTGTCTTACTCTTGTGGGCCTTGGTATGGTTTCAGAGGGTCGGTAACCCCTTCAGAAAGCAGCTGCTGTGCTTTTCCTATGTACCTCGTTGCTTTCCCGTTCTTGCTCAGTAGGCTTTCGTGTCAAGGGCACCTTCCATAACGTAACTGGTTTTTTGTGACCTCATCCAGTTCTGCAGCCAGCGCAACTCGGAGTAAATCTAGCGTCGGGATGTAAACCTGCTACCCCTCTGCATGGGTTCAGCCTCTCTTCCCCGACCGATGGGCTTGAAGTGTTAACGCCTGTTGCCGCTGACTGGCTGCAGTCGTATTTACCGGGTTTTCCGCCGTTCGGTTATTCTGCTTCTGTGACGACTGTGTCGTCGTCGGCGACTCTCTGCGGTTTAAGCTTGAGACTGCACGCGCTCAGTCTGAAGCTTTCCCCCCGAACCGCTTTGCCTGCAGCTGCGGAGCATATAGCTTTTCTCCTCCCAGGGTTAACACTAAATTCTTCAGAGCACATTTACGCGTGAAAGTAAAAGAAATAGTTTCCATATCTACCTCCTTAGGTTGCCGGAGTGCTGCCCCTCGACGTTTTATCTACGCAACTTTACTCAAAGCGCTTGTTTACAGGGAGGTGATGACGGTTGTCGCGCGAGTGGGTTGGTCACGCATGCTCGCGTTGTTTCACTTGATTTCTGAAGGGGTTACTGTACAAGCAGACGTGGTGGTATTAAATAATAAAAATAAAGAATGTGATTGGCGGGTGAAATGGGAAAGTGGAATGTGTAATATAAAGGGTATTTTTTGCTGTGTGCGACTCGGTTAAAGGATTCTTCGGCCACAGTTCCGCCGTCTTGGCAATAAGTTCTCGTGCAGTTCCCGAACTCGCAGCTGATGCCAAAGATGCACTTGGGTTTCCTATTCTGCGGGTGACAGCCAGTGACGGTCCTCAGTTCGCGTTTTCATCCGCTAGTGGCTAAAACTTGAAAATCTGTGCGCTTCTGCGTTAAATCGTTTTTTTTGGGGCTGTGTCAGGTGGACGGGGACTCTTGCTTATCCGGAGCTCCACATTCCGCCCAGTGTCTTGTAGCAGGCTTTGTCTTCTCGAAATAGAGAAGATAAGCAGGTCTGAACCTTGGAGCCGGAGAGAACTGACGCCCTTGTTCTTACTCACGGAGAAGTGCCCAGATCAGTCTCCCGAGGCAGCAGTAGCAACAATCTGAAAAAATCAGTACCAACGAATGTATATTTTCTTTTCTGTGTAATGTATTTTTACAGTCTTAATAAAGCTTTATTTCACATCCTAAATATGTCTCGTGTTCTTGCACCGTAGGTCATACTCACATCTGTGCTACTGTTTCCTGTACATTAATATTATAATTAAACGTCAAATACATAGACATTTATTGTGTGATTCTGATATGCATTTTTAACACATTATATAGTTAAACATTTGTTTGACAGTGGGCGTTGACCGTGTTGAGGTGTTTATGACTGAGCTCTATTCAAACATTCGGCTTGGTTGTAGCCTTTTATGATTTCTTCTCGTTAGTACGCCAAGATAAGATGTGTTCCAGAGTTACTAAAGTAGGTTATGTTTTTTTTTTTTTGGTCAACTTTGCTTGTGAGCCAGAGGTCACTGTGTTCCAGGTCAGCAATCGTAGAAGGAGCACTAAAATCGGCTTCCCAAATGACAAATATAGACCAAAACAAAAATAGTCGAAGTCCCTGCAGTAGTGTATTGATACTGTGATTAACTTTTCCACGGCCTTTAAAGGGGAAAATATATTTTTTTAAAATAAATAATAAGAAGAAAGTTCTGATGCGAAGTGGGTCGATGTAATTAATGTTTTTTTTTTTTCCGGAGACAGGCTTCTCCTGGTATGACCTTTCTGCCAATGAGTTCTCTTCACGTTAACTTCTGATTGGTCCTCTGTTAAACGGACGCACCCGCCATAATGCAAGCGTTAGATGTGCTAGAGCCTAACATATCAAGTTATCATGTAAAACGCAGTAATCATGGCGAACAACTAATTTCAGCTGTATAACATCACTCTGAAATAGCAACTGAATAAAACACGCCAAACATGATTTGTTCATATATGAATTATTTTGTGCTGTATAGTCTAACTAGGCCAACTAAAACTTATGATATTGACTGAACAATGGCTTTAATTTCTCTTACACGATTCATGTTTTTCATAGAAGAAAATATTTTAAACTTTCAGGAGAAGCGTTTTTTTAACGGACGCTCTCAATATCATTTACTGTCGGGTTTATAATTTACCAGCATTGTTTGTGCAGCTGGGTTAAATATTAAGTTGTGTGGGGAATGACGGAGGATATTAAAACATTGTTGATTTGAAACTAGCCGACCGTGACTGCGATGTTTTAAAGCAGCCGGGGTCCGGGTCATCCAACTCATTTAACCTTCGAAGATTTATGGGATTCACAGTAATTTTCCACAGGCTTCCTGCCGCGTGCTCTTTCTTTCAAAGCTTTATAATGGGCGTGTCAATTTCGTTTTTGTTAAACTGTCGACTAAGATATTTTATTCCACATTTTAAATAAAACGAATAGGCCTCGTGAAAATGTTGCAGGTTTGAAGCCAAATATTAGCTAATAACTGCTTAATACTTACGGACATAAATATTATGTATAGCCTATTAATATTATATTATATTCCATTTATAATTTTGTTGAAAATAGTTATTCATACATCTACTGGGCAATACACTGTTGTTTCCATCTTCTATATTATTCGTTTGATTCGTTTAAACAAAAGGGTTTTACAACCATAGTGTTAATCAGTTTATAGCTGCCTAATAATTTAATCCCTTCTTCCCAGGCATTTAAAATAAAAAAACATTTTTAAAAAATTAACCTGGGTGTACTACTCTTAATTAAACCTTTGGGCATCAACACCTAGATACCCCTCTTCAAATTGCATAGTGTAACACACGTGGGCTCTAGATCCCCCTGTTTTTGTCACTGATTTTGAATTATTCTTAAGGGTTTTCAACAGATCCATATTTGTAAATTTTAGTATTCATATGGCACTGTATTCCCTTGCTGAGTTATTTTTATTCCTAGTAAATGTTTGTGTGCATCAAAGAACCACACTAGCTAATCAGAGCTACCTCTGTAGCTGAATAGTGCCGTGTATGGCTGTTGATCACGACTGAACCCAATAAAACAAACCATGTTTTGCATTCACAGAAATACCGTACGGGATCATTTCAGCCTGTACTATGAAATATTGTAGAGAAAACGGTATACCAGGAATTTAAAACAAATTCTTGACAGGAAACGTCTTAATTTACCTGTTGGCACCAGAAATTCCCGTATCCAAGCTACATTTTGCCAGCTGATATGCTTATCTGGTGTTATTATGGCAGGTCACTATGTGTATGCACAGCCTAATCTTTGAATGAATTGTTAGACGATTAACAATCTTGATAACCCGCGGTTTGTTTCTTTTCTCATGTACGGACCGTATGGGCAAAAAGATATACACAGAGAATTTGTGTAAATTCAAAAGAAAAGCGCCTGAATATGGGAAAAAAAATAAATGGACAGAAAGCTAAAGTTTGTCCTGATTCTCTGATTCAGGTGTTTGGGCGCCTTTGGAGTCAGCCATGGATCCATCAAACTCACTATATAAATAAGACATTATTATAATTATGATCGAGAAATGAAAAAATACTGCCACCTGCTGCCCTACATTGACATTGCATTAGAAATGAACCTTTTCGGCTCGTTTTTCTAACGCTGAAACCCTGCGGCCGACAAACGTGGAAGACAGAGAGATCCACGTAAGAACCGGTGTTTGTTTGGTGGTGAGAAAAGGTGGTGCTCATCATTTTCTTTCTGCCCTGAGAGCATTAAGCACTTCCTGCCTCTCACCCAATGAATGCTGAGATAGGCTCCAGCCCCCTTGCGACCGTGACCAGGAATAAGCAGGTTAGATAATGGCTGGACGGATGGAGAATGTTCAGCACTGTGTCATCATGCTCAGTCTTGACTCTTGAACACACAGCTGCAGTCCCTGCCTTTGGACAAGACCTGGCAAGCTGTCCCATTGGCGATTAATCAGTGGGGGACAGTTGAATGCAGAACAGCCTTAACCGCATTCCTTCTACTTCACACTATTGTCCCTCTTCCCGTATCTCAGCGCACCCTACTGACTGTCCATTGGTGAGTCATTTCTTGGTCCTGCTCCAGTCACAGCCGATTTCTGTCAGGCCCGCATTTGTGAAGAGCAGCGTGGTTTTAGAGAAACCGCTTCTGTCTACAGATCTGCGGTGGGTTTTCTGAAAGCCTCTTAACGCCAAGAACCTCTTTAGATGGCTCTTACGATCATCCTTAATACAACACGGGTTTCCCAGACACATTCGTTACAACAGTTTCTCTTTACTTCACTCTTAAATTACGAGCCGTCTTGATCAGTGGTTCCAACATCGATCCTGGAGTACCCCTGTGTGTGCTGGTTTTCGTTCAAACCACAATTGCAATCCCAAAATTTTGTTACTTTTTAAATTAGGTGCTTTTCGTGTTTAGAGGAATTATTTTCCCACTTAAGCCACATTAAACCTCGTAAGCACTCGTTAATCCTAAAATCCAACGTTATCGGCAAACCCGCCGCTGATCTGACTTTACAGAGATTTTGCAGAGAGTCTGTAGCTTATAAACTCATTTTCAATACGCGAAAAACAAATCCATAAAGGGCCAGTGTGGGTGCGCACACCTGATTCTACTAATCAATCACTAGAGTCATTGCTAAGCACCTTGAATAGTAGAATCAGGATCAGGTGTGCGCACCCACACTGGCCCTTTCTGGATAAGACTGGGGACCCCAGCTCTAAAACATGAAAAGCTCCTAATTAAGAAAAAATAACAGCTTGTTAAAATTCTGGGATTGCTGTTGAGGTTGGAATGAATCCAGCATACACAGGGGTCCCCCAGGAACGAGTTTGAGAATCGCTGCATTAAGGGATGAGTTTAGAAGAGCTGAGTACTTTTCGTTTGCCGGTGGACCATAGTTATATTTTAATAACCGTAGAGGGCGCTACATTCTCAATAACAAATATCTTCCTCAGACCGTGAAGAAAAAAATTAACATATTTATACTTTTCGATATAATACGAGTGTCTCGAATGACCAACAGAAGCTGCAGAGAAAATATTTTCAAAAATACAATTTATTTTATTTTTGCTCAATGTCCCTTGTAGTGTAGATTTCAGAAAATATTGTTTTTCATAATATAGTATAGTTCTTGAGATTAAGCCTACAGACTCAAAAATGAATTGCTGGGTCTTCTGAAAATATACCCAAAAAAGTCTGTAGGCTGTGATTCAGGAGAGAAAAATAATCCCGCTCTACATACATACACACGCACATAACATCCTAGAAAAGAGTCACTATGCTTGTATGAGCTCACAGCTCCCACTCTGCTGATCCAAGACCAGCATACCCAGCCGTATTCCAGACCGGTCCATTGTGTGAAACTGATCTGGGGGTCAATGATTGTGTCCTGAATCCTTCCACACCTATGGAAACACCTATCTCCCGTGACTGCAGGGAGAGAGGGGCAGTAGCACATGGTGGCAGGGCTCTGCAGGTCTCCCATTTTAGGAGCATTTGCTCCTGAAACTTGACGTGTGCTAACTGGAAAAAATAATTTAGGGGTACATCTACTAAATGGAGTGCATTTGCGTACTCCTGAATTTTTCAACTTGGGAGCTTGTGTGCTCCTTGGAAAAATGTTATCGTAGAGCCCTGGGTGGCTACATTGGTTCCTACGTGCAGCTGAAAGCTGTTCCAGCACAGAGAGCCACTACGTTTATGTCTAATACTACCACTACTACTGCTGCTAATGTACAGTTAATGTGACAACTTTTACTGCACTATTAATATGCATAATAATAATCACAGCCATAGTCATGGGAGTGGTAATGATGAATTATCATGATGTAGTAAACCACCACTCTGCTGGGTTCCTGAGAAATGTGTCATCTGGGTTTGTTTCAGAAATTCACCAAACCTGACCCCACCCCCTTCACTGTAGTGCAGCTACTATGAGCGCTCATACGTTAGGAAATGTGTGACCTCGCGCAGTGGGAATACATGTATGAGGCACAGCCGCAAAGCTTACCAGGTGTGTAGCATTGTGCTTAATGGTAGCCCTGGATAAACAGATCACAGCCAGAACAAACTGAAAATGCTATGCAATCAAACAGGATTTTATTTCCTGGTCATTCTGGTATAAGCCAAACAACAAACAAGCAACAAAAAAAAAGAAACCCTATTATGGTTTTTGGTCCTAGATTTTGGTAGTGAAAGATTTTTTTTTCTTCCACTGCGCATGGCAAGCTGAGAGACCCTGGTGTGTCCTCCATAGTCTCAGTGTGAGAGTGTGTCCTCCAGAGTGTGGTCACCTCTTCTCTAATCTGACTGGGGTTGGACTGTGGTGCCATGTGACCAGTGGTCCCTGAAATGCTTAGCGTGCTTGGATGAACGCACTGCGATGGGTTTTAATGTGTGCCCAGCTGTATGTTCCCAGAACTTCTGATAATCAGTTGGTGATGGGTCTGTTGTGTGTCTTCTTTTTTTTTCTTGGCATGTTTTCTTCCTTTTTGTGCATGAGCTTATCAAATTGAATAAATATTCTGTTATTATTTTTCAGACTGGCCATCTGTTGGCATACAATATGTGAATCTTTCCTTCCTTCCTGCATCCAAATCAGGTTCCCTCTTTTCTTTATCTGGCTTCCTTTTCTTGATTGGCTTCTGGACATGTCACAAGGAAATGAGGAAGGGGAGAAGAAGAGGAGATGAAGAAACAAAAAGAGAGCAATCTGCTTGTAAGAATTCAGACATCCCCTAAACAAACTGGATCTACCACTTATTGACAGGTCTGCATTTCAACCAGGAGTCCATTGTGCCCCTGTGTTGCTCCTGGTCTTGACATCAGTGACATCACAAAAAATTTCCCATGTATGATGCAGGGAACTGAGTCAGTTGCATAATTATATGCACACTCTGGGTGCATCTGAAAACTCATAAAGGTTTTTGACAAGCTGCCACATTAAAGGATAGACAAATAAGTGTGTCCTCGCAAGTTTCCTTTGGTGAAGAACGCACATACATGTGCAGTACACTTTCAGTCTCTCTCTCTCTCACTCTCTCTTAATTTCAGATTTTCTCATTTAAAGTAAGGGAGGTTAGGTGTGTGTGACTGACTGTCTGTCTGTGTGTTGTTTGTGTGACTGCATGTGTGTCTGTGTGTGTAAGCTTGTACATGTGTATGCTGTGTGTGAATGTATGTGTGTGCATGACGTGCATCTCTCTAGATTGAGATTAAGATTAAGGTTGAAATTGAGAATGAGAATGACAATGAGATTGAGATTCAGAATGAGAATAGAGATTGAGTTGAGATTGAGAATGAGATTAAGATTAAGATTGAGATTGAGATTGAGATTGAGAATGAGAATGAGATTGAGATTGAGATTGAGAATGAGATTGAGATTCAGAATGAGAATAGAGATTGAGTTGAGATTGAGAATGAGATTGAGATTGAGATTGAGATTAAGATTGAGATTGAGATTGAGATTGAGATTGACTCCAGGCCTTCACCTCAACCCGCTCAGCTGTCCTGCGAGGCCCAAGAGCTCAGTTTACTCTCACACTCTTCCCTGACCTCTGTCCCAGCTGCCATTACTATCAGCTGTAAAACTGTCTCTGTGCACGTGTGCATGTGCGTGCATGTATGGGTGTATGTGTGTGTGTGTGTGTGAGTGTGTGTGTGTGTATGTGTGTGTCTTTGCATGCATCTGCATCTAGGTTTGTGTGTTGAGGATGTGTGTTCTCGATTGTGTCCGCACATTTGTGCATGTGCGTGGCATACGTCTGCATTGCCACTGGCTCTCTTCAGAGCTGTCCGTATGTCTGTGTCTGTGTAGAAAAGAAATGGGCCCAGTACATGGGCAGAACATATCATATAAAGAGAGAGGCCAGATTGCGGTCTACACAGACAACACTGTAGAGGCCAGATTACAGTCTGCACAGGCAACACTGTAGAGGCCAGATTGCGGTCTACACAGACAACACTGTAGAGGCCAGATTGCGGTCTACACAGACAACACTGTAGAGGCCGATTCCGGTCTACACAGACAACACTGTAGAGGCCAGATTACATTCTACACAGACAACACTGTAGAGGCCAGATTGCGGTCTACACAGACAACACTGTAGAGGCCAGATTATGATCTGCACAGACAACACTGCGGATAAATGGACAGATGGCGATCAGCATGCCTGGCACAAACTTCAGCCCTTTTCAATGGCGAGGTGTTTGCGGGAAATCACACCTCCACAGGAAATTACATCTTTGGCGGATTTTCTGTTTTCTACCCATGTTGGTCTGTTGTTGAGTTTAGCCTCCTGGTCTAGGACTGATAACATCATGGGAAAACTGCGCATGAAAGCTAAACAAATCGGAGAGCTTCCTGTCACATGGTTATGGCACACAAGAGAACTGCTGCTCTAATCTGAACACAGGAATGGAGAGAGGGATAAGGGGAGGCAGAGTGAGAGAGAGAGAGAGAGAGAGTGAGTGAGGGAGAGAGAGAGGGGTCTCCTGAAATGCATACAGCAGCAGCAGTGAGCAGTCAATGTTTATTTTGCATTGCTTACCTTAAATATTTTCCCTGAAGAGTGACGTCAATGACACCTTCCAAATATTGTTTCACTATTTATCACATCTATATCATCTAGACAGTCTAAAAAAATTGGAAAAAAAACTAAACAAATACAGTGAGCTCCGTAATGTTTATGTGTGTGTGTGTGTGTGTGTGTGTGTGTATATATATATATATATATATATATATATATATTACATTTGTCATCTAACAATGCATGTGTGGTTAAAGGGCAGATCCTCAGCTTTTGTTAAAGGATATTTTATATATTTTAGTTTCACCATGTAAAAATGACAGCACTGTTTATACATGGCCACAAGATGCAAACCACTAGTTTGATGCGAAAGCAGGTTTAAATTAATTAAGAAGTACCTAAAAGAACCTGCAGAGTTCTGCAAAAAGCTCTTGTGGACAGATAAGGCCAAGATTCACTTGTAACAACCCAAGATCCAAAGCACCCCCCCCCCCCCCCCCATTTAATCTGTGAAACATGGTGGTGGGGGTAAAATGGTTTGGACATGTATGGCTGCTACAGGCGCTGGCTCACTTGTCTTCATTGATGATGTAACTGCTGATAGCTGCAGCAGAGTGTATTCTGAAGGGTACAGAAGCCTCTTTTCTGCTCAGGTTCAACCAAATGCCTCTAAACTCATCCTACAGCAAGGCAATGATCTCAAATATACTGCTAAGGCAAGCATACTGCAAACATAGTGCAAAGCCAAAAACTGGAAAATTCTTGACTAGCCAAGCCAGTTGCCCGATCTGAATCCAATTGAACGTGCATTTCTTATGATGAAGATAACACTTAAGGCAACTAGCCCCTGAAACAGTACAGCGCAGTACAGGTCTGGCAGAGCATCACCAGAGAAGATGTGTATGAGCCACAGACTTCAAGCAGCCACTACATGCGAAGTATCTGTGACTAAGCACTAAACATGACTACTTTAATTTACATAACATTTATTTGTCACAATTATTATGGAGCTCACTATATACGCAGCATAACTATAGAGCTTTTAAAAGGGGAGCTTGTTAACAAAAAAATGTCCTCGCAATGTTACCGGAATGTTTTGTCAATGTTAGCTTTGTGTTTACTGGGAGTTGCGCGATTAAGCAGTCATTCTGGAATCCTGAATCTCTAATGAATTCCTGAATTCCGAAAGTCTTCATAGCTGCAATATTCTCTCCGCGAATCAGATTTCTTACAGGTTTATCAACTTATAGCTGCAGAATCGAGCCAAAATTAAGCGGAGAGAGCCTTCCGTTTACACTTTCATAGAAACCGCAGCTCTGTGTGTTGAGAACAGTATTTGCTATTCGTGTATTCATTTAACCCTAATTCGAAATAAAAATGTAACCCAGCGATGACAAGCTGTGCTACGGAGTCGAACACGTAATTTTTCTCATTTTCTCCGGAATTTTGTGAGTCCCAAAGAACTTCATCTACCAGAATGCACCGCGCGAAATGATGCTACTAACAGCTGACAGACGGTAAAAGCTGATGCGCGATCTGCCACTGTGTGAGAGCGGCAGTGAAACGGCGTAACGAGCACACTAAAGTCTATACTGCCGGAGTTCAGGTTGTTGGGTGCTCAATATTTTAGTCAGCCGGCCGTACACATTTTATTTTGTTTCCAGCTGGATGCGAATTACCAGGGAGAAAATAGCCTGTGTTTTATTTATCCTTTACTGCCATGCATATTTCCTGTGTGTATATATTTTTAACATTTGCCGTTTAAAACACCCCCAAGCAGTGCCCAATGCCGAGGAATGGATAGCGTTTCTGGCAAAGGGCGAAGGATGGTCGAAAGTGATGAACTGTCGGATCGGGCAAGCGGTGGCGGCGGCGCAGCGACGGCCGCGCTACAGCAATGCGAACTTATCCAGAATTTGATCGAAATATCAATCGCCAGTCTGCAAGGACTCCGGACCAAATGCGCCGCGACAAACGACCTCACCCAACAAGAGATACGCACTTTAGAGGTAATTAACCGGCGGCAAGGGCAGATAAGCGATCTGAGCCAAAAAAAAGCATATGGTGCTTTGCATAGGCTGAACAGCTTTTACTCTGTCTTGGCTGTGTGTTTTGTTGATATCGAGTGTATCTTGCTATCTTTTTAACGTTCATCGTTGTATATAAGGGACTGCAGTTATATGTCCGTGTGCTGCACGAAGAAGTTCGACTATGTGCAGCAGTTTTTGAGAGCCTATGTAGCCTGTGTGTGTTTGCTCACGGGGACTGTACGGTTATTGCTGTCCCTAGTTTTGCAAGCTTCTAGGCCTGGGTATAATTTCTGACCTCTGTGCTAACGGGGAAATATTTGAAAATGCTTCGTTTCCTCAGTCCCGTTCATATATTGCCCCCCCCCCCCCCCCCCCCGGCAAAAGCACCAAGCATATGGACATTGCATGACATTGCACGCGCAAAGCTCAGTTCAGCATTCTTCATTGTTTTTTTATCAGCCTTGTGTTTTGCATCGACGTTCAGTATGACTTGTCCTGACAAGGATGATTGTCAGGAAAAGCAAATTTTTCTCGACTGACTACTTCCTGGAACTGGGAGCCGGGGGGTTAAAGCATAGGCTACAAACCGCACATGATTTATGCACCTGCAATAGGTAAACACCTATGAAGATGCTATCTTGGGCTGACGTCTGAACAGCGGTATTCAAAGTATAAATGTTACCCACGGAGGAACTTCGCTCAAATTAGGTAATTGCTATTCGAATTGACTGTATAAATTAGGATTACGAAACGTGTCAGTAGCTGAAGAGCATTGATCATACTGCGTTTCATATCATGTGCGTCAGATGCACGTGCACGTGTTGCCACAAAGACTGCGACGTGTGTGCTACCAGCAACCAGCGACTCTGTATCACTTAGTCCAGTGATGTGTTTTACGTTTTGAAAACGTAAACAAAGCTTGCACAAGCCTAATGTACAGGGCTGTGAAAAAAAGTATTTGCCCCCTTCCTGATTCACTCTATTATTCTGTATTTGTCACACTGAATGGTTTCAGATTTTTATACAAAATGTAATATTGGACAGATGGAACCTGAGTAAACAAAAACACATTATTTTATTTATTATTATTCATTTATTTAATGAAAAAGTAGTCAAACACCCATATAACCCATGTGAAAAAGTAATCTCCCCTTTAAACTTAATGGCTGGTTGCACCAACTTTTTCAAGCATAACTGCAACCAAACACTTCCTATAATTTGATATCAGTCTTTCACATTGCTGTGTAGGAATTTTATACCACTGTTCTTTGCTGCTTTAATTCAGACAAATTTTTAGGTTTTCAAGCAGGAACTGCTCATTTCAGTTCCTGCCACAGCATCTCTTTTGGGTTCAAGTCAGGACTTGGCCACTATAAAAACTTTATTTATTTATTTTTTGCTTTTGTGTTTGGAATCATTGACTTGCTGCCTAACCCCATTATGTTTAAGCTTCAGCTCATGGACTGGTGACCAGATATTCACCTTAAGATTTTTCTGGTACCAAGCAGATTTCTTGGTTCCTTCAATAATGACAAGTCGTCCAGGTCCCGAAGCAGCAAAGCATCACACTACCACCATCATGTTTGACTGTTGGTATGATGTTCTTACTGTGAAATGCTGTATTTGCTTTACAGCAGACATAATGGGACCTGTGTCCTCCAAAAAGTTTCACTTTTAACTCATCCGTCCATAGAACATTATCCCAAAAGGCTTGTGGATCATCTAGGTGCTTTTTTTTGCCAATGTGAGATGAGCATTGATGTTTCTCTTGGTTAGCAGTGATTTCCGCCTTGCTACTCTCCCATGAATCCCATTTTTACTCAGGCCAAAATGGGATTCTTGCTTCTTATCATGGAGTCACAAACACTGGCCGTAGCTGGGGCGAGAGGGGCCTGCTGTTCTTTTGATGTTTTTCTGGGGTCTTATGTGACTTTATGGATGAGTTTTCACGGGACCAATACAGTAGTAGAGGAAATATGGAAGGGGGCAAATACTTTTTCTTGTCACTAGTTTAGTCACTGTTGCTAATTGCATAATGCGTGAGTGGACAGGTGTTGTCATCATCCCACACATCATTATCATCAACCCTTGAGTGCCATTATCTAGCACGCAGGCTGTATCAGTCATGATTGGGATGGTGTTGGTCTGTTTTGGGGGGAAAAGATATTAAATGAAGCCAGTGATGAGTATTTTTCGTGTGGTTAAATAAGAACTTGGTTTGCTGCATCATTAGTACTTATAGCTGCAGTTATGGCTGTGATTGTCGTTCATTGTGCTTGCTCTTGTAACTTGGGTTCCGCAAAACGCTGTGTGCCGTAGAAATTGTCAGTGTTAGAGCTTGGTTGCAGGTTCGCATGTCAGGTGAGGTGATAGTCTGCCACTGTGCTGGGGGCTACTGGCACTCCTGCTGAATTGCTTCAGTACACAAACCGGTCTGTGTTTGTGGATAAAATGTAATAATCAGAGCTCTACAGCCCCTGGGTGCCCAGCCCTGCTGAGGCACTTGTTTTCAGTTGCAGTGACAGGCTCCAGCAGTCAGCAACCCTGCCAGTACTGACGGGGTGGGAGTTCTGTGGAGCAATGCACAGTTTGGCCTGGGTGGGAGGGGAGTGTCAGTTTGGCCTGGGTGGGAGGGGAGTGTCAGTTTAGCCTGGGTGGGAGGGGAGTGTCAGTTTGGCCTGGGTTGGGGGGGGGGGGCCTGCCATACTGCCTGCCTGCTCTGGCTGTGCTGTCCTCCTGCACTGTAACCTTGCAAGTTGGCAGGTGGACCTTGGAGTGTAAACTCACAGTGCATACATTTTTGGCTATATGCAGTTTTTGGGAGACAGCATCGCAGTAACTGTTGCTTCAGCTGCAGGGGTACAGGCGGCACAGCTCAGAGTCTAGAGACACAGCTCAGAGTCTAGAGACACAGCTTTGAGTCTAGAGGCTAGGGATGTATCTGAATCTGAATACTGTATTTGGGAAAGCACGAATAATGCGATGGAAACAGATATTTCTTCTATCCGAAGTTGCTCGTTATTATTCGGATTCGGAAAAAAAAAAAAAAAGTCAGCTCCATGTCGAGTTCTCATAGCCTCCATCTAACGTTACAGGAGGAGGGAGGGAGGGAGGGAGAGAGAGAGAGAGAGACCGGGTTATGCACGGCTGCTAGCTGTATCTGGAACTCCGGCACACACACCAACAAACTTTGAGCCACTGCGCTGCAAAACGTTTAATAAATAAGTTCTGTGCGTCAGCCATTATGTTTCTTCAAATCGATTCATATCATTGTTGATGATGGCCACAAGATAAAAATGCCCATTCTGTTTGCAACATAGGACTTTGATTTCACTAACTAGTCGTTTCATTTACTACACATTATTGAAAAGTGATCGCTATATTCTGTAGTCGCCTCCACCGAGGCAGCGCACAGCAGGCAGCGGGCTGAGAGCTGTCCATTCCCGGCCATCACTCAGGGAAACTCTCGCATCGAGGAGGAGGAGACGTCAGGTGCGGGAGCTAGCGAGACAAAAGCCTGGTGTGGCAGCTGGATTTCTTTCAAACCCCCGCAACCAATACATCAAAATGAAGCTTAGAAGCTGTAGTTCTAGCTGTATGTGTTAATTTCTTCCATTTAAAAAAATCCAGTCGAAATATTTTACGGAACGTTTTACCTTGTATTTCAGTCAATATTCATCTGTTTAAGATGTAACATGCTGTATGTATCAGCCATAGGTCTTGGCTACCAAATTAACGTGAAATCTAGTCCAGATTTTCATGGTAGGCTAACAGTTGCCACCAAGGGAAAATATGAGGACATCAGATGGTTTGCAGTCTATCCAAACTTAGTTCAGTAGGGGAAAAAAAAGAAACTAAGTTCATGTATTACTGTTATGTAATTGCTATTGTAAAGTAGTAATTCATGTTTCCAGAGCAAACTGCAGTAACGTTAACACATCAAGAACGTAAATGCTGCAGCATCATTGGAATTTAAGATTATTCCCTTCAACTGAAGGACATTTTTCTATATATCTTTACTGTAAATAGTTCCTATTTCCAATGCAAAACAGAATCTTTCGAGATATATATTTTTCAGTTTCTGATTGTTCAATGTCCCCCCAGTTTGGGGGGGGGGGGGGATAAAAAATTAAAAAGGAGAGAGGTGAAAAGTACAGTATGAGGATGTGGAAATATATTTCATAATTATTCATATGCCAATATTGAATCAATTTGATGCTTTGAAGGCAGAACAGTTGCATTGCCAATGAATATTAGGTTAGAAAATACAACGGTTGCCCGATTTAACGTGACTTCCGGTATAAACCACGCCCACTTCCTGTCTTCTGTCTGAATACAGATACAGATAATTTTGTTGGTTGAACAGATACAGATACAGATACAGATAATGACGTCTCTGCACACCCCTACTAGAGGCACAGCTTTGAGTCTATAGGCACAGCTTTGAGTCTATAGCCACAGCTTTGAGTCTAGATGCACAGCATTGAGTCTAGAGGCACAGCTTTGAGTTGGAGGCACAGCATTGAGTCAGAGGCACAGCTTTGAGTCTAGAGGCACGGGTGGCTAATTGGGGAGAGAAAAATGAAGGGTGAGGGGTGATTTTTGGGAGCTGAATAAATGAGCGGCAGCATTAGCGATTGGCTGTGGCAGCTCGTTGTGGGATGGCTGTCCAAAATGGGGCCTCTGTTGTGGGTTGAGTTTTTCTAACACACCTGTTTTGGTGAGGCTCTGTGGGCACGACAATGTTTTCGAAACAGTGTTTATTTTAAGGTGAAACAAGAAAACACAGGCTGATGCACCGCTCTGGGTCCTTTGTTTGCTGTTTTATCCTTTTAAAAATGTTTCTTTTCAGGAGCACTAATGCAGTATTATCAGTACTTGCACCTTGGGTTGATGGGTGTAACCAATGGGGTGGCCAGGGTGGCACTGAGCCACCTCTGGGATTTGATTGGCCAGCCCAGGTACTACTCCTATTTTTCTACTTAAAATAGCATATTATCATTGGCTAATGTATATGCAGGAGTGAAATTTGAAAATGTAAAGCTGTTGGTGATTGTGCCCCCCCCCCCCCCCTATACTGAGTCTGTGACCCCCCCCCCTCCCCATGAAGAAATTCCTGGGGTCAGAATGCTGTCTGAGTATGCCGTTCCACTTCCCGACTGACAGGAAATGGCACGGAAAGACCGTCCCTTAATAATTCAGCGTTATGTTTTTTAGTTGCTGTTTTTGTCAAAACTAATAAAAAGTCCCTTTAAATTCTGCATACATGTACGATTTTGGCAAGCTGTCCCCTGGTCTTCCTGTGAAAGGAGTGGTTTGGCTCAGGTCTTTTGGAACATGATGTCCTGGTATTGCTTTCCAATACACCGTCTCCTAACATGAACTGGGTTTAATCGCTTCAGGGCAGAGAGCAGGGTTGAAAGTCCTTCGAGTTAATCTCAAAATCCTAAATAATCCATGGAACATCAGAGCAAAATTGGAAAATAGCTTTTATAGTTAAAAAAAAAAAAAAAAAAGTGCTATTTTGGACAAAAAAAAAAACCCAGAATGGGCGGCAACATTAGGCTCAAATAAACAGTTTAAGCAAAAGAAAATATTGAATCTCTGTACAGTTGGAAAACGGTTTTGCTTTTGCTTTTACTGTTCTCTGTGATGGTTGTGAGTTTTTATGATCTTTAAATGTGGAGTCTGGTGCTGTTATTTGTGGCCCTACTTCTTCATAGACCTTGACACGTCAAGATGGTTGTGTGGGATGTGTCACTGACTCGCTGGTCAGTGTCATCAAATGTTGGGCTTCCGGTGTGAGAAAGGAAAAGGGTCTGAGGTTGCCGTAGTAAAATGTGACACTTCCTGGTTAGCTAGCTCTGTAACGTTATTTGTTGTCCTCCGTGTGTCCATACATCTGTATCGGTGGTACGCGCTAACTAGGTTAACTAAAGTAGGCAAAATGCTAACATGTTAGGGTTAGCTAAAGTGACGTTAGGCGATAAAGCTGTGCTTAAAAATCTCGTGCCGTTCGAAGTGGTGATTCTGGGAGATGTACCTGCGCATGCGTCCTACGAAACGAAGCACCACCCGCGCATGCGTCCTACCAAACGTCCCTCTCAGGTCGTCCGTGAGCGAGTGAGTGAGTGAGTGGCCACAGTTTGCCACGCATAGCCCATGGCGGCAGGCAGTCCTGCGCGCCGTGGGGAAGAAAGAGGGCGAGAAAGACATTGTCTGGTCAGAAAGCCCCCCCCCGTCCCTTCTACAGTACCTCAGACATTACTGTTGCTGCTTCCCCTCAGGTTCTAGACCCCTCGTGCGCTCTCAGGAAAAGGAAACCGATGTGTGCGCGCTAGCGGAAATTCACAGGCAGACGATTCGATTCGAGTTTATTCGTCTGTTGGGGGTTTTTGTCGGCGCGGCAGGTTTCCTCGCGTTGGAGACCTCACGTGGCCGTGAGGCGTCACGGGGTTCGCAGCCTTTCTGCGTTCGCCTTAAAATCAGCGACTGCTCCTCGCCCGAGAAAATCAGTGTTGCTGAGCTACGGGCGCGAATCGGCCGCTTTAGTTGATCGACTATGCGCTAAGCAACAAACATAAAGGACCGTCTGGTCCACCAGGACTTGGGGTGGGGGCCCTGATTTAATCAGAAGTCCAGGATAGATTCCTGGGAATCTATCTAGCAAAGGCCCTGGCTTTTGATCCAGTGGTGCATACCAGTGCTGGCTGCTGTTCCTGGATTGGCCCGGTTTCACCATAGACGTGCATATTTAACTAGACAGGCGGGCGTGCCTCCGGCTAGGTTTTGTAAATGAGATTTATCATTTTTATCAGATGGCCTAAAGAGCCGAGTTGGACCGTGTTTAAGCCCATGGAGAGGCTGGAGTGCTGGGTGAAGTTTCTCAGCCCTAAAGCTGTCAGTTAGGTTGTGCGATGCCCGATTATAGAGGACTGGTTTAGATTAATGTTAGATTAACATTTCAATGAAGTCTGGCCTATCTTCTAGATTAGATTATTATAATGCGCCACTGGTCTATGTAACACAAAATATTAAAATGTATGTAACACATGTATTGGCACTTTCTGTCTTGCTGACCTCCTCACACCTCCTGAGCGGCACGCTGCTTATCACTCTCCAGATTTGATAAAAAGATCACCTGGGAGCTCATCGTTCCAATACTGCGCTCCCCTCCTCTGGAATGGCTCTGCCTGCGTCGATTGCAAAAGCAGGTTCTGCTGGCCTTTTTAAATTAAGACTCAAAACCCACTCAACTCACTCCTGTGGCCCGCCATGACTGCTTTCATCTACTTATCCTGCAGGCCTTAAACGAGTGGGTCTATTATTATTATTGTTGTTATTTTTAGTTTTTCTGTGTTGTGCTGTTGCCGATTTGCTGCTTTTGTTTAGTTTTAAATGTACAGTGTGTGGAGTACTTGTGGGAAATGTAGTTAAAGTGAAGATGACTTGGCAGAGCCGGGACACGCTGGTTAAGCAGGGCGCTGGAGAGATCCAGGCACTTCCTGTGAACTCTCTGTTTTGTTTCTTTTTTTTCCGTCTTCCTCCTTCCTGGGGAGTCGGGGACAGGAAACGACGGTCGCGTGCTTCTCCCGCTGAAAGGGCGCGTCGTCGCGCGTTTCCGTCGCCGAGGTCAGTCGGCAGCGCGGGCGAACGCTTCAAACGGCTTTTAATTCCCCTCCAGTCCCGCCGCTGCTCTCCAGCGAGGCTGAGAGAGGCTCGGACCGGTGTCAGACTCTCGCCAAAAGCACTCCGCTTCCACAGTTCGTGTTTCGCGCTGGTGGAGGTGAGAGGCGGGTGGCGGGTGGCGGGGGGGGGGGGGGCTCATTTCGCTGCTCTCTGGCTGAAGTGAAGAGCTGTTCAGATTCCCACAATTAATCCTTCTGAAGTGAGAGCCTATCCTCTGCTATCCGCTACATGCACTCTGTGGGTGTGTGTGTGTGTGTGTGTGTGTGTGTGTGTGTGTGTGTGTGTGTGAGCGTCTGTGTGTTAGGGGACCGAAAGTAATTGGACAGTTGGCTGCTCAGCTGTTTCTTGGCCGGTGTCTTGTGTGTTGTTGCGTCATTAGTTTATGCACGGGAAAGATAACAAGAGGTCTGGAGTTGATTCTTGGTGTGGCATTTAAATTTTGGAGTGTGTTGTTTTTGTTTCCCAACGTGAAGTGTCAATGCCAGTAAAGCGAGCCGTCATAAGGCTGAAAAATCGGAATAAATCAATCTAAAACAGCCGAAACATTGGGTATCTCAAAATCAACCGCTTGCTACTTTAAGAAGCAAGATTGCACTGGTGAGCTCAGCTGTAGCAAATGACCTGGTAGTTTACGGAAGACCACTGTAGTGGAGTACGAAGAATACTTTCGGTTGTGAAGAAAAGCCTCTTTTCAGCTGTCGAACAGATCAAAACACTCTCCAGGATGTTTGTGTAGATGTGTCAAAGACTAAAATAAAGAGAAGACTACGCCAGCATAACCTCAGAGGTGCAAGCCACCGGTGAGCCTCAAGAACATGACAGCCTGGTTAAGAGTTTGCTAAAGGGTACGTCTATAAAATTGTCTGAGTATTAACGTGTACCAAAGTGACAGAAAGAAGAATGTGTGGAGAAAGAGAGGAACTGCTCACGATCCAGAGCAAACCACCTCATCTGTGGAACATGGCCCCACCAAATGCCTCAGAACTCATTGGGTAGCACTTCACCTTGCAGCAGGACAATGACACCAGACATCCTGCTCCCGAAGAATTTATCAGGGCCAAAAAGTGGAATGTTCTCTGCTGGCTAAGTCAATCACCAAAACTGAATCTAATTGAACATGAATTTCAATTGCTGAGGGCAAGGCAAAATGCCCTAGAAACAAACAGGAACTGAAGATGGCTTGCAGTATAGGCCTGGCAGAGCATCACCAGGGAAGATACCCAGTATCTGGTGATGACAGTGTCTGGTGAGTCACAGATTTTGGGCAGCCATCAAATTAAAAGGATTTGCAACCAAACTGAATATGACAACTTGTAAGATTATGTAAAATTGTGCATATATATTTGCTCTAAAATGGGGGAACTGTGCATAAAAAGGGTCGACAGTCTGCCCTTCACCCTCATATTCGTAGTTTCAGTTCTGATCCAAAGTGCTGAACGAAAACTGCAAAAATGGTGTCACTGTCCGAATACTTACGCACTGCTCTGTAACTGTAGATTAGCTGTGTGACAGGCAGCCGATGTGACCCCGCCCCTCAGCGCGTGGCTGGGTGTCGCGAGCCGAATGTCTTGCTCAGCACTTGCGCTGAGAGCGGTTACGTAGCCCAGCGCCTCGTCTGTTTTGGCGGCCGACGCGGAAGCTGAGTCTAGATCGTCCCCCCGCCCCCGAGCGGAGTCTCTGTGCTGGGCGGGGACGGGCGAGAGCCCGCGCGCGATCGTCCCCGCCCCTGAGCGGAGTCTCTGTGCTGGGCGGGGACGGGTGAGAGCCCTGCGCTGCGCCGCGGCCGGCTGCGGCGAGCGGGCGCCGGTCCCGCGGACGGGGCGAGGGGATCCCGCCCGGGGATCGGGTTCTACCTGTTTGCCCGCGAGCGTTTTCGCTTCGCTGGGAAGAAAGAGACGCGGGTCCTTCTGCGCGACCGTCTCCGCTACAGGAACGAGTTCAAGCGAGTCCCCCCCCCCCCCCCCCCCACTCTGTTTAAATTTAGATTGGAGGGGGAGGGGGGGAACCCTTAAGAGAACCCGTCGGTGGCAATCACGACATGACCCCCTGCCGTGTGGAATCGTGAGCGTGCTGGAGTCGGGTGATCGGGCTGAATCGTGCACCGGGGGGGGGGGAGTGGGGGAGTGGGGGGGTGGGGGAGTGGGGGGGGGGGGGGTGAATCGTGCTCCGCAGATAAAGGCGCTTCATCGCGGCGCTTTCCTGGGGAGGCGGGATCGAGCCACGACGCGCTCTCAGACCGCGCTGCGACTAAGTCTGGCGCTCTCCCCTCCCACGCTTTCTCAGAATCCGAGTGTCGAATAAGAAAATCTGATGACGTGCTGAGAGAGAGAGAGAGAGAGAGAGAGAGAGAGAGAGAATTAAGAGGGGAGGGGAGGGTAGAGAACGGAGAGGGAGAGGAAAACAAATGCGGAAGCTGGGGGAGAGGGGGTTGTGGAGAGGTGGAGTGTAGGAGGGGAAGACGGGAGATGGGGAGAAGGCGGAGGACGAGGGGATGTTGTGAGATTGAGAAGGAAGAGGGGAGTGAGGGAGGTGGGAGGGGGAATGATCGACGGCCTGCCTTTGCATCATGGGAGAGAGAGCCGTCCTTACTTGTGCGGGCTACTTGCTGAAGGGACAGTCGTTGATAAACCTGAATGGCGAATAAAGGCAGCCTTTTGAGTCCCCTGGCTGACCCTGCTGTGGTGGTCTATGGGCTTGTGTACCAGTAGAGTCTCTGTTTGTCTCGTGAGCACGAGGGAGGGGTGAAGCACATCTGAAGATTTGAGGTGGCCACTACAAAACAGTGAATTTGGACCATTTCTTGGTTGATTTTCAGGTATATTTGGGATCATTGTCTTGCTGAAAGATCCGTTTGCAGCCAAGTTTGAGCTTCCCCGATACCAGGTTTATGGCCAGAATTTGCTGGTCCTTGCTTGATGTTCATGATTCCATTGGCCTTCTCAAGACCCTTGGAGCAGTTGGTTCAAAACAACCCCATAACATCAAAGATCCACCACCATATTTCACTGTGATGTGCTTTTTAACATGAGCGTCCAACTTCGGACACCATTGGAACTTCAGTTAGAGCTAGGCATTATGGTCAGATGACACAAAATTTAAACTTCATGGCCATGTACACCAGCGGTGGGTTTTGTAAAAAGGGAGAGAAGCTAGTGTAAGGGAGAGCTGGAATTTTAATTTTGCTTTTTGTAAAAAAAAAAAAAAAAAAAAGAAACAACACTTAACTTGGGTTAAGATGGACGGAGGAAATTATTTCTGTGAAGTGTGAAAATTCAAACAAACAAAAAAATCCCTAATAACACTATTGCCTCACTGTTCTATTACTCAAAATATGACGTGTGGTTTTTTTGGCGTGTTACAGATTAAATTAGATTGAATGCGTTTGGTTGGTTATGCTTGCAGTGACAGCTGAAGGGAGAAACTGAGAACAATGTAGGGTGAGCACACATCCAAAGCAATTATGAGAGAATGGGTTCGACAGAATGATGACGGCACTAAGGATGGTCCTGAACATAGAGTTTTATTGAGCTTTGTCTGCCCAGTAAGACATCACTAGTGCAACAACAGGGATGGCTGGCCATACCTAGCATACCAGGCAGTCAAGGGATCAGCCCCAGCACACCTCCACAGGATCTTCAAACCCTACATGCCAGCCAGACCCCTCCGTTCCGCTACCTCAGGACGCCTGGCACCTCCCTGCACCTGCGCTTCCCGAACATGTCTCCTGTCTGTCCTGGCCCCACGATGGTGGAATGACCTCCCCGTGGAGTTCAGAACAGCTGAGACGCTGACCCACTTCAAGCGACAACTGAAGACTCACCTCTTCTGGCTGCACCTCTCCCCATCCCTCCCTACCTCCCTGTAATCTCTAAATTAACTGTAAGCTTAGGATTGTAACTATGTAGCTGTTTCGTTGGTGACTTAGTTAATGCACTCGTCTTATCTACTGCTTGTATTTTTGCGTAGACTGCGTTGTTGCTGTTCTCGTTTGTGTTGGTATTAATCAGTTTATCCTTCAGGGTCCAAGTTGAACTACGCGGTTGCTCCCTGCACTTGGAATGGTACTTCTCTCTTGGGTTTTCGACACACTTGTTCCCGGTTATGGTTATACACTTTGTTGTACGTTGCTCTGGATAAGAGCGTCTGCCAAATGCCTGTATTGTAATGTAATGTAATGGCCATAGTTTCTCTGTGTAATTCTGTGGTTGTCTGCTGAATGATTCCTCATTCTAGTCATTCCAGATTTTTACGAATGTACCTTTTCCTCCCAGCAAAGAAGATCGAAACGGACTTGGCGGTGTGGGTGGTGGCCGGGTGGGGTTGGATGTTGGCAGTGTAGTATCATGGTTTTGGGAACTGGACTGGTAGGTCACAGGTTCGATTTCCAGATGCCTCACCTGAATATCTAAATGAACCTTGACCTAATTCAGTTGTCTAAATGGGCTGTATGTTGGGTAAACAGTGTTAGTAACTCTGAATAATAGTGTCTGTGTGAAGTGTAAATGTAAAACAGACAGATGTAGCAGTGCATATTGGCCATTTTAGCAGAGTGACTCCACTCAGAGGGCTGCGTAGCCAAAATTCAGGCTCTGCTCTGGAAAGTTGTGTGCCTTTCCTCTAGGCCAAGGGGTCCCAGCCCTGTTCCTGGAGATCTACCACCCTGTCAGTTTTCACTCCAACCCCAACAAAGTACACCTCATTCAACAGCCAGAGGTCTCCTCCAGCTTCTTATTCATAGAATCTGGTTTACCGAATTGGGGTTGAAATGAAAGCCTGCAGGATGGTAGATCTTCGGGAACAGGGTTGGGCAGCCCTGCTCTAGGCCCTCTCCCTGCCCTGTGGCTGTCCTCAGAGACTGTTTCTCACACCGTGTTTTTGGCAGTACACAGCACTTCCTGAAGGACTCCATTTTTGTGACTAGTTCACTTCTACAGATTCTACGGCCCTCACCAGATACTCAGCTCTGTGTTTGCGCATCGACAGTTTGTTATCGCTGTGACAAAAACTCCGCTGTTCAGAAGCTCAACAGACAGAAAGAAGACAGTCCCTGATCATTTGGTTTGTTGAGAGAATTTGTGGTAATTCTCACATGCTCTGGAAGGAAGCAGTGAATTTTCAGACACTGATGGTGATGTTATCACACAGGACACACCGCCTGCGTATAGATCTGAATTGCCCCTGAAAAATACCAGGGCCGAAAGGTTATGTTCTGATTACAGGAAATGGCTATTTAGATACTCGGCTTACTGCGTCACGGTCTCACTTGTGGTGGTTAATCAGCTCTGGATTTAGTACGAGCAGCCGCAACCATGTGGACGTTAATCATGTACATCAAGTCAGAGTAAAAATGTTACCATGCAGCTTTCACTGCAAAGTGTAGAAAGCTTTTCTCTCGTGCTTATTTGAGTTTTTCAGTTTCGCTGTCATCGCCATATGAAAGGAGTGAGAACTTGCATTATGACAGTATGATGAGGTCTTTCTGTGATATGGGACCCCTCACTGCTAAAAGCAGTAGACCAGTGGTCTTCAACCCTGGCCCTGGAGAGCTACAGGGTCTGCTGGTTTTTGTTTTCACCTTAAAATCAGCACACAATTGAGACCCAAGACACCAGGTGAGTTGAGTTAACTGTGTAATCAACTGCTCTAATTGATTTATGAAGTGCAGAGTCACTATGAAAACCAGCAGACCTTTATTTTACCCGGGAGTGCTCACTGAGACTGGAGTCTCTTTTCTGTTTACAAAATTCGCAAGCGACCACAGTTATAACACAGTGAGAGGCACAGTACGAAACACAATCCAAATGGATAAAAGGCAGCCGTGTGAAACGTTTGCAGTCCTCTGTGATAGTCCTCCACCATCCGCTTGAATTTCTCTAAGGATTACCAATGTGTTCAGTCTTAAAGAACATTGGGGTTTGCTCCACATGTGTGGTCCTTTTTCAACTCTGATGTAGTATATGGAACCTATGTAGTAATAAGCAATGATCCACAGTTTCAACTGTCTTTGAGGCATCTATAAACGAAGCAAAGCATGAAATATTTATAAAATAGTACAATATCTATAAAATAAAAATTTGTATTATAAAATATAGTTTGCAAAATCTGGTGCAAAAGTCAAGTGGTCGTGAGAGGTTGATTTGAGAGTTTGTAGTTTGAGTTTGCACAAGGTTGAAACTGTCATTGCATGTATTCTCACATTAATTTACAGATTTATGAATCTCATCCTGCAGCTTTTGGAAACCATTTATAGATTTGTGAGTCCATTCTACAGATGTGTGACTTTTGCTACAAAAATAACCTCCACAGCATGTCCCTGAGGTGTACTGCAGAATATAGAAACGAATATTCAGGCGTTCCTTCTGTGGGTTCCCCGCGCGTCTGAGGGCATCGGTGATTCTGGAGCGCGTCCTGCGTCAGCTCAGTTTTCGGCAGTGAATTGAAACCGCAGAGTTATTTTGTGTGCTTGCGGGGGGGCGGAGCAACACGACACAATGGGCCTGTGAAACGGTCGCTCGTGTCAGGAAATCCCCAGGTGGTTTCGCGAAGACTTTGAAAGCTGCTTCTCGCTGTCCCCCCCTCATCTCTTTCCCCCTCTCTCTCTCTCTCTCTCCCTCTCTCTCTCTGACCTTTTAATTTTAACTTCCTACAGCTCGTTCACCATTCATAGGAACGACAAGTTTTTCCAGCCGTGTTCAGCAAAGGTGTGGAAAGGAGTTTCCACGCTGGTGCTGCCGTACAAGTCGCAGTCCACCGCTCTTTTGTACAGGGACTGGAGTGAGAGAACCTGCTCTGACTGCTGAAAATAGAATTAATGAATAAAATTTTTAATCGTTTGCTTTTTTTAATTCTCACAGTGCCGCTCAATCCAAAAATAACTGTGGTGCACTTAGTACGCAACACACACCGCATCTTCACCGCTGTTCTGTTACTCACACAATTTGCATTCAACACATTTTTTGCATTTCCACCCGGTGGCTTTCAGAATCCCCCTCTGCCGATCCGCTCCGTTGCCCTCTCTGAGCCAGTAAGCTGCGGACTGGATTGGCCGTTTGGTTTTTTGTGCCAGTCCGCCTGGGCCTGTTTTAAACTGGTTTCACTCTGCCTTTAGCCTGCATGGCCCAAGACGAAATGTTTTTTTGGCGTGGCGATGAGTTTGGTGTGCTGTCGGAAATTTGCCTCCCAATCTTGAACGTTCATCAGGCGTTGCACTGCAGCTTTGGGGTGTGAATGTTCCTGAGGTGTTTCTGCACCCATTAGACTCGATCTGTCTGAAAGATTAGCTTGTTTAGTCTCTGCAGTATAATCACTGTCATTCACTGTCGCCTGTGCATCAGTAGTGAAGATTAAAAAATGCGGGCATTATGTAATGTTTGTTGAGGTGTGGTGTCCTGATCAGATGGGGGCGGGGTCAATTCATTGTCATTCTGAAACTACACCTTGGGCTGGCCAGGGACTGCAGATTACCCATAAGGCTCTGGGAACTGTGAGGTTGGTTTTTGGAGGCTGTTGCTGCTGTTGATGAGGAGATTTGTCAGTGTGGAGCCTGTGTGCGAGAGAACTCAGAAGCATTCTGGGAAAGGAGTGGGCGGGGCTCTGAAGGAATGTTGAAAAGCAGGTAGTATGGTTCTGAAGGGGGGGGGGGGTGAGCGAGCGGAGGAAGGGATGGGGGCACCGACCACACCAATGCTGGCTGACCAGGGTTGTCATTGGCAACCTGCTGTTTGCTAAAGCATCACTCAGCTTTGGTGTGTAGGCCTGTGTAGTCCTCCAGTCCCAGGCTGTGCTGCTCCAGTGTGTAGGCATGTGTAGTCCTCCAGTCCCAGGCTGTGCTGCTGTAGGGTGTAGGCCTGTGTAGTCCTCCAGTCCCAGGTTGTGCTTCTCTAGTGTCTAGGCCTGTGTAGTCCTCCAGTCCCAGGTTGTGCTTCTCTAGTGTCTAGGCCTGTGTAGTCCTCCAGTCCCAGGTTGTACTGCTCCAGTGTGTAGGCCTGTGTAGTCCTCCAGTCCCAGGCTGTGCTGCTCTAGTGTTTAGGCCTGTGTAGTCCTCCAGTCCCAGGCTGTGCTGCTCCAGTGTGTAGGCCTGTGTAGTCTTCCAGTCCCAGGCTGTGCTTCTCTGGTGTTTAGGCCTGTGTAGTCCTCCAGTCCCAGGCTGTGCTGCTGTAGGGTGTTGGCCTGTGTAGTCCTCCAGTCCCAGGCTGTGCTGCTCTAGTGTGTAGGCCTGTGTAGTCTTCCAGTCCCAGGCTGTGCTTCTCTAGTGTTTAGGCCTGTGTAGTTCTCCAGTCCCAGGCTGTGCTGCTCCAGTGTGTAGGCCTGTGTCATCCAGTCCGAGGCTGTGCTTCTCTGGTGTGTTGGCCTGTGTAGTCCTCCAGTCCCAGGCTGTGCTGCTCTAGTGTGTTGGCCTGTGTAGTTCTCCAGTCCCAGGCTGTGCTGCTGTAGGGTGTAGGCCTGTGTAGTCCTCCAGTCCCAGGCTGTGCTTCTCTAGTGTGTAGGCCTGTGTAGTCCTCCAGTCCCAGGCTGTGCTGCTGTAGGGTGTTGGCCTGTGTAGTTCTCCAGTCCCAGGCTGTGCTGCTCCAGTGTGTAGGCATGTGTAGTCCTCCAGTCCCAGGCTGTGCTGCTGTAGGGTGTTGGCCTGTGTAGTTCTCCAGTCCCAGGCTGTGCTGCTCCAGTGTGTAGGCCTGTGTCATCCAGTCCGAGGCTGTGCTTCTCTGGTGTGTTGGCCTGTGTAGTCCTCCAGTCCCAGGCTGTGCTGCTCTAGTGTGTTGGCCTGTGTAGTTCTCCAGTCCCAGGCTGTGCTGCTGTAGGGTGTAGGCCTGTGTAGTCCTCCAGTCCCAGGCTGTGCTTCTCTAGTGTGTAGGCCTGTGTAGTCCTCCAGTCCCAGGCTGTGCTGCTGTAGGGTGTTGGCCTGTGTAGTTCTCCAGTCCCAGGCTGTGCTGCTCCAGTGTGTAGGCATGTGTAGTCCTCCAGTCCCAGGCTGTGCTGCTGTAGGGTGTTGGCCTGTGTAGTTCTCCAGTCCCAGGCTGTGCTTCTCTAGTGTGTAGGCCTGTGTCATCCAGTCCGAGGCTGTGTTTCTCTAGTGTGTAGGCCTGTGTCGTCCAGTCCGAGGCTGTGCTTCTCCAGTGTGTAGGCCTGTGTAGTTCTCCAGTCCCAGGCTGTGCTTCTCTAGTGTGTAGGCCTGTGTCGTCCAGTCCGAGGCTGTGCTTCTCCAGTGTGTTGGCCTGTGTAGTCCTCCAGTCCCAGGCTGTGCTGCTTTGCTGTTGGCATCCGCAGGATTGCTGCTTCACCCAAAGAGCCGGACTTGTCTGCCTGTCCCTGCTGGCTCAGCAGTCCTTCGGACTCCCAGTGTAAAGAGGTAGTTTGCCGCGGTCTCTCCCCTCCAGTTTTCAATCAATCAATCAAATTTTATTTGTATAACGTATTTTACAACAGTTGTCACAATACGCTTTACAGACAACCCTAGCCTAAACCCCCACAGGAGCAAGCCTAAGGCAACAGTGGCAAGGAAAAACTCCCTGTGGCAGATGGGGAGAAACCTTGGAAGGAACCAGACAGTCTTGTAGTTGGTTTTTGGGGAATGAATGGCTCCTGTTTTTTTTTTTTTGTTTTTTTGCTGTCACACGCTGGAATTGGGGCTTTGGTTACCTTTAGCTTCTTCATCACCTTTGGCGTCTGTAACGTCTTTAGCATTTTTAGCATCTTTAGTGTCTTTAGAAAGATGGGCTCATGGCAGTCAGCAGGCTGAGAGGGAGCTTCCTCTTCCTGGTTTTCCACTGCTGGTCTGTCTCCCAACCCCTCAGGGCAAGCGCGTGTGTGTGTGTCCGTTTGTGTGTGTTTGAGAGTGCGAGAGTGTATGTGTGTGTGTGTGCACTGAGAGAGGCCTGCTCTGGTCCCTGTGTGTGCAGCACAGAGGTGGGCATGCTCATACTTGCCATAGATGGGAGAAGGACATGGACACCCCCCCCCCCTTTTTTTTTCCGATCGCTGTAAACACAGCCTTGAGAGAGAAAGAGAGGGTGAGAGAGATCCAGAGTGCTGCATTGTGGGAGACCGTAGCCTGGCCTTGGTCCTAGAGTTATAGATATCATGTAGGTGTGACTGGAAGAAAATTTGGGATGGAGGGGTACACTGGCTGTGGACTATGGGAGGCAGGGGCCCGGGGGGGGGGGGGGTGTAGAGTGTAACGTTTTTAGTTCATATTGTCTTCATACCACTTCAGCATAAAAGCTACGGTCTAAGACCTAAATGGTCTGGACCTAAAAGTCCAGGGGTCAGGGGTTGTGTTGAGTGGTCACATGCGCACACACACAGACACACTCACACACACTCACACTCACACTCACACATATATGTATTTCTAGACATATCTCTCTTAGATATAGCTTGCTTTTCTTTCTGTCTCTCTCGGACAGGACCTGAATATGTCTATGTGTACGTACTGGTGTGGGTTTGTTTTGGGTGTTTGTGTTCATTGCTTCTCTACTAATAAACTGAGTTGGGTGTGTGTGTGTGTGTCCATGGCTTTTCTCCTAATAAATTGTTGGGTGTGGGTGTACCCGCGGAGTCAGGTTGCGGCCTCTGGAGACCCAGATGTACGTGCGTTTTTGTTCCAGGTCTGCTTGGTTAATTGATCCAATTAGTTAATTAGTCAGTATACATTTCCACAGAACACACTGCAGCACTGTTTTTTCTCGTTGTTCGTTTTGTTTGTTATCGCTGCTTCAAACAAGTTAAATTTTTTCATTTGTAAGAAAAAAAAAATTGAAGCATACCTCAAACTTTCTAATTTGCTGGTCTAATTACGCAATTAAGAACAGAGTATGGAATTGTGGAAAATGCGTTGGTCTCTGTGTGGGTGTGAAGCCCCCGCTGTGTTGGGTGGCAGTGTGGCTTTCCCTTATCAAATTACCATCTATTTTTAATGTGTTCTGAGATACACTTCACAGGGAGACGGGTGACTGTTAAATCTGGGAATCTGAAAGTGGGAGTACTGATGGGGGATCCATTTTGAATTTCTGTTCATCGTGCATAGGGTCAGGCTGTGGACAGTTTTGAAGTTTGACCCTAGGTCAGCGTTTCTCCTCTGGTCCCTATGAACACGGGGCCCAGGTCCCTCGTCTGATGAAATCCGAACTGTGTCTGAATATGACTGGGTGGACCGGGTTTGTTTTAATTTCATGTGGTTATTCAGTTTTTATTAGTGCTTTGTGCTGGGGTGGGGGGGATGGGAAAGGGCGGGGCTAACCCTTTCCCTGGTGGTGCACTGTGATGTCACACTGCTCTGTCATCAGCTGCTCAGCGAATGCTAATGTTCCGGCAGCACTTGGTTGCCATGGCAGGGGCGAACGCGCCCCCATGGGCATGCTGTTGTTCTCCACATAATAACAGCTATTTATAGACTGCCGTGTTTTTGGGTGGCGTGGGGCGTGGGGGTTGGGAGTGGGGGGGAGAGGCTGAGAAACAAAAAATAAAGAACGAGAGAGAGCCTTGATCCTGACCGTGCACTGTGACTGGGGAAAAGCGAAACATTGCCCTCGTTTATTCATATTTGTTTAGTGCTTCCACAGAGGATTGCCGCTATTTTTAGCACTAGTCGTACGCGCGTTCCCCAAGGTAGAGCTGGGGCAAACTGCTGGACGCTGCTCAGGTGTAGCCCAATCAAAAAACAAATAAAAGCATGTGTGGTCAGCACCATTAAATGCTCGATGACTAGACTGTCAGTTCAGAATTAGATTTGTAGACTTTGTGTAGATATTCTCTAATTTGCCTGTAGTGTGGAGCTTGATTAGCGTTGCAAGCTTATGACGGTGGACTGTGAAGTTGCCGATCTGTTTTTTGAAGCGTGGAGCCTGTCAAACAGGTGGAAACTGGTCTTGTAAAGATCATCTACCATCTAGCAACGCCCACAGGGACTGGAGTGTCGACGACGTATTAACAAAAAAAAAAAAGGTTCCGCTTTGAGTCATAGGTTTCTGTGGAAACGGTGCCAGCCCATAATTTCGACTCATGAATAAAAAAACCTGTTTGGTCTCCTTTCTCGTGCTCCACCGTACCCGTGCGAGCACCCGCGACCTCACCTTTTGCACAAGAAACACGGTTGTGTTTCGGAACGCGCGCGTGAGGCTGTGAGCTTTCTTCCCGTTCCTACCTGCCTCTTCACGGCTTCCTGCTTCCGGGGATATCCTCATCGCTTTTTTTTTTTGTTGCGCTGCGATTGGTCGCTTTCGGGCGTCGGGGCTGCTGTGGGGGGGGGGGGGGGGGGGGTGACGGTACCGTCCCGACGGTGCGGGCGGGGCGAGCGTCTGCAGGTCGCCTCGGTGCTTCCGCGGCTTTTGAAACCCGGCTTGGCTAACCGGCGTTTTCCTCGCCGCTAGCGCCGGTTTAGTTAGCGCCCGTCCCTGTCCTCTGCGGCGGGGCGTGTGTTTTTTTTTTTTTTTTTTTTTTTTACTGCGTCCTGATTGGTTGCCGTGCCGTTGCCGTCTGCCCTGGTGCGAGAGGGGGTGCGAGAGCGTGCCGCTGAGCGCGTCGGAGGCCTGCTTAGGGCCGCTGTGGGGAAATCCTGCGCTGGCTTCTCACTTCCCTCCTCTGCGCGTGGATTTGCATGCTGTTTGCCAGAGGAGCTCATGCATCGTAAGGGGAATGGCCTGCGCGGTTGTGACGGCGCGTGCGTCTGAGCGCGTGCGTGAGCAGCCGCTTTTCACCATCGGCTGCTCTTGCGCTGAGCCGCACGGGCACAATAACCCCCCCCCCCCCCCAACCTTGACCACAAAGCAGCAGGAAACTGTTAGTGGTCTGAAGCCAGTCAAACCCAGGGGGTGCTTATAGTGTGGTGCACGTCTCTAATCACCAGAGACTTATCAGAGAATAAGTTTTCAATGGGCTGTATAGTTTAGGTAACATTTCAGTTGGTCAGCATAGCAGGTGAGCAGTGTAGCAGGTGAGCAGCATAGCAGAGTGAGCAGCATAGCAGGTGAGCAGTGTAATGGGGTGATAAGCGTAGTGGGATGAGCAGCATAGCAGGTGATCAGCGTAGCGGGTGATAAATCACACCTGTTATAGCTTAAAAGGAACTGCATGATGTAAATCATGTCATTTGTTCTGGGTAATGTTCAGTCACCTGACAGTCACACCTGTTTGCCACTCCAGGTGGTGGCACTGCAGGCACAAGTCACACTTTCCCGCTCTGGTTCTGCCTGGAACGTTCTCTCAACATCGCAGCAGTGATCTTCTCTCAGTCAGCGTCTCTGCCACCACAGGCCTGGCGTTTATCCTTGTTTACCGCTGATAAAACCTAGCATTCAGTTTCTGTCATCTCCAACACTGATGGTTTGTTCGCTTAGCAATCAAGAAGGACAGAGTGTGGCACAGTGGATAAGGAACTGGGCTTGTAACCGAAAGGTCGCAGGTTCGATTCCCGGGTAAGGACACGGCCGTTGTACCCTTGAGCAACGTTTGCTTCAGTATATATCCAGCTGTATAAATGGATACAATGTAAAATGCTATGTAAAAGTTGTGTAAGTCGCTCTGGATAAGAGCGTCTGCTAAATGCCTGTAATGTAATGTAAAAGAAGCTGAACTCCAGCAGTTTCCGGGTGGCTCACCCGGGTAAGGCTCTTGTGCACGGACGGGCCCCACGGTCTGGTACTGAACCCGGACCGTGCCAGTGCCAGCGCCCGCTGTGGCCAGCAGCCCCACAGACTGGCGCATAATTGGCTCCTGTGCCACTGGGTTTCACTTGGCCAGGATGACGGCATCTCGTCGTGTGCCAGCGGACTTCCCCCCCGCCGGGCCCCTCCTTTCGATCGGACGCCCACGCGTTCGTCTGCGGAGCCGCACGCGACGCGTATCGCTCTGACTCGTCTCTGAGACCCCCGACTCGCCGGCCGCGGTGTGGCGGGAAGCGCAGGAAGCAGAGCAGAGAGCAGAGAGCAGAGAGCAGAGAGCAGAGAGCAGAGAGCAGAGAGCAGAGAGCAGAGAGCAGGGAGCAGGGAGCAGAGAGCAGAGAGCAGAGAGCAGAGAGCAGAGAGCAGAGAGCAGGGAGCAGGGAGCAGAGAGCAGGAAGCAGAGAGCAGAGAGCAGAGAGGCCCGCGCGTGCTGCACCGACAGGGGCTGCGCTGGGCCCTGCAGCATCAGCACGGCCCTGACGCCAAACTGGGGGAAAAAAACAGAGGGGAAGAAATCGTGCAAAAGAAGGAGAGCGAGGTCCGCAAAGTGCATCCAAAAATTTATTCATTTATTTATTTATTTATTTGTGTTGCCAGGCAAGATCAGTCCTAGTGTTGAAGTTCGGTGAGTTTAGCGATTGCTGAAATTAACATGCCAAACTGTTTTGAAATAATAATTTAAAAAAACACAATTTAATACCGTATTTGTAAGTCTATACTTGCAAAGTTTGTGAGAGCTAGATAACAACATAGCTAAAAACATTCCAAACTGTCCAGGTTGTGTTTGTGTGAGCTTGTCTGCGGCAGTTAGTTTTAAACAAATCTGGCCTCTTCTGTCGCTGTGGCCTTGTGGCCTGGCCGTCTGATTGGCTGTCGTGATTGGGATCGCTAAGGCAGTGTCCTGGTGATGGCTGTGCCCTCAGATGTTGTCACGGTAACAGCGATTCTTTTAGGTTCTCAGGTTTGTCGTTGGCCTCCTGACTGAAACTCAAGGTGGCCAAAAAAACGAACTTTGCAAGAAACAGGAATTTTAAAAAGATGTATGTTTTCTGAAGCTCAATAGAAAACCCAAATTTAAATGATTTGTTTTCAGAAATTTTGGGAGAGAACTCTCCCCAACTGCTGAACATGCTTTGAAAGCATCCATATTTTTCATTTTCTTTTAGTTTTTCTTCAAAGGAAATTTTAATACATTTATTTTAAATGTGATGCCTGTTTCTTTCTGTTGACCAGTCGCTGGCCCTGCTGGGCTGTGTGTTGTCGCCCCCTGCAGGTGAAGCTGGTGAAGTACATCTGTAAGCAGCTGCAGTGCAAATGGAGGGTGCCTGAGATCGAGAGACCCCAGGCCCTGGACTCGTACCCGCGACTCTGCGACTGGCTGTGCACCATCAACCTGCGTTCTGAGCTCATACAGGTACCGTGTGTGTGTGTGTGTGTGTGTGTGGTAAATGGTAAATGGTAAATGGACTGCATTTATATAGCGCTTTTATCCAAAGCGCTTTACAATTGATGCCTCTCATTCGCCAGAGCAGTTTAGGGGTTAGGTGTCTTGCTCAAGGACACTTCGACACACCCAGGGCAGGGTTTGAACCGGCAACCCTCCGACTGCCAGACAATCGGTCTTACCTCCTGAGCTATGTCGCCCCCCGTGTGTGTGTGAGAGAGTACGTGTGTATGTGTGTACCTGTCTGAGTGTGTGTGTTTGTATGTGTGAGAATGTGGCTGTGTATGCGTGTGTGTATGTGTGTGAGTGTGTGACTGTGTGACTGTATGACTGTATGCGTGTGTGTTTGTGCGTGTGTGCATGTGTGTGTGTGTTTGTGTGTATTTTTGTGCGTGTGTGTATGTATGCGTGTGAGTCACACCTGGGTCAAATACATATATGTTTTGGATTCAAATACTGTTCTACGCTTTACTGATCTTGTCTGGTGTATTGGAACCAATGAAATACTCTCAAAAAGTGCAAACCCCGCCTTCTGGTCATATTGGCAGGCTTGATTACAACAGGCAAGATCAATAGAGCACAGAAAAGTATTTGAATCCAAAACACATACGTATTTAACCCAGGTCTGGTGTGAGTGTGTGACTGCATGCGTGTGAGGGGGGAGTGCTGCTGTTTGGGAGAGAGACCCTCCAACCACATTCCTGACACTGCGCTCCTAATCCACAGAATGTGCAGAGTCAGCTGCTGTCTCTCTCCCTCCCTCCCTCCCTCCCCCTCTCATCACTCTATTTTTGCTCTGTGGAGAGGCTTGAGCACAAACAGAGCTATACGCAGAACCAGCGCACAGCCATGACCTGCGCAAACTGACCAGAGAGAGAGAGAGAGAGAGAGAGAGAGAGAGAGAGAGAGAGAGAGAGAGAGAGAGAGAGAGAGAGAGAGAGAGAGAGAGAGAGAGAGAGAGAGAGAGAGAGAGAGAGAGAGAGAGAGAGAGAGAGAGACAGAGACAGAGACAGAGACAGAGACAGAGACAGAGACAGAGACAGAGACAGAGACAGAGACAGAGACAGAGACAGAGACAGAGACAGAGACAGAGGCGAACCAGACAGAGAGTAGTGGAGACACAGAGAGTGAGAAGTAGTGACGGAGTGGAAGGGTGAGAGGGTGAAGGGGCCAGAGTACAGTGATCACTTTTTGGGGCAGTCGTTTTATTATGCTATTGTAGAATTAACGCATTGTGGCAAAGCTCATGTATGTTCGCCATACGTACATTATAACGAAAATAAAATAGTTAGGGCGATATAGCTGGCGGACGACGCTGAGACAGAGGGGGTGAGACCAAGTCGGAGAGCCTGTGAGAGGGGCGGGGGGGGGCAGAGTGGGGCGTGTAACGGACTGGGACCCGGGGGAAATAAACCCCCCCCCCGCTCTGGGTACGGCTGGGTAAACACAGCGTCAGGGTTTACTCCGGAGAACTGGGCGGGACCCCCGCATATGCGGTCCTCGTACGGATCTGAGGTAAGCCCCGCGGTGGGGCGGGGGTGGGGGGGGGGAGGTCTACCCTGTTTGGGTTTATTTTTAAATGTTTTTGATTTCTGAACGCGCGTCTCCTCCGGTGTACTTGGCGTGTCCGCGGCGGGCTGCGCGGGTTCGCGGGGTCAGCCGCGAGCGCGGGAACGCGAAGCCCTGGGGTCGCTGAAGGTCGCGAGGCCGAGCGCAGCGCCCGTCCCGCCGCGGAAGACGCGGACTTTGCGCTCTTTTTTTCAAAAATCGCGAAACGTTTACGTGCGATGACTTCCGAAGCTCTCCCAGCGCACCTGCTGTCCCCGCAGCGAGAGAGAGGCTGAGCTGAAACTGCGATGAGTCAGTCTGACACCGACGCTCAGACCCGCAGATAGACTGATAGCCGTCGCTCTCTGACGTTTTTCGCAGAAGCTAATTTACAGGAGATGTTTACAGGATCCGCAACGCCCATTTTAGGCTAGAGATGCGACTGATTACTTAAGGTTAAAGGAAGTCTCGAATCTTGTCATTTTCGTGTTATGCTAGAGGTGGGTGTTCTGTCAACTGTGTGATACACTTAAAATGAGTGAATTATTGTCTATACATTTTTTAAAAAGTGGTATAAAATATGTGGGAATTGAAAGTGTGTGATTCACTGTTGTTCTGACGGTATTTGAGTTTCGTATTCTTCTTGGTCTCATGCGCTGTAGTACGGTTTCTGCAGAAAGAGGTCAGGAGCTTCCGTACATGCTGTGGTGATTGGTTTATTTTCAGGATTTTGATCGAGAAACACCTTTTGTGAAATTGACTTGCCCGGTGCTTGTAGAGTAGAGTTAAATGCTACCACTTAGTTGTTTCACATTTTATTAAATGCTTGCATTGTCTGACATGTACCAATTAAGCTGGTAAAATATGAAATTTCGCCATATTCGCTCCCAGAAAAAAAAAAAAAAACACCAGATAACACAAGCTAGATTTGGCTTCAGATCTGATGTAGTTCTGGATTTCAGTCCAAGCAGCCGGTCATCTTTGATTTGATACTGTTTGCATAAACGCTCACGGTCACACCTTAACCTTAAGCGTGGCATCGCTGTGTTACTAGCAAAGCTACCTGTGTGGGCAGCGTGAGTGAAACCTTGAGTGGCATTGATCGCCTCCTTAGGTGTGATTGGTTGCCGGTCAGCTGACCGTACATTACTCATCATCTTTCCAATGGAGGTTGGAAAGCTGACCTTTTCAGCGAAGTGCAATGGAACTTGGTGGTTTTTGTGGGCCGGCAGGCTTGTAGAACCTTGTGTAACCCTCCCGCTTTTACCTGTGGGTGTTTCCACTTGAGTACGGTCTTCACACCTGCTGTAAGAGTGGTGTGGTCTCGGCCAATACGCACGGGACACAGCGCAGTGAGAAAGACCTGCTACTGGGATGTGACAACGTGGGTCACATGACATAAAATCAGTATCCCTATGCATGGGTGTGTGTATGTGCATGTGACTGTGTGGTCCACATGTGTGTTCGTGTGTGGGAATGAGCGAGAACATCTGTGTGTGTGCGCACATGTTTGTGTGTGTGTGTGTGTGTGTGTGTGTGCGTGTGTGTGCATGTGTTTGTACATGAGATTGTGTGTTAATAATAAAGATGATGCATGCCTGTGCAAACCCCAGAATGTGGTTTCTTGGTGTAGTATCTCTGCTATTGTTTTTGATGACCAGCGTGTGGCTTACTTTTGTCGCAGGTTAAATCGGTATCACAGGTGTTGCTATAGAGATGCTAAAGTAAATGCATAGACTGGAGTTCGGCAAATGTCGGAGAGCTGTCTGTTAACAACAAAAAAACAAAAAGTGACCTGAAGTAGCCTATGTTGACTTAACATGATGGTGACGAAAACCAACCGCGAGCTAGCTAAATTTAGGTCACTGTTGGCAGCGCTGTAATTACAGTTGCCTGTCATTTATCTTGTTAATGGTTGGCTCTGCAATGCTGGTATATGTGAAAGAATTATCTTGCGTTATTTTAATGTTTTTTTTTAGAAAGAGTCTAAATGCGGTTTACTTATTTATAGGTTTTCTGCTTTGGTGCGTGTCACTTTGTCGCGACGAACGTTCTATTCTCGTTTCTCTGACAACGCTGGAGGCAATATTACTGATCTATAAATAAAGGGATATACCGTTCGAGCAACTTTTCCGCATTGAGCGCTGTATGATATTTGAGAAGCGCAGTTAGAAGTGTCCGCCTGGACGAACCGATTCACTCTGAATCTCGAATCGAAACCGCGCGTGCGTCAGCCCGAACTCGGAACCTCGTCCTTTCACGTAATTTCAGAGATAATGTACATGCCTGGTTTTCATTCATTTTCCTTGATTGTATTAATTTCATATCGTGGTAGTATACCCTTGAGCAAGGCACGGAACCCGTGTTGCTCAGCTGTATAACTGGGTAGTATGTGAGCCCTGTATGTCGTTTTAAGAAAGGGTGTCTCTTAATGGAACATATCTATCATTATTCTTGACCCCATGGCAACGCAGAAGCTGTAGAATACATCCCAGACATGGGTAGAATACTTCATTTAAAATACTTCAACCCTTCAGGCAACACTGAAATTCCTTCAGATTGTTAACTATTTAAAAAGAAACATCTATTTCCTCCAATGTAACAAAATTCTTCTTTCATAAAATTATGTTTTTGGTAAGTCGTTTTTTTTTAATTGAAATTATTCAGGGATCTGCAGGAATATAAATTATATTTAAAAAATATTAATGTATAATTTTTTTCTAGAATCTAAAGAATAAAACTTTCTCAGTTTCATATTTGGTGCGGGTCTTGTGTACCTACACTGCTGCCGGTTTGGCGCTCGATGTTCTTGGCTTCTGACAGGATATATGTTTTTTTTTTTTCTTCTTCCTGGGAGTAAGGTTGGGGAAATATCTGCCCCCCCCCCCCCCCCCCCCCCCCCCCAGGAAGCTGGCGTAGTTGTCCGCTCCAGCCCTGGTTGCTGGACCACAGTGAGGGTGAGGGAAGGGGGCGGAGTCAGGGGGGGAAATGAGACGGCCAGTCAGACAGAAAGGCTCTCACAGCGTCACTGCTGCTGGGAAACAGCGGTTGTGGAATTCAGCCTCTGAGAGTGAGAGAGCGAGAGAGAGAGAGAGAGTGAGAGAGTGAGAGAGCGAGAGAGCGAGAGAGAGCGAGAGACAGCCGGCCCCGCTGTGTTCTGGTGAGGAACGCAGACCCCATGGTAGGTAAGCGGTCGAGAGAGAGATAGAGAGGTACTGTTTCTGTTTTTTTTAGGGGGGAAAAAAAACCCTGAACGTTATCTGTCCTTTTGGCATGTCTGTCTTCATGAGACGAGTCTCTGTCTGTCTGTCTCTCACTCACTCTCTTTCTCTCTCTCTCTCACACACACACACACACTATCGCTCTCTATCGCTCAGTCTCTCATTCACTCTCACACAGACACACTCACACACTGTGTGTGTCTCTGTGTCTCTCTCCCCCTTCTTAGTCTCTCTCCCTCTCTCTCCCTCTCTCTCAGTCTGTCTCACTCTCTCTCCCTCTCTCTTGTCTGTGGTGTGTCTGTACTTCTCGTCCTTCGGGTCAGTGGTGGAACGGGGCTTTCCGGGCCCCCTCATGGTGTGTGTGAGTGTGTGTGTGTGTGTGTGTGAGTGTGAGTTTGTGTATGTGCCTGTGTGTGTGTGTGTGTGTGTGTGCATGTGTGTGCGTGTGTATGTGCGTGTGTGAGTGTGTGTTTGTGTTTGTGTGTGTGTGTGTGTGTGTGTGTGTGTGTGTGTGAGTGTGTGTTTGTGTGTGTGTGTGTGTGTGTGTGTGTGTGTGTGTGTGTGTGTGTGTGTGTGCTTTTTAGGTCTGTTTGCTTTTTTGCATTTTGACCTGAATGATCTGTCTGGAACAGAAGCAGCCCTGTGGAGTGCTTTGACCGAAGGGGTGGGAGGCGGCTCCTAAGAAAAGGGAACTGAGCTGCAATAGTGACTGTCTTTTCTCTCTTTTTCCATCTCTCCTTTTATCCTTTTCTCTCGTAGCTGACAGTTGGGTTTCTTGGCTTTTGAAGGGGTGCATAAATCCCAAACCTGTGCTCTTATCTGTAGTAAGAACAAAAAACTGTGTGGGAGTGATCTTTTGAGGGTTAACATGTGAATGTTGAATACTCATTTGTCTGGTCTCCTTAGCTTTGTAGTGTGTGTGTGCGAATGTGGTACCGTACTGCCAGACAACACTAGAGCGATGTTTGTGTAGTGTGAGAAGACAAGGAGATGGACAGCAACAGTTAGGGTTGAGGGTCAAAGGTCAGTGGTACGAGAGTTGAGTATTATCAAAAGAAAAGAATGCATTAAAGTCATGTGAAAACTGTAGGTGATTGTAACTTGATCATTTTTGGGGATTCCTTTGCCAAACTTATGAACTCTCTGTTACTCCACTTAGCTGAGTCCTGTGTTCTGTGCTGCATCCTGAATTTTCTGGGTTCTGGGTTCTGTATCACAGCTGGGTTCTGTGTTTGACTGGGTTCTTTACGCCTGCTAGGTTCTGTGTGACAGCTAGGTTCTGTGTTTGGGCTCTCACAGCTAGGTTCTGTGTTTGACTGGGTTCTGTATCACAGCTGGGTTCTGTGTTTGACTGGGTTCTTTACGCCTGCTAGGTTCTGTGTGACAGCTAGGTTCTGTGTTTGGGCTCTCACAGCTAGGTTCTGTGTTTGACTGGGTTCTGTATCACAGCTGGGTTCTGTGTTTGACTGGGTTCTGTATCACAGCTAGGTTCTGTTTTTGACCGGGTACTGTATCTCTGCCGGGTTCTGTGTTTGATTGGTTGGTTCTGTGACTGGGCTCTATGCCCAGTGTCAGGCTGGGTGTATCTCTGTTTTGGGACGCCCCCCTCTGTAGGGTCATCTTTGAGTCACTGCTGGAAGGAGAAGGAGAAGCTGGTTTTCCTCTGTTTGTTTTGCTGCCTGTTGTAGTCGCCCAGGCAGTGTCCTGCGTTAGAGGTTCAGCGTGAGGTCAGGTCTGATGTCAGCATACATACAGCAGCAGGTTACTCTGCCAGTATGAGTGTGCCGATGTTCCGTGTGTCTGTTTCCAACACAATTACACAATCCTGTCACTAAGATAACCACACAGGGTGTTTCCCCCGGCCAGCCTACACGTACACACACACACACACACACACACGCGCACACACAACACGTACACACACACGCACGCACGTACACACGCACACACGCACACACACAACACGTACACATACACACACACATACATACACACGCACGTACACACGCATACACGCACACACGCACACACACACACACACACATCTAGGCACTCATATACACAGGCTCGTTCTTTGACTCAGATTCCCGGGTTTTACAAGTTTTTATTTTTAGAAATCTTAGAGCAGGAGGATATGAAAAGACAACAGAAATAAAAATAGAAGTCCCGTCTGTGTTTGGACAGAGCTCTTCAAAGCCTGGAGCCAGGCAGTTAGTGCTGGGGGGGTAGGGGTTTGGATCAGGTTTTTGGGGAAAGGGGTGCGTATTAGGGTTTTTAGGATGGGCGTGTGTATCAGGGTTTTGGGGAAACGGGTGTGTATCAGGGTTTGGGGAGGGGGAGGAATCTTGTGACCCGCAAACCTACATCTCATCTCGTGATGGGCAAACCTGAGTCTACATGGGCTTTACTGTTTTTACCTGCTACTGATGGTAATTCTGCTCTCTCTCCCCTGCTCTTCTCTCTCTCTCTCTCTCTCATGCTCCCTCTCTCCCCCCCGCTCTCTATCGCCCCCCCCCGCCCGTCCGCAGGCGGTGCCGGTGAAGCTGTCGCTGGACACGCTGCTGCAGATGTCTGGCGCTCAGGTGCGGGAGACCATGAGGAAGCTGGGCTCCAGCACAGAGGAGTGCTCGCGGCTCAGTGCTGCCCTCTCCTGTCTCAGAGGCGTCACTGAAACAGGTCAGCAGCCGCCCAGCGCCCCAGACTGCCTGGTCTTGTTGAGAGACCTTGTTCTGAAGTCAATCATTTTTTCCCCAACAAGAATATGCAGTGAAATGGAAAGTATTTAAATATTTTGCCGATCAGCCGGGGTCAGTTCATAGTGTCACTGCTTGTCACTCGGGGGGGTGGGGATAGGGATAGGGGGCGTTTCTCTCACAGTCTGATTGACAGGCTCCGGACTGTCAATCACATTGTGCCCAATCCTAGCCCAAACGAGGGTCTCCCCCTTTTTTTAAAAAATGTATGGCGCAGTCTCTGGCACCATTTTGTACAACATGGCGGCACACAAACTGCACTTGTAAACTTTGCACGTCCATGGAAAGGAAAGGGATGATGTCACAGTCACTGTGGTCATGTTTTTTCTTCTGTCTGTACGGTCAGTATTGTGTGTGATTTGTGGGGAATTCCAGTTTTTCTTCTACTTGTTTCATCATTGTTATCTGTGTGTGTGTGTGTGTGTGTGTGTGTGTGTGTGTGTGTGTGTGTGCGTGTGCGTGTGTGTGCGTGTGTGTGTGTGTGTTCTGCAGGAGGGGAGGTTAGGGAGGATGGAGTTCCCTGGATCTCCGAGCCCTACTGCCGGGACTCCGCCCCTCTGGATCAGCTGACCTGCCCCTCCCGGCCCCCCCGTGCACACAGCCCCTCCCCTCTGTGCCAGACCCCGGGCACCTGCTCGGTGCCGGCCACACCCCCTCACCTCTACGCCCCGTCCTACAGCGTGCCGGCCACGCCCTCTGCCGACGCTCTGGCCGAGCCCCTCCCCTGGCACGCGACCACGCCCCCTGGGACCCCGCCCCTCAGGAGAAACGCCCAGCGGAAGCCCCCCCGAACGCCGCCGCCCCCCTCGCGCAAGCTGCTCCACCCCCTGCCCGACGTCACGCTGCCCCGCAGCAAGAGCCACGAGTCCCAGCTGGCCAACCGCGTCGAGGACACGCCCAGCAACAAGTAGGCCCCTCCCTCTCTCTCACACACACACACACACACTCACGCACACACACGCGTGCACACACACACACACACTCACGCGCTGACACACACGCATACACACACGCGCGCGCGCGCACACACACTCACACACACACACACTCACACACGCACGCACACACACACTCACGCACTGACACACACACTCACACACACACGCACGCACTGACACACACGCATACACACACTCACGCACACACACCCTTTCCTTCCCCGTTGCCGGGGTGACCTCTCTGCGGTGCTCTGACTCTGGTTGGCGGTCCGCAGGTGTGCGCAGAAGAGCAAGCCGCTCCTGAGCGTGCAGGTCAACGGCAGCGCCTGCGAGGTCGAGGACCCCGCCTCCCGGTCCCCGCTGCCCGCCAACCGCAGCCCCACGCCGAGCCCCGCCCCCTACGTCTTGCCGGCCACGCCCACCCTGCTGGAGAGTGAGTCCCCCTTACCCGCGATACTTTGGAACTCAGACAGGAGATATGATTGCTACAGTGCACACACACACACACACACACGTGATCCTTATACTAGTGCTTTTTGTTAGCATGTTGCCTCCTACAGGTCTCTCAGGCTGGTAGGTTGGACTCTGGCTCATGGATTGAACTGTAATCGCCCTCTCTCTTTCTCTTTATACCTCTCTTTTCTGTGACTCCCTCTCCTTTTCCCCCTCTCTTTTACTCTCTCCATCCCTGTCTCGCTCTCAATCCCCCCCCCCCCCCCCAAGATAACCTGGCAGTGCACAGGAGCTCTCCTCAGCCTGTGAGACGGGACATCGGTCTGCCTGTCACTCACAGGTAGGACACGCCCCCCTAGCCTCTTCTCATTGGTTAATTTGTGAATGGCCCTCTTTTAAAGACTGGTGTAGGCCGATGTGGTTGGAACGTTAATCGTTCTAACGGCTAAATAAATACTTTTTTTTTTTTTTTTGGAGCATCAACTCGATGCGAGTCTTTTCTTTTCCTGTTTTTCTACATGTTCCTATGACCCAGGACCTTGCGCATTTTTTATTGTTTTTTTCAAGGGTTTGTTTTTTCTGACGCCTCTTTTAAAGACTACTACCTTAGAGGCACCGACACTGAATGCTTCTTTTTTGTTTCTCCTTTCAGGTTTTCTACCAAATCCTGGCTTTCTCAGACATGTCAGGTGTGCCAGAAGAACATGATGTTCGGGGTAAAGTGTAAACACTGCAGGTGAGGAAGGAGGCGGGGCCTCGTATTTAACCGCCTCTCCTGATTGGATGCTTTATCTGTCAGTTTATGCTAACTGCACATTAACTGGCGCTACTGTTCTCTCCCCACCACAGGCTAAAGTGCCACAACAAGTGCACAAAAGAGGCTCCTTCCTGCCGAATATCGTTCCTTCCCAGTAAGCCCCGCCTCCCAACTTCCTGTCCGTACTTCCTGTACTCAGCTCCTGTGCCCAGCTTGTATAAAGCCCGGTCAGTTTAGGTAACTAATTGGATTTGACCGCAGGTATTAACAATACATTCACATTTTGATAACGTGCTGTCATAGCAAATATACAATATCCTGTAGCTAGTGACATATTGAAGTACAATGAGAACATTAATTGTAAGGAAAGGAAGTTACACCTTCGTAACATGCATTAAAAACTACCCGTAAGCTGTAAATTCTTTGTTTTGTTTTACTTCCTGTCCTTTTAGTTTTACTTCCTGTCTCCCTGTTACGTCCCTCCGCCTCAGGTGGGGGCGCTGGCTGTTTGGATACGTGTTTGTCTCGTTACAGCTAATTGAGAGCACCTGTTGTTGGGAGTTTTTTCTCCTCACCTTTCGACCATGGCCGGGTCTTGATTTTATCTTGTGTTTTGTAGCTATTTTAGTATTTCTTATGGGTAATTAAATAAAGTTATTAGTTATTCTTGAGAAGCCTTGGTTTTAGCTTCGTTATGTTTGCGGGTGTTGAGAACAACCGTAACACTCCCAAATATACAATATCCTGTAGCCAGTGACGTATTGAACTACAATGAGAACATTAATTGTAAGTTACACCTTCGTAACATACATTAAAATCTACCCGTAAGCTGTAAATTATCTTTGTTTTGTTTTACTTCCTGTCCTTTTAGTTTTACTTCCTGTCTCCCATCCTGCTGCCTAAAACGCACCTTCCCTTTTGCCTCCAGGAGGAATGTCAGCCACTCCAACTCTGAGAGGGGCTTAAATTCAGGCAGATGTAGTGAAATTTGGGGAGCGTGCGGTGCTCCTAGCTCTCGCCTGTCCCGTGTGGGGAGGCGGGCGGGTGTGCGGGTGTGACCCCCGTGTCGGGGTATGACCTCACTGCCGTTTCCCCGCTCGTGTTTTTCAGTCCCGAAAATCCGAAGGACGGAGTCCGTGCCGTCGGACATCAACAACCAGGGGGACCAGCCGTCGGAAGCGCCGCAGTTCGGCACGCTACCGAAGGCGATAGCCAAAAAGGTGGGCCCGGCCCAGCCCCCCCCCCCCCCCGCACACACTGGAGATGGACAGCACTGCCTTTAGCCTGTAACCCACCTGCCAGTGTTGTGCTGTCTGCTGCTCCCTTAGTGGTCTGTGGGGTTTTTTGTTGGCTCAGGCATAGGCGTAGATTCTGGGGGGGGGGGGCGCAGGGGATACGTCCCCCAAAATATTTAGAGCACGTGCATTTGTCTCCCCCAATAGAAACAATAGAGAGAATCAGAGGACTTTTAAATTGATGCAGAAAAGGCAGAAATTGGTGCATAAAAATTCACCAGAATGCAGGAAATGAAGTGTTAGACGCTCAAGATTTCCTGTGGGACGACCCCCAAGTCTTTGTTATCTCCAGTCCACTGCTCTTACACATCACCACTGTATATACTGCTCAGGAGTGAATCAGTCATAGTGTGTGTGTGTGTGTGTGTGTGTGTAGTATAATTGGCGGTGTATTATAATGGGCAAGGAGCCGGTCTTGTAACCTAAAGGTCTCAGGTTCGATTCCTGGGTAGGACACTTCTGTTGTGCCCTTGAGCAAGGTACTTAAACTGCATAGCTTCAGTATATATCCAGCTGTGTAAATGGATGCAGTGTAAATGCTGTGTAAGAGTCGTGTAAGTTGCTCTGGGTAAGTGCTAAATGCCTGTGATGTAATGCCTGTGTGCGTTTTTGTGTGCACCAGGATCACCCGCCTGTGCTGACCCATCCGGACTCCAGCAGTAACCCCTCCTCCACCACCTCCTCCACGCCCTCCTCGCCCGCCCCCTTCCAGCAGGGCTACCCCCCCAGCGCAACTCCGCCCCCAAACCCCTCCCCCAAGGTTCCCAGGGACAACCGCTTCCACTTTCCTGGTGAGCGTTTGAATGTGTGCACGCATTTACACACACACATACATACACACACACACACACACACACACACACACTTACTCACATACATACACACTCAACCAAATATACTCACACTCCCATGTACAAAGGTGCACATATGCCCATAGGCACACACTTGTGTGTACACACCTACAAACATCCATACGCACTTACACTCATACAGGTGCTTGCACACACACGCGCACACACACACACACACACACTTACTCACATACATAGACACTCAGCCACATATACTCACACTCTCATGTACAAAGGTGCACATATGCCCATAGGCACACACTTGTGTGTACATACCTACAAACATCCATACGCACATACACTCATACAGGTGCTTGCACACACACACACACACACACACACACACACACACACGCACACACACACTTACACACACACACACAGTGTAGTTAAGGGCAGGTGAGTGGTCTAACTCAGCACCACAGAAACGGGCTCTCCAGTCTCTCCTTTGTCTTACCTCCATTAACAGCGCTAACATGGGCACACAGGCTCTGACTCAGTATCCCTCTCTCTTTCTCTTCCTCTCTCTCTCTCTTTGCTCTCCCTCTCTCTATCTTTCCCCCTCTCTCTTTGCCCTCTCTCTCACGCCCTCTACTCTCTCTCTCTCCTCTTTGCTTCTCTTGTTTTTACTCCCTCTGTTTTTAAGCTGCTTGCTACTTTCAACACAGACAGCAGTTTATCTTCCCTGGTGAGTTCATGAGTAATTTCTAGCGTCCCCCGCCCCCCCCCCCCCAGCCTAAACCTGAGCATGCCCCCCCCCCCCCCCCCATCTGTTCCTGTGACATTAGTACGTGTTTGCCATCTTTCCATGAGGGGTGTTTTCTCAAAATAGCGTGGCGAGGATTCATCTCCAGAACTGCATCGCTCTGTGTGAGCATGCTGCATGACTGGGTGCTGTGGCATAGCCAGACATTTTGGGGCCTGCGCATATGCAGTCTCTGTGGGGCCCCAAAGCAAACTCTATAGTCCAGGCCTTTTGATTGTGTGTGAGTGTAAGTGTATGTGTGAGAGAGAGAAAGATGGAGGAGTGAGTGTTTCTGAGGATCTGTGTGTAAAGCTGGCCTTGTGCCGTCCTGCATGTGGTACTGAAGTTTGCAGAAGACTGTTCTGCCCATCTGAGAATGTCTTTTTGCTGGGGCTGTAAAACTGTTAAGTCACCAGGTGGATGCAGTCCTCTGATTGGCCTCAGAGAGTTAGAAAGTCTGTTTGTGGCGTGTTTTATGCGTTTGTGTGTTTCTCTAACTGTCTAAAACTGTGTGTCTATTCCACACAGATGTGTCCAGCTCTCCCCAACCCTCAGCCATGCTGTCTGACGGCCTCCATGATGTCAGGTAAGCTATACGTCCCTTACGTGTGTGTGTGTGTGTGTCTGTGTGTGTGAGTGTGAGTGTGTGTGAGGGACAGTGTGTGTATGTGTGTGAGGGACAGTGTGAGGGTGTGTGTGTGTGTGTGAGGGACAGTGTGTGTGTGTGTGTGTGTGTGAGGGACAGTGTGAGGGTGGGAGTGTGGGAGTGTGGGAGTGGTCTGTATGTGAGTGTGTGAGGGACAGTGTGAGGGTGTGTGTGTGTGAGTGTGAGGGTGGGAGTATGTGAGTGTGTGAGGGTGGGAGTGGTCTGTATGTGAGTGTGTGAGGGACAGTGTGAGGGTGTGAGTGTGTGAGGGACAGTGTGAGGGTGTGAGTGGTCTGTATGTGAGTGTGTGAGTGTGTGAGGGTGGGAGTGGTCTGTATGTGAGTGTGAGTATGTGAGTATGTTAGTGTGGGAGCGTGGGAGGGTGTGAGTGTGTGAGTATGTTAGTGTGTGAGTGTGGGAGTGTGTGAGTATGTTAGTGTGGGAGTGTGTGAGTGTGTGAGTGTGTGAGGGTGGGAGTGTGTGAGTGTGTGAGGGTGGGAGTGGGCTGTATGTGAGTGTGTTAGTGTGTGTGTGTGTGTGTGTGTGTGTGAGTGTGTGAGGGTGTGAGTGTGGGAGGGTGGGAGTGTGGGAGGGTGGGAGTGTGTGAGTATGTGAGTGTGTGAGGGTGGGAGTGGTCTCTCTCTCTGGTTTAATGGTCTTCTGTCTTCGCAGTGAGGTGGACTCCGCACTGCTGGCCTCAGAGCTGCAGCTGGCAACCACTGAACAGGAAGCCGTGGTGAGTGAGCGAGTGAGAGAGCGAGCTGGAGAGGTTGCGTGTGTGAGTTTGTCGTAGTGTGTGTGTCTTTGTATCTGCATAGGAAGTGTGTGCGTGCGTGTGTGTCATTTTGTCCATTCTATCGGTAGACGCTCCTCAGACCTCTGACTGGAACTTGGGTTGGTGTATGACACTGTGCCATTATGATAACTGGAGAGGCTGAATATGCTCCATTACCTCAGAAAAGCAAAGATTAGCAGCTTCCTCTTGAGCAGTGAGGCCTGAGATCAGGTGGCACTTCTGTTTTTAAAGGCCAACTTCAAACGTCTTAATTGCATCTCTCCAGTCTACATGACAAAGCATTGCGTTACACATATGTTAGTTCAGATGAGTGATTTCAGAAATGGCATCCTTTTGGAAATCAATCAGGGAAGAGATTGTGAAACCCTGAATTTCTTGGGGGGCCTCCTTGCTGGATTTGTAAAGTGAAAAGATAAAGAGGTTCCTTTTTAGCTTGAATAATTCTGCGAATAACTAGCAAAAAGAAACTACGCAGGATTTTTTAGCCTTTCAAATCAATCAAAGAAGTCTGATCCCAAACCACTCTGTAGCCACACCCACACCCCTCCCCACACAGAAAAGAGCGCCACGCCCAGAAACGTCCCAAGAACACATTTTAGAATAACAAATACAGGTAAAGGTAAACAAATTCAATGAAAGTGCATAAAAAAGACAGATTACCAGGGCAGCATAGATGAGCCTTAACATGGTTATTTTATCGTATTTTAAGGTGAAAGTCCTGCATAGTATGCCTTTGAATTGATCATTGATTAAATTCTCTGCACTCTTCAGGAGGAGGGGGAGGAAGAGGAGGAGCACAGAGAGGAAGATGAGCGTGAGGGGGATGGGGCAGGGGAGAGGGAGGGGAGGGGGACGGGGGGGTCGGACGCGGAGTTCGACGGGGACGAGCTGGACGAGCTGCCGAGCTGGCAGGGGGGGCGGTGGAGGGGCCCCATCTCGCGCAAGGCCAGCCAGACCAGCGTGTACCTGCAGGAGTGGGACGTCCCGTTCGAGCAGCTGGACCTGGGCGAGCTGATCGGGCAGGGCCGCTGGGGCAAGGTGCACAAGGGGCGCTGGCACGGCGAGGTGGCCGTCCGGCTGCTGGAGATCGACGGCAACAACCAGGACCACCTGAAGCTCTTCAAGAAGGAGGTGATGAACTACCGGCAGACGCGGCACGAGAACGTGGTGCTCTTCATGGGGGCCTGCATGCACCCCCCACACCTGGCCATCATCACCAGGTCAGTGTGTGTGTGTGTGTGTGTGTGTGTGTGTGTGTGTGAGTGAGTGAGAGAGTGTGTGCGTGTGTGAGGAGAGTGTGTGTGTGTGTGTGTGTGTGTGTGTGTGAGAGAGAGAGCAAGAGTGTGTGTGTGAGAGAGAGTGTATTGGAGAGTGTGTGTGTGTGTGGGGGGTCGCTGGACTCAGTGGTTTCTGGGTGTGTGTGTGTGTGTGTGTGTGTGTGTGTGTGTTTGGGGACACTGGACTCAGTGTGTGTGTGTGTGTGTTTTAGTGTGAGTGTGTGTGTTTGGGGACACTGGACGCAGTGTGTGTGTGTGTGTTTTAGTGTGAGAGTGTGTGTGTTTGGGGACGCAGTGTGTGTGTGTGTGTGTGTGTGTGTGTGTGGGGGGTCGCTGGACTCAGTGGTCTCTGGGTGTGTGTGTGTGTGTGTTTTAGTGTGAGAGTTTGTATGTTTGGGGACGCTGGACTCGGTGGTCTCTGGGCGTGTGTGTGTGTGTGTGTGTTTTAGTGTGAGAGTGTGTGTGTTTGGGGACACTGGACGCAGTGTGTGTGTGTGTGTGTGTGTGTGTGTGTGTGTTCATCTTCGTACATCGGCGTATGCCATGTGAAGGGTGTGTCTGGCGTAGGCTGAGACTCCCCGCAGTGACCCTGGTCTCATTTCCGGCAGTTTCTGTAAAGGACGGACGCTGTACTCCGTCGTGAGAGACGCCAAAAGTGCGCTGGACATCAACAAGACCCGGCAGATCGCGCAGGAGATCGTGAAGGTGAGCTTCCGCACGGGGACCGGCTAGTTTTCGCTCTCTCGTTTAAAAACAAAAGTAATTATGTGCAATGAAATAAAATACTGAGTGGTGGGCCTGTGGATCTGGTTTTAATGTTCAGGGGACTGGTCTCTGCGCTCCTTAGGACAGAGTTATGGGTTTTGTAGTTTTGTGAATGGCCTGAAAGTATTTCAGAATGTGTGGTGCGTTGGTGGGGCTGTTCGCCTGAGCAGGGATGGGGAACTCTTAATTTGTATTCGATTGGAGTATCTCGGTTGGTTTTGGGGGATTGCTGTGTGGGTGGGTGTGGGTGTGGCACAGGTGTGTATAGCCTATAAGGGCGGGGGGGGGGGGTTATTTATTTGTTTATTTGTATGAGTCATGAGTAGTTGTTTGTAGGTGATACGGTTTATTAAATGATGTCAAAAAGTTAAATGTCTCTCTTCATTCTCTCTCTTCATTCTCTTTGTCTCTTCATTCTCTCCCTCTCTGTCTCGTTGTTCTCTGTCTCTTTCTTTTCCTCCAAATTCAGTTCAGTTTGCTTTATTAGCATGAAATACAAATGGTAAATATTGCCAAAGCATTAGCATGCAACTGGTGTAGTATAAAAGTGAGACTGTGGCAGAGTAATGTGAGATTTAGCCGCTGATTATGATTATATGGTCACTGAGCGTGAGGTAAGATGAGTTTAAAGATGCGCTCCTCTCTCAGGGAATGGGCTACCTCCATGCCAAGGGCATCGTGCACAAGGACCTGAAGTCTAAGAACGTGTTTTACGACTCCAGCAAGGTGGTGATCGCGGACTTCGGGCTGTTTGGGATGCTGGGCGTGGTCCAGGAGGGCCGGTGAGTGCAGGACACAGAGCGGCCGATCGTTCAGTACGGAGTCAATCCACAGCCTGCTGAGGATAAAACGTGTGTGTGTGTGTGTGTGTGTGTGTTTGGGGTGTGTGTGTGTGTGTGTGTGTGTGTGTGTGTGTGTGTGTGTGTGTGTGTGTGTGTTCTCTTGCAGGCGGGAGAATGCGCTCAGGCTGCCCCATGGCTGGGTGTGCTATTTGGCCCCTGAGATTGTGCAGCAGTTGGCCCCGGGGAACGAGGACTGCCTCCCCTTCTCCAACGCCGCCGACGTCTACGCCTTCGGGTACGAGCCACGCCCACCTAACACCCCCCCCCCCGCCCCTCGCAGAACCACCAGTCCTGGGGGCAGACAGGCGTTCGATTTACTGGGTGTGGAACGCAGGGGGGCCTAAAATGACCAAACTCCTTTTCTCCATCCCGCCCCCCCAGCACCATCTGGTACGAGCTGCAGGCGCGCGATTGGCCGATCACCAACCAACCGGCCGAGGCCACCATTTGGCAGATGGGGAGCGGGGAGGGCGTGGTCAGGGTGCTGTCCCAGATCAGCCTGGGAAAGGAAGTGACGGTGAGGGCCGCAGGGGTCGAAGGGCGCGGGGTCAAAGGGCACACTACCCGGCCGTGGGGTTCAGGGAGTACTCGTCTGGGGAGGAGCCTGCTAGGCTAAAATTAAAAGGGGGGGAAAATGTAACATTATTACATTTGTGAAGTTATAGTAAAAGTAGTAATATTGTGTTGCACAGATGTTCTACGTACAAACCAGACGTTCAGCTCCTGTTCTCCTTCCACCTTCCGCTTCCCTTGCTCTGGGACTGTCCAGCAGACAGGAGGAGGTTCTGGTGTTATCGCGTTACTGTGTTATGATTAGGGTCACCAGTTTGGCCAAATAATAAATCAATTTCTGGAGGTTCTGAAACGATGAATGGGTACATTATTTTCCTCAGTCTAGATGAGGTTTTTTTTTTAACCGTGTACCTGTACATACTGGTGGATGTGTGCATGCATTTCTACTGAGCATATAGTCTGTGGCTACTGTTTGAATTATCATGTCCCCCCTGTAGAGAATGCTTTGTCCCTTAACGCCCAGCCTAGAGCTCTGGTGATCTGGTTAGCGATGGTGTCTCTCCGGTGGTTTTTGGTGATGGTGTGCTCCCCCTCACCCCAGGAGATCCTGTCGGCGTGCTGGTCCTTTGATCTGCGGGACAGGCCCACCTTCACCCAGCTGGCCGACATGCTGGAGAGGCTCCCCAAACTCAACCGCCGACTGTCCCACCCGGGACACTTCTGGAAGTCTGCTGAGTACGTACCCTAGAGGGGAGGGGCCTGGCCTGGCCTGCCTGCATGACCCCTGACCCCCTGACCCCCCTCACTGACACGGACACCGGAGGGTTGGAGGGTGTCACCTGCTCGCCTGGCCTACCTGAGTATGGTGGGCAGGCAGAGTTCTTTCCTGGTGTTACTTGAGCCACGGCATTGGTGAAGGTTTTTACCCTTTTATAACCCTGTACATCCACCTCAAACTTCACCCGCCCCAAACTCCACCCACTCCTACCCTAAACTCCTCCCACACCCACCCCAAACCCCACCCATCCCAGCACCACCACCCACCAGCAGGCGTGCTGACCTGCTCCCATCAGCCCCTGGGGCTCCATTGCTGACCCTTCGTCCTGTTTTCTGTCTGAAGGTCAAATTAATTTTTGGCTTTTTCGGAGTTGCTTAGAAAAAGGAACTTTCTCAGTAAACAGACAGATGGCAGCCTACTGATTAAATTAAAGACTGCAGGAAGTCATCATATTTATGTTGTTACTTTGAATGACTAATAATGGGTACTTATACTGAGGGTACCCTTGAAGATAGCTGTGAAGCGAGCTTTATTTAATTTAAACGGGAGCTTGTTCTGTTTTAGCACCGTTCTGTTTGACCCCTGACCTGTGACCCCTGACCTCTCTCTGTATCTCTCTCTGGGTGCTGCTCCTCCCTGGGTCTGGCTGCTCCTGTTCCGCTCTCCTCCTCCTCCTCCTGCCTCCACCTGTCTCACCTGGACTCCACCTCTCCTCCTGGCTGCTCCTCCACGCCTACCTTTCCCTGCCTCCCTCTCTCCCTCCCTCTCCCTGCTTCCTCTCTCCCTCCCTCTCCCTGCCTCCCTCTCTCCCTCCCTCTCCCTCCCTCCCTTCCCCTTTCAACATCTTTTCCTCACTTTCTCCTTACTTCCATCCTTTCTCCCTCTCTCTCTCCCTTTCCCTCTCCGCAATGGTCTTGCTGACTCCCTCCCTTCCTTTGTCCATCCCTCTCTTTCTTGTCGTCTTCCCTGGTGAAGGCGCTTGCATCACCACTGCCTGCGTGAGCACTGTTCTCAGGGCAAGCTCCGTTGCCCCTTCAGCTACGATCAGCAGGGCATTCTCTGACCCCGCTGTGCATTCTGCCCCAAATCTGCCCCCTATCTGCCCCAAATCTGCCCCTTCAGCTACGATCAGCAGGGCATTCTCTGGCCCCGCTGTGCATTCTGCCCCAAATCTGCCCCCTATCTGCCCCAAATCTGCCCCTTCAGCTACAAACAGCAGGGCATTCTCTGACCCCGCTGTGCATTCTGCCCCAATCTGCCCCACAGTCAGCCTCATTCTGCCCCAACCTGCCCCCAGTCAGCCTCATTCTGCCTTAATCTACCCCCAGTCAGCATCATTCTGCCCCAACCTGCCCCCAGTCAGCCTCATTCTGCCCCAACCTGCCCCCAGTCAGCCTCGTTCTGCCCCAAATCTGCCCCCAGCCTGCCCAAAATCTGCCCCAGTTGTACACCCAGTCTGCCCCCAGGATTTAAACAGCCACGCTTGGCCAGTGGTGTAGAGAGTTTTAAAAAAAGACCCTAATAGTGCTGAAACGCAGCAGACAGGACGCGTGAGAGAAGTCAGGCTTTCAGCAAGCTGACAGAGAGAGAGCGGCAGAGGGGCACGAGGGAGGGGGGGATTAGCAGGGGGGCACTGGGGCAGAGGGGGAGGGGGGGAGACTGGCATATAGGGGCAGTGGGGCAGTGGGGCAGGGGGGGACTGGCATATAGGGGCAGTGGGGCAGGGGGGGGGGACTGGCATAGGGGCAGTGGGGCAGGGGGGAGACTGGCATATCGGGGCAGTGGGGAGACTGGCATATAGGGGCAGTGGGGCAGGGGTGGACTGGCGTAGGAGCAGTGGGGCACTGGGGGACTGGATTAGTACCAGTTGGCAGCAGCACACTGGTGCTTTGGCTGAACGTGTCTGCTGGCAGGCTAAAGAACATTAATCCTGCTGGCTTTAGGAGCCTTTCCCTGGTCCCTGTCCTCAGTCGGGAACTTAAGCAGCTGCTCATCTTGCTTGTTTCTTTATTCCTTTGTTGCCGTCCTTAACGTGAGCTTGGCGTGCACTTAAAATAACAAAATGCACAGTGGGAGAATGAAGGACGAGGCCTTCAAATTGGTTTCCCAGAGAAGGGGATGATAATGGTTTTGGGGTGGCTCCTGTCTGTTAAAATCAGAATAAAGCTCTGCTGGGTTTCTTGTGCAGTGGGAGGGGGGGGGGTTTAGGGAGATCTGCAGATTAATTGAAAAAGCTCAGATAAAGCACAATGTCACGGTGTGTGTGTTGTTGCGTGTTGGTGAGGAAAGCTGGGATGGGCGTGTGCCGGCCCGTGGGAGCGGACCGTGTTTCTGGTGACCTCTTGGGCTCTCTGCTCCTGGATGTGCGGTCGATGTGCGGTCGATCTGAGGTCGATGTGCGGTCGATCTGCGGTCGGCTGTCTCACCGGGTCTCTGGGCATGTTTTTAGTGCTTCGTCCCGCGTAGATACACCAGTTAACTCCAGCTCTTCTGTCCGCTCATTTTTAAGAGACTTTTAGCCCCAGTTTTTATGTTGTCGTACGCTGTAAGAAGGTTCGTCTAGTTGTTGCCGTAGCGACACGTCCTCTGTCAGAGTCCGGAGAAGCGAAGCTCCTTTTCAGTCTGATGGTTTTAAGATCGCTGGACGAGACCCTAAAAGCACCCTCAGCCGGTCTGTGTGCCTTCACTAACGCTGTCTAACCTGCAGCTTCCTCTTCTCCTTTCCTCTTCTCTCCTCTCCTCTTCTCTTCCTCCCTCTCTCTCTCTCTCCTTTCTCCCTCTCTCTCCCTCTCACTCCCTCTCTCCTCTCCTCCCTCTCTCTCTATCTCCCTCCCTCTCTCTTCTCTCTCTCCTCTCCTCCCTCCCTCTCTCTCTTCTCCCTCCCTCTCTCTCTGCTGTAGGTTGTAGCGGTCTGCAGGGCCATCGTATGCAAAGCTGAAACTCAGACGCAGGCCTTGCTTGCATGCTCCTCCCATCCTTATGCTTTCTACAGCCCTCTGCTTTTTATTTTTTTTGTGGTTCCCACATGGGTCAGAATAGTTTTATGATGTAATTTTGGGCTCTCTCTCGCTCTCTTTCTCTCTCTCTCACATGCACACATGCCGACGCACATGCACAATGTATTTGATAAATTCAAAATTTTGCCCTTCCAAAAATGGTTTTCCTTCCTCCAGAAACAAAAAAAACAAAACAAAAGAAACTCAACTTGGAACGACAGTGTTCAGTAACTTATTTTTCAAACATTACCTCTCATGTGGAACGGTTGTGTGTGCATGGGTGTGCATTCAAGTGTGTGTGTATGTGTGTGTGTGTGTGTGTGTGTGTGTGCGGCATGCACACGCGCTTGTGTGCATCGTCAATTTTCAAGTGGTTGAATGTATTATTTTTTTTGGACTAGGAGGTTAATTCTGAATTGAGGAGCTTTCACTTTAAAAATATCAGCATATATCAGAAATATAAATATTGTTTTATTTAATGTACAGCTAACATAGTTCTTTTAATATTTGTATAAAAATT
>CM077295.1:10337416-10357416 GCA_039654925.1 Anguilla pacifica
GGCAGATCTCAGAATGACAGAACCCTTTTACGGCTCCCTGTCTGGTCCGTCTGATGGATGTCATGCGTAGCTGCTGATCACAAGCAAAACTCGAACAGCAGCTCATGTAGCCTCCTAATCCAGTTTTAAATATTTTTGAATCTGTTCATGCTCCTTGGAGGGCTGTGTTTGAGCACACAAGCTGGCTTCACCTGGTGAGTTCAGGTCTTGGTGAAGTGGAAGGTCTTATTTGGCTAACACAATATGCCTCTGGTCAGCTGATCATCTTCAGTTTGCACAAACCTGTGTCAGATTATATTTAGGTGTTATCCCCTTGCGCTAACACACTTTATTGAGTAATATCGCTTCTGTGCACTCCTGCTATTGTAGTTAGCTCAAGTTCATGCTAATATACACCTGTTGAAGGCTGTTACTGGTTACAAAGCTGCAAATTGGTTTCAGAGCTATCTTTCTGATCGGATGCAATTTGTCAGACATGGGAATGTTACATCTGACCCTGTTGTTCTTAGAAAGGGTGTTCCCCAAGGATCTATTTTAGGTCCTCTGCTCTTTATCATATATATTAACAATATCTGCAGTCAGACGAAACACTCACAGTACCATTTGTATGCTGATGATACAATTTTGTATTCTTGTGCCCCTTCTCCTGAGACTGCTTGTGCAAACTTGCAGTTGGACTTCGCTTCACTGCAGCTTGCCCTTATTGACCTGAAGCTGCTTTTAAATGCGTATAAGACTAAGGCAATGATATTTGCTCCCAGTAGCGTCAAGGTTCCAGCTCTCTCTATTAAACGTTTTTACCCATACAAAGTACACATAATTTAAGGTCTAATATTGGACTGAATTTCAAGGTACCTAATGTGCAGACAGAAGCCGGCAAGAGGAGTCTGTTTTATTATGGCGTCTGGTCTGGAATGAGCAGCAGGTTAAGCTCAAACTTGGCACACTCATTTCCTTGGCTGCTTATAAAAAAAAGATCTCATAACCCTTAACTGTTAAATACACCTGTTTTAATACTTAATCCGTCATGTCATGCTGGTTACATGTATGTATCTCTGTCATTATTTTTGTGTATGTATCTTTGTATGGCCCCTAATAGTCGTGTCTGCTTTGTACTGTATTGTATTTTATTTTTATATTTTATTTTTTTAAATTTTTTTTATGCTGTTCTCCTTGCAATATCTTTTAACTGAACTGCCCTCTTGGCCAGTTCTCCCTTGTAAAAGAGATTCTGTCTCAATGGGACTCTCCTGGTAAAATAAAGGTTAAATAAATAAATTTTAAAAAATCGCTTTTTTCCTTTACTGTAAAGGTCAACTTAATTATTTTTTTTTTTTTTGCATGGCAAAGGCTTTCGCTCCATTTTGTTTTTCCCTATCCAGTCAAATTCCGTGAATGTTGACTTAACATTTCCGCTCTGGTTCTAAGCCTGACATTTGTCCAATGGCAAGGGCAGCGCCCACTGTTCACCACACAGACGCCCGTACGTGGGGGTTTCCCAACCGGGTTCCGAACCCACAGATGTGGTTTTATGTGACGTGAGACGTGAACCTACTGAGGCCAGATCGGAAAAGATTCAGATTTGAATTTGAATTTTTTTTGCAAGCATAAGTCAGTTTCCTGCCATTTTTCATTAAACTGGTTTATACAGTTATAATGTACACGGTTATAATAAAGCTAAAAGAACTCAAAGCTGAAAAAGCAGCATTAAAAGATTCCGTTGCATTCCAGTATAATCCCATTCAGTGTGAAAACATCGCCGCACACTTTGGTTGCTTTGTCATATAATTGCAAATAAAATAACCAGTTATCAAACACCTTGCATTGTTGTATCAAAGGTTTTCATCAAAGGCTTTCAATTTTAATGGCATCTCAAGTATTTCAAGTCGACTACTTTAAGTATTTACCTTGACTTTCAGTGTATTCTAACAGATTTTTTTATTTTACAGCATTTCCCAAGAGTGTTTTCTTGTGGAATCTGAGGGAGTGGATGTAGTACTCAAGAACAGAAATGGAATGCTCACCACGCACAATTTTTGGGCTTTTAATTAAAAAAAAAAAGAAACATTAATAACAATCCAATGAAAATGTTTTTTCATTTCAAAGTGTCCTTCTCGTCAAATGAGGATATACAAGATTTATTCCCCAATGCAGTTTATTTTTCATAATAACTTTTTTGTACTTCTGCGTACAATTTTTGAAACTCTTATTTTACAGTGAGCATGTCTTCATTACCCCCAAAGGCTTGTGTTTTAAAACAATGGAAATTAGGAAAACATGGCTAAAAAGTAACAGCAGAAGTGCTTCCCCCAGCTATAATGGAAAGGAATTACAGCCCAGGTAGTCAGATGGAAGCAGCCTTATTCAGGTAAGGATTCTTTTTGGAAAATAATTTTTGTTTGAAGTCAAATATAAAAATCAAGGTTTCTTTCCACCATTCATAAATGCTAGTCCAAACTCCTGTCTAAATTTAGAAAAAATTTTAACCTGTTTTTCATCACACAAATAACAAAAATGTACTTGTCACTATTATTGAACCCTTAGCCGGACTCCCACCCCCTCTCTTCCACCCCCCAACTCCTCAGCCCTCTCTGGATGACTAGTCAAATACCCCCCCTTCTCCTTCAAGTTTAAATAACATGTAAATAAGCCCATCCCCACCCCCATGCAAATTATGCTGTGATGCTGGGATTGTGTCCCTGAACACCAATAGAGCACTGGACACACAGATCAGAGAAAGAGAGACAGAGTGTGTGTGTGTGTGTGCGTGTGCGCGTGCGTGCGTGCGCGTGCGCGCGTTACTGTGTTTGAATGATGTTTTCTGGTTAGTTTGTGTGTTGTGTTTGCTAATCTTTGTCCTGCCTCTTGCCCAATGCACGCTGGGATAGGCTCCAGCACCACCCTGCTCAGGATAAGCAGGTATAGATAATAGATGGATGAATGAATTAACCAGTCAGTGCCATTGACAATCACTTTTACAAAGGACTCAGAGACCTAGCCAAGAAGCCAGCTCAGTGCGCACTGAGCACATATTCAATAACAGACACCAGATACACAATGAACACAGAGAATAGCCACTGTTAAAAACAATTACACACTTCTAGCATTGCTTCCTGGTTAATTGATCTAGATTCATTCAAGAGTCCAGCAAGCCACTCAACTGTCCAGTGCAAATGAGCCACAGGTCCAGACACACCACTTCTTTAGATACAAAAATCCTTTCTTTGCTTCTGTATGTATTTATTTACCAGCTGGTTTAATTAATTAATTAATGGCTTAATGTGCGTTTTTATCCACAAAAGCTCTTCAGAGGTCAGCCGAGGTTTCAGTGTTCCTCTTGAAGTGTTTGAAAAGAGCGTACCTGCTGGGGCTTTTGTGGATTTCATTTGTGCTTGTGACTCAGGACACTGAAAGCAGTGACATTCACACACACTCTTACATACACACACACACACACACACACAAACATGCACGTACACACACACACATACACACACACACATGCACACACACACTCACTCTTACATACACACGCACACACACACACAAACACACACGTGCACACACACACTCACACACACACACACAAACACACAAACATGCACGCACGCACGCATGCACACATAGAAGCACACACACATGCACACACACACTCACTCACTCTTATATACACACACACACGCGCACACACACACTCACTCTTATATACACACACACGCACACACACACACACAAACGTCTGGTACTGCTGGCACCATGTCTCAGAGACATACTGTCCCCAAATAACAGTAACTTTCCTGAAACTAAATTGACCCCCCTCAGAACTTTTAAATGAAAGGACTTTTAGTCTGCATGCAATAGCTTGTGTGGATTCATTAAAGGGGATTTGTCTGAGAGGGGTGTAGAGGGAACTGGTGATCCCTTTAATATTAATAAATGGTCCATTTTTTCGGGGAAATTCAAAATGAATAAATTCTCCCCACCCCCACTACGGATGTGACATTTGGCACAGACTTTCTAATTGGACTCTCCTCTTCAAAACAGGTCTCATCAACAGGAATAATTCTGAGCCGGTGCAGTCCAATCCCACTCCAACAAAGAGTCATCTGGAATTTTATCCCTGCTGAAGTTCTTGACATTTTTGATGCACAGTATCACTCCAGCTGACATTTGAAATTTGACATTTGAGAAATGAAGGCTGAGGTTGAGTGTCATTTTGTAACCTTTGCACACTTAGCTACATGTTGCTTGCCGACTTTGTTGGTCTCCAGGTGATGGTTAGTTTTCTAGTTGTGATGTCATAATGTACATGTGATGTCATGATGTAGAGAGCCTCTCTAGTATGGGTTTGATCATCCTTGGATGCTTGCACCATGAAACCGCTCATGTAGAAAAAGTAGTATGCTAAGCACACTTCATCCATCCATCATCTATACCTGCTTTTTCTGGGCTTGTGCTGGAGCCCATCCCAGCATGCATTGGGCCAGAGGCAGGAATACACCCTGGACAGGGGTCTGAGGTGGGGCAAGGGCCTGGGGTGGAACAGGGGCCTAGGGCAGGACAGGGGCTTGGGTGGGAACCTGCAAAGCAAATTGAGCTAAGGCGATGTACAACTGAAACGTCCCCCTGGAGGCACAGGAAGGGATCACTGGGACACACTCCCTTTTGGTCCTAAATCAAGAACACTGAAAATATTTCAAACAGCCTCCCAACCCCCTTCAAATAATAAACCTGGAACTCAAAGAGAGGGCAAAGGCACACCATTGTTATCACTGTCAATATTGTCACATTATAGCATTACAGTCAATATTAATATGAATATTATGAACAGCAATATTGTCTTTGCGTTACTGCTGCGCTTGCATTGTTCCAGTGCAGCGTCCCTGTGCTCAGTGCTTAAGCTTCGCACCCGAGCTCTGGGATTCAAACACATTCGCCTAAAATGGCTGCCGTATTGTAGTCCTCATTGGTCACCAAAGTGCTTCGCACCCGAGCTCTGGGATTCAAACACATTCGCCTAAAATGGCTGCCGTATTGTAGTCCTCCTCTGTCACCAAAGTGTGACTGTGCACCGTCTGAGTGGGGTGGGGGCTCCTCTGTTAATAGGGGAACCCCTGGGCTGCTTTTCTTTTGTCTTAATCCCCCCTCCCCCCCCCCCACCACCCGCTGTTAGGTCGACAGGCTTCAGGGTTTCCTCGCTCCGTGATGCCCTGGTGCTCAGACTGAACACGACGACGCTTTACTCTCCTGATTTTCATAAGGAAACTACCAAAGAGAAGCTTCATCGTTTACGTAAACAACACGGGACCCCAGCTCTGTCCGTCCGCTGGCGTAGTACTGTCAGCAGGCAAAAGGGCATTAGTGAAACTAGGAGTTGACAGACGGTTGGCAACTTATCTTGAAAGTGAATAAACACCAGCACTGGTTGTGGTTTGGATGAAGATGTCTGGGTTGATGCCTTGACTGCCGCGTGCTCTTTCCTGCCTCATAAGGAGAGTTTCCCCGTACTTTTCTTTTCTTTTAATGGTTCTGCTGCAGTTCATCCTTTGAGTCCTGTTTTCTTCAAGGCCAGGGGCCGGTTGCGCCCGCTGGACGTACGCCTGGTCTTAAGGGTACGTCTGACGCAGAATGAGCCCAAGGCCAGACGTAAAAAAAAACACACCTGTAGCAACGACTGACTTAACAGAAAAGGCCGCCTTTTTCATACGCAACTGCTGCAACCAGCCCCAGGGGATTTCCCTCGTTCAGCCCAAAATAACCAGTTCTGTTTTCATTCTGAGGTCAGCCGTCATGTTAACGTAAGGTCTTGAGTTGATATGAGATGATCTGTATTCTGGCCTCCTCTCCCTGTGTAGAACCCTCCTCTCCCCATGCAGAACCCTCCTCTCCCCATGCAGAACCCTCCTCTCCCCGTGCAGAACCCTCCTCTCCCCATGCAGAACCCTCCTCTCCCCGTGCAGAACCCTCCTCTCCCCATGCAGAACCCTCCTCTCCCCATGCAGAACCCTCCTATCCCCATGCAGAACCCTCCTCTCCCCATGCAGAACCCTCCTCTCCCCGTGCAGAACCCTCCTCTCCCCCTGCAGAACCCTCCTCTCCCCGTGCAGAACCCTCCTCTCCCCCTGCAGAACCCTCCTCTCCCCATGCAGAACCCTCCTCTCCCCGTGCAGAACACTCCTCTCCCCATGCAGAACCCTCCTCTCCCCGTGCAGAACCCTCCTCTCCCCCTGCAGAACCCTCCTCTCCCTATGCAGAACCCTCCTCTCCCCCTGCAGAACCCTCCTCTCCCCGTGCAGAACCCTCCTCTCCCCATGCAGAACCCTCCTCTCCCCGTGCAGAACCCTCCTATCCCCCTGCAGAACCCTCCTCTCCCCCTGCAGAACCCTCCTCTCCCTATGCAGAACCCTCCTCTCCCCGTGCAGAACACTCCTCTCCCCGTGCAGAACCCTCCTCTCCCCGTGCAGAACACTCCTCTCCCCATGCAGAACCCTCCTCTCCCCATGCAGAACCCTTGTTTCACACACGCGCCCCTTCAGACCAGCTCCGTGAGGAAGAGGAGGAGGCCAAGGTCCCCCAAAAATTCAGATCATCTCCTGCTACCTCATGGAACAGCTGACGTGCCCTCTTCTCCGACACGCTAAGGATAGGCTGGTTCGGGTCCTGTGCGTGGAGCCTATCGTGTGCTGGCCTTCCCCGTGGGATTCACTCACAAGAACCGCCTGACCGAAGACGTTGTTTTTTCCTGTCTTGTCAAACTTCTCTGAGGTTCAGTCTTTCATCGCTGCTATTTTTTACATTACATTACATTACAGGCATTTAGCAGACGCTCTTATCCAGAGCGACTTACACAACTTTTTTACATAGCATTTTTACATTGTATCCATTTAGACAGCTGGATATATACTGAAGCAATGCAGGTTAAGTACCTTGCTCAAGGGTACAACGGCAGTGTCCTTACCTGGGAATCGAACCTGCGACCTTTCGGTTACAAGCCCAGCTACTTACCCACTGTGCTACACTCCGTCCATTTTCTTTTAGTTATTAAGATGCCAGATTTTGCCAGATTTTGATTTAGAGGGGTGTACCCCATACCCACATACAGCACCCCGAGTTTGGCACTGCTCAGAGTTTCCCACAGAATTAACTGCAGCGACAGTATATATGTACTACAGGTCTGCACATATTTAAGTCTTTAAACGATGAAAACTAATACCTTTGACTTTGTCAGACCTGAAAATGTACATATTGCTATAATTGTCCTGTTTGAAATGAAACTTCTACAAAAACAGTGTTGGTGGAGTTGAGTTTTTTACTGAATCGGTTAATATTGATTGAATGAAATGTTTCAGAGAGAGGAGATTTTTTGAATACTGTGTGAGACTGAACCTCACTGGAAGGTTAGATTGCTTAGGGAGGCTCATTCCCAAGCTCTCAGACTGCTAGCCTGGAAATATGGAAATCTGACAGCTCCTGGAGGAAAAGTGTGTGAATACCAGCCTCTATCTGAATAGGCTGTATTTGCGTATCATTTGTGTATCAGTCCTGTGTGTGTGTGTGTGCAGACATGTGTGTGCATGTGTGTGTGGGTGAAAAAGAAGGAATAAGTGAAACTACAGCACAGTTCTGATATGACATTGCAACATTTGGAACTTTGTTCCAGAAGCTTGGAGCATTGAGGTCTGTCATTTACCAATAGTATAGACTACCCAGCATTTAAACCAGTCAATCAAGGTTTGTCATTTACCAATAGTGTACACTACCCAGCATTTAAACCAGTCAATCGAGATTTGTCATTACCAATAGTGTAGACTACCCAGCATTTAAACCAGTCAATCGAGGCTTGTCATTTACCAGTGGTGTAGACTACCCAGCATTTAAACCAGTCAATCAAGGTTTGTCATTTACCAACAGTGTAGACTACCCAGCATTTAAACCAGTCAATCGAGATTTGTCATTACCAATAGTGTAGACTACCCAGCATTTAAACCAGTCAATCGAGGCTTGTCATTTACCAACAGTGTAGACTACCCAGCATTTAAACCAGTCAATCGAGATTTGTCATTTACCAATAGTGTAGACTACCCAGCATTTAAACCAGTCAATCGAGGCTTGTCATTTACCAGTGGTGTAGACTACCCAGCATTTAAACCAGTCCATTGAGGTCTGTCATTTACCAATAGTGTAGACTACCCAGCATTTAAACCAGTCCATTGAGGTTTGTCATTTACCAATAGTGTAGACTACCCAGCATTTAAACCAGTCCATTGAGGTTTGTCATTTACCAAGGGTCTACACTACCCAGCATTTAAACCAGTCCATTGAGGTTTGTCATTTACCAATAGTGTAGACTACCCAGCATTTAAACCAGTCCATTGAGGTTTGTCATTTACCAATAGTGTAGACTACCCAGCATTTAAACCAGTCAATCGAGGCTTGTCATTTACCAGTGGTGTAGACTACCCAGCATTTAAACCAGTCAATTGAGGTTTGTCATTTACCAATAGTGTACACTACCCAGCATTTAAACCAGTCCATTGAGGTTTGTCATTTACCAATAGTGTACACTACCCAGCATTTAAACCAGTCCATTGAGGTCTGTCATTTACCAATAGTGTAGACTACCCAGCATTTAAACCCGTCCATTGAGGTATGTTATTTACCAATAGTGTAGACTACCCAGCATTTAAACCAGTCCATTGAGGTCTGTCATTTACCAATAGTGTAGACTACCCAGCATTTAAACCAGTCCATTGAGGTATGTTATTTACCAATAGTGTAGACTACCCAGCATTTAAACCAGTCCATTGAGGTATGTTATTTACCAATAGTGTAGACTACCCAGCATTTAAACCAGTCCATTGAGGTCTGTCATTTACCAATAGCGTAGACTACCCAGGATTTAAACCTTATGCATTAACGTCTTACACTTCAGCATTCAGCAGCATGCTTTTACCAAACTACCTTAGAAAAGTGCACATATGAAGGTCTAGGCTACCGGCTGATGTGATGTAGAGTCATGTGTCATTACATAAACGCACAGCACTGCATCTGTCCTGGATTTACTCAAGAATCTCTGGTTCATGCCATTCTGTTCCATCCATTGACAGCTCGGTGTAAAAAAGCAGTACTTCCTGATATCGGTGTGATACTTACCTGTAGCTAAATATGACCCATATTCTTCTGGCAGAACTCAACTTATATATTTTCTGCCTCTCCAGTTTTTAATCTCCTTTTAAAATGTTAAACTCACTCAGAAGTCCTTGATCTACTTTTTCTAGTGTCACGAGTTGTAAATGTTAGATTTACTCCAGTTTTGTCCTCCATCTGTTTCCCTTTGCAAGCGTTTCTGTGTCTTTCTTATATAGTGTGGTGCTTGGAAATTGACACAATACACTGTCAACAGACCAGTCTGCAGCAATAATAGCAGTGTGAATACACGTTAGTTGATTTATTGAGACACACTCAAAACAAGCTGGAAGAGGTTTTCACAATAAGGAAACGTGTCTTTGAGCACAACAGCTAGCACATGTACATTTATCTTAATAACGGTATTACATTGTTATTACTTAGTTACTAACATTATTACTTGTGTGTGGATCGATGCTGAAATTTACAAGAAAATTTCTCAGGTACTTTAGAGTACAATTACTTAGGATTTCTACATTAAATAACTCAGCAGGTTACAGCTGTTTGATGACAGTCATTAGGAATATAAACAAGAGAAGAGAATGTATTTATATATTTTAAGACAGAGAATGTATTTATATATTTGAAGAGACACGGTTTGTGTGAAATACCGGTTTTTCTACGGGCCCTTCCGTGCGTCATCGGCCTGCTCCACACCACCATTGAAAAGACTTGACCGTGGCATGGATGCCGACAGTATGAGGCTCTACAGCGGCCTTACAGCGACAGTACCCGGGTTCTAAGAGATTCTGCTCCTAAGTGACCGACAGCCTGCTTCTACAACACAACATGAAACACAGGGAAAGGGCTTGGTTGGACACCTTAAGCGCGCACAAATCTGCGCCTTGTTGTAACTGAACTTGTTTGGTTCATTTGCCAAATTTACCACTATCGCTGGGAAGAGAAAAAACAATATTTGATTTTTCAAATGATCAATCATGGACAGCCGCTCCCTTCTTCCCCCTCTTTCCTTTCCTGTATGTTTTTCCTCCCGACATCTTTACATGGGTTTGAAAGTCCAGCCTGAATTTTGTGCTACATTGCAATGTCACTCATCTAACGGGAGGAATGAAAATCTGAAAATTAAACCAAAATTAAAACATGTTTTAAAAAAAAAAATTATAGTCTGGTTTCTGCATTTTTCAAACAGCTTTTTTTTTTTTTTTTTCTTAATCCAGGTTTCCAACTTGAAATAATAAAGAAGGGAATTTTGAGTAATGTTAGTGCGGAGTCGAGTGGGTTGGAGGTGGGCGTTATCAGGGTGGTAGCAGTGGCGTTGCAGGGTTCTTCTTCTTGTCCAAATTCGGAGGTAAACCCATCCTGACCGGTGGGGCAGGGTGCAGGGGAAGATGTGGGGTCGGTTAAGCGAACCCAGGGGGGCAGTGGGGTTTCGGGGGGGGGTTTTGGGGGGGGGGCGGAAGCTCTACAGCAGGACGGCGCTCAGGGCCAGGGCCAGGGTGGCTCCGGCGGACCACCCAGGGCACCGGGGGGCGGTGGAGGCGAAGGTGGTACTGACCGGCGCAGGGGTGTGCAGGACCCCGCCGGTGCTGTTGCTGGTCCCGTTCCTGCTTCCGTTGTTGTTGCTGGTGGCGGTGCTGGTTTTTGTCACACCTGCCGGCCCCCCCTGGCTCTCCGTCACCAGGTGCACCATCAGCATGGCCACCAGCAGACCCATCCCCACCTTCACCAGCATCCCGAACTCCGACAGGTGACCTGCAGTTTCAGACAAAATGGTGCACGGGCTGTCCGGGGTGACCTGTGAACGCTGCAGCACACTGCGTCCTGCCAACTCTCACTCCTTCCTTCTCCTTCTCTTTATCTTTCTCACTTTCTCTCTCTTCTTCTTTCAGATAAAACCCCAGAAACGAATATCTTTAAAAAATGATGCTGCTCTCTCGCTGCTGACAAGTGAAAATAGCTATTGTTCCAAAAGCTTTATCTCTCTTTTTTTTTTTTGCTCCCTCTCGTTCTCTTTTTCGGACTTTCGGACACACACACACACACACCCACACACACACACACACACCCACACACACACAAGCATTCAGAGTGGATCTGCCAATCGATTTTTCCCCATCCAATCAGCTTTTCTCCATCCACCACCTGCAGCCCCTACCCAAATACCGCCTCTCCTGCCACAACGTGTGATTGGGCAGTGAGGTGCCGAGGTGCCACTGGGCAGACAGGTGAATTCAGGCAGGTACTCACCTGTGCAGGTGTAAAAGTGTGTGTCCGTGTGTGGAGTCCGGTGTTCTGACCCTGGGTGAGCCTGCAATCGCCAGGAGCCTGCCTTTTATTGCCCTGTGTCGATGACATCACTGCAGGGGGCGGGGCTGGGCATCAACAGGTTGAGCTGAGTCACTTTGCTGTAAACGTATGTGAGGAAACTCGTCTGCATTATCGCTGGCTGTTCATTTGGAGTCTTCACAGACTTTAAAGTCCTGCCCAGTGGGTGCCACAGTGCCACCCAGTGGCAGGCCAGGGGCAGGGGTCAGTGTTTTCTCAGGTGAATTGTGTGCCAGCTTGGAAAATGATTTGTTCGATCAGCATAATTATTGTGACAGTCATTTTTTGCAAACCAAAGAAGTTTTATGTTGGCCAACTACGCTTTAGTAGAACTTGTGTTATGACCATATCTGTAGTTCTTTGCTTTTTTTCACGGTTGAAATGTGACACTCAAGGTTACGTAATCAAATTGACCTCTGTAGTCTGGTTTTTGTCTCTGTAGTCCTCTCTCATGGTAATGGCATCTGTGATTTCTGTGTATGTTTGCTTGTGAATGAATGAGTGAGTCTGTGTGACAGCGTGCATGTGTGTGTGCCTGTGCCTGCCACCAAAATCACATACCGAAAATATACCACCAAAACTACATCCCAACACACAAATAACCAAAACTACATCCCAATACATATCATCAAGACCACATCCCAACACACAAACCATCAAAACCCCATCCCAACACACAAACCACCAAAACCACATCTCAACACACATACCACCAAGACCACATCCCTACACACTTACCACCAAGACCACATCCCTATACATACCACCAAAACCACATCCCAACACACAAACCACCAAAACCACAAACCACCAATACCACATCCCAACGAACATACCACCAAAAATACACCCTAACACACAAACCACCAAAACCACACCCCAACACACATACCACCAAAACCAAATCCCAACGAACATACCACCAAAAATACACTCTAACACTCAAACCACCATAACCACATCCCAACACACATACCACCAAAACCACTTCCCAAAACACATACCACCAAAATCACATCCCAACACACAAACCACCAAAACCACATCCCAACACACAAACCACCAAGACCACATCCCAACACATAAACCACCAAGACCATATCCCAACACACAAACCACCAAAACCACATCCCAACACACAAACCACCAAGACCACATCCCAACACATAAACCACCAAGACCATATCCCAACACACAAACCACCAAGACCACATCCCAACACACATACCACCAAAACCACATCCTAAGACACATACCACCACAACCACATCCCAACACACATACCACCAAAATCACATCCTAACACACATACCACCAAAACACATCCCAACACACATACCACCAAAATCACATCCCAACACACAAACCACCAAAACCACATCCCAACACATAAACCACCAAGACCACATCCCAACACACAAACCACCAAGACCACATCCCAACACACAAACCACCAAGACCACATTCCAACACACGTTACCAAAACCACATCCCAACACACATACCACCAAGACCAAATCCCTACACACTTACCACCAAGACCACATCCCTATACATACCACCAATACCACATCCCAACACATAAACCATCAAAACCACATCCCGACACACAAACCACCAAAACCACATCCCGACACACAAACCACCAAAACCACACTCCAACACACAAACCACCAAAAACACATCCCAACACTCAAACCACCAAAACCTCATCCCAACACACAAACCACCAAAACTACACTCCGAAGTTATTTTCCTGTTTTTTATATTTATAAAATACAGCATTATACTTCAGTGGACAAGCATAATACAGAGGTTGGAACATTTGGATGCCAGTAATACTGTTAAATAGCTGTGTTCCTTGAAGCATTAGACACTGTAGATAGATAATGTATATTGATGAGGGTATGCACACATTATGTAGTCATACATTACTCCCAACCCAATCTGCATTCGGCAGTTGACATGTTGATAAGCATTCAGAAGAAGAACATAAACATCCGGTTTTAGTATAGGCAGTAACAGTCAGAGGTTACCATAGTAATAATAATTTTTAAAAACGCAAAGTGTGGACCCACTAAAGTTATGGGTCGCTCGTTTTTCAAAGAGGGCTGGAAAGTTCCGTAGAGTTTGGCGGGGGGGGGGGGGGGGTTCATGGTTCAGGACGAAGAGGGTGGAAAAGGGGGTTTAGAACTTTTTGAGGGATATGACCGTTAAAAAAACGGTCAGGGCGATGATGGACGGAGGAGGGGCTTTGAGTCCATCACCCCTGCTGCGGGCAACTCCTAACCCCGCCCCGCCCTCGCCAGCCTCGCCCCCAACTCCCCCCGCCTTGCCAGCTCTCCGTGGGCGGGGTGTCGTGCTCATGCGCGTGGAGAAGGTGGGCAGGGTGGAAGTCAAAGACGGGTGGTGGCTGCGGGACGGGGCGGGGTTCCCATCGGGGCCCGGCGGGGGACGGGTGGAGTCCGGGATCAAGAGGGCAGATTTCGACAGGAACCCTGAGGTGATGGCCTGCATGGGGGGCCGGCTGGGGCGGGCGTGGCGGGTGTCGGCCCCCGCGGGGTGCAGGGTGTAGGAGCCGAAGTGCCACGACCCCGTGGAGGTCAGGTGGGCCTCCCCGCAGACGGGATGGGTGTGGCACGGGCACCCCAAAATCCGAGCGGAGGTCAGCCGCATCCAGTCCAGCAGGTCCTGCAGGCCCTCGGCGTCCTCGCATGCCCACGGGTTGTCGTAGAGAGTGAGGAGGCGGAGCCCGTGCAGCTTGACGAACGCCTGCCCGTCCGCCGCCGCGAACCGATTCCCGTGCAGGTAGAGCTGGGCCAACCGCCCCATCCGGTCCAGCGACCCCGGCAGGATCTGCACCAGGTAGTTGTGGGACAGGTCCACCGTCTCCAGGTTGGTGGGCATGTTGGTGGGGACGGTCCAGAACTTGTTGTGGCTGAGGTTGAGCGACAGCAGGCCCGTCAGCGTGTTGTTGATGAACACCACGCGCTCCAGCTGGTTGGCCGAGAGGTCGAGGGCGCGCAGGTTCCAGTGGTAGGCCGTGTCGTTCTTCTCCAGCTGGCGCAGGCGGTTCCCCGCCACGTGGACGTCCCACAGGGCGCGGGGCAGCCCCGCGGGCAGGCGGGACAGGCGGTTGTGGGACAGGTCGAGGGCGCGCAGGTGGGTGAAGTGGGCCAGCTTGCCGTCCAGGCTGTGCAGCCGGTTGTGGGACAGGTTGAGGGCGCGGATGTTGTGCTGGAGGCCGTCCGGCAGCAGGGAGAGGCCGCGCCCCGAGCAGTCCACCGTCCTGTGGCCGCGCGCGCAGGAGCACATGGGGGGGCAGACGCTCAGCCCGCCCCCTCCCAAAAGGAGCAGCAGCATCAGGATGCAGGACAGATGGGTGCAGGGGGGCATCTTCAGGACTCTCCTGTGGTGGGTAGGGGGAGGAAACAAGGACAAATGAGTGAGGTTTTTGGGACTTGATTGAATGCCGCAGCAGTTACTCGAGGCTCATTTTGGCGATTAGTCTCAGATTGTTGGCATATTTCTTTGAGCCGTTGGGCTTGTTTGTCTGCTCCAAAGCCCTGGGTTTTAGAATGGAAAACCTGAGAGATTACGTTTGAAAAACAAACCGCTTCTGTGTGATTAATTTTCTTCCCGATTTTTTATTGCTTCATTGTTTGCGTATGATTTCACGGACCATTCCTGACTGGAAACATTTGGCTGTTTCGGACATGACGGCGAAGCTTTGGGCCGCTGTCGTTGGTGGACGTGCCGTTTGAGCACAGTGCGCTTCCTGGCTGCGTGACCGAAGAGGAACCCAGTTCCCGTTGCCATGGCCCCCCCTCTGGAGTGACAGGTAAATGGCGGAATCCTTAATGACCATTCCGTGTGTGACCCATCGATGAACTGCATTACATTATATAACAGGCATTTACACAGGCACAACTTTTACATAGCATTTGCATTGCATCCATTTATGCAACTGGATATATACTGGAGCAATGCAGGTTAAGTACCTCACTCAAGGGTACAATGTCAGAGTCCTGCCTGGGAATCAAACCTGTGACCTTTCGGTTACAAGATCAGCTCCTTACCCATTATATTAACCTGCTGCCCTAGAACTAGACTGGACAATCCTGCTCTCAGCGATTGGGAATAAATCTGCCCTCAGTCAAGTGCACTCAATCAAGTGCCTCTAAGCAAAGTGCCCTTAGTTAAGGGCCCCCATTCAAGCACCCTCAGTCAAGTGCCCACTCAAATGGCCTCACTCAACTGCCCTGCTTTAAGTGCCCTCAGTCAACTACCCTTCTTTAAGTACCCTCAGTCAACTACCCTTCTTTAAGTGCCCTCAGTCAACTACCCTTCTTTAAGTGCCCTCAGTCAACTACCCTGCTTTAAGCACCCTTAGTCAACTGCCCTGCTTTAAGCACCCTTAGTCAACTGCCCTGCTTTAAGCACCCATAGTCAACTGCCCTTCTTTAAGCACCCTTAGTTAACTGCCCTTCTTTAAGCACCCTTAGTTAACTGCCCTGCTTTAAGCACCCATAGTCAACTGCCCTTCTTTAAGCACCCTTAGTTAACTGCCCTTCTTTAAGCACCCTTAGTTAACTGCCCTGCTTTAAGCACCCATAGTCAACTGCCCTTCTTTAAGCACCCTTAGTTAACTGCCCTTCTTTAAGCACCCTTAGTTAACTGCCCTGCTTTAAGCACCCTTAGTTAACTACCCTTCTTTAAGCACCCTTAGTTAACTACCCTTCTTTAAGCACCCTTAGTTAACTGCCCTGCTTTAAGCACCCTTAGTTAACTGCCCTGCTTTAAGCACCCTTAGTTAACTGCCCTGCTTTAAGCACCCTTAGTCAACTGCCCTTCTTTAAGTGTCCTCAGTGAACTGCTCTTCAGAAAGTGTCCTCCATCCCTATCTAGTATCTAAACATGCTACAGTTATCTGAGCTGAACACTGTTCCCACAGAGCGGGAGCAGATGTTCTCTGTGAGCCCTGTTGGTACAGGGTCTCTAATTATTTTGCTTTGCAGTTGCATAATTCTGCTGGTGAATGATTTATTTTTGGTCTGTATCTCTCTGAGTTTGTCTGTACATGCTAAGGCGTCAGCAGGTTGTTATACTCCACCCTGGAGTGAGTGGAAACAGTTTCACCCCGTTTAGGTCTGGGGGGAGGGGCCTTGGCATTATGAGTTGGGTACACGCAGGCTCTGGAGAAGAGTAGAAGCAGTCATGGAAGAGGGTGGTTTGAATCAGTGGTGTGAATTTCAAATTTCAACAGTGTTTGTACACACTCATTTGAAGCCCTCATTATTGTGGCTGTTTTATCATTGTATTATGGATTTTTTTTCTTTTTCTGTCTTTGTGTTTTCCTTTTTTTGGGGAAATTCTGGGTACTTTCATTTCATCACCTTCTTTCGTCTTGTTTCTGCAAGGCCGTATACCAACACCTGCCTGATCACCCTGTTTTTGGGCTTCTGTGCCTTCCTGCCACCTCCCTTGGTCAAAAGTTCCCGTCGTATCTTAACAGTTGACTTTAGTTTAGTGCCCTTACTCAGAAGCCCTCAGTATGTGCCCTGAGTCAAAATCCCTCAGTTATGAACCGTCAGTCAACTACCCTAGTCAGGTGCCCTTAATCAAGTGCCCTAAGTCAAACACCTCCAGTCAAGTCCTCTTATGTGCCCTTAGTCAACTTGCCTTAATCCAGAGTCCTCAGTTAAGTGCCCTTACTGAAGTGCCCTTAGTCCTCAATTATTTGGCCCCAGTCCACGGCCTTTAGTAAAACACCCTTAATAAAGTGCCCTCAGTCAAGTGCCCTTACTCAAGTACCCTCAGTTATGTGCCCTCAGCCAGCTGTGTTTATTGAAGCACCCTTAATCAAGCGCACTTACTCAATCCTACACATCAGCTGACCTGAGCAAGGAAAGCAGGTTTTATATTTACAAAAAAGTAACCTTTTTTTGGATGGAAGTCTGATGAATTAGACTTTCATTCAAATTCATGGCACATCAGAGGCCTGGCTGCAGCTGGGTAGCATCTGTGACTACTGAACATAAAGATATAATTACTAGCCATCAATACTGCTATACAGATGCAAAGCACGACTGATACAACATTTTTACACCACATTGAAATCTTCATTGGTGGCTGTATTACTGTGAGTGTGTGAGTGAATGAGCTTATGAGTGGCATGTGTGCCTTGTTATGGACTGGTGACCTGTCCAGGGTGTATTCCTGCCTCTCGCCCACTGCATGCTGGGATAGACTCCAGCACCCCTCGTTTCTTGCAGTTTTCATGCCTAAAATTGATAAACAATTAAATGTTATTGCTAAAGCACAAACACAGTGCGTTTCAGGGACTTGCGCGAAGCCTACAAACATGCAATCCTCCACAAAGCAGAAGGCAAGTACCTTACATCCAGTACAAACTTCACATTGAGATACGAACATATCCTTGCGAAAGTGGGATTTTATAAATAACTACTCATTCATGGTTTTCTGTGTAAGCCACTATTTAAGACACAACTTAATTTTAAGACCATTTTATAAATGAGGCCCCTGATCCAAAATCTAGATGTATATGAATCACCTGCTGGTTATGTGGAGGTACTGCACGTGTGAGTTCCACACACAAGTCCCAGAAGCGGGCTGTGTTTGCGTTTAAGAATATTATTTCATTGATAATCAATTTTCGGCACAAAGGGTGCGAGCGATGTTGACATGCAACCTTATTTCAGGCTGCATTCTCAATGCCAGGCATTTTTAAAGCACATTCATGTTCAAAAATTTGAGATTTACAGCACATATCACAGGTGCATGAGATGCAGATACACCACGTTGAAACCAAATTGTTCTTGTAGTTGAAGTGTAAGCACAACTTGGGAAACGGTTTTAAGATTGCATTTAAGCTTAAATGCAAGAGCATTCTTATGAGCGAGGCCCCAGGTTTCTGTATCCTATCTTATCCAATAGCTGAAAGGCGAAGCAGGTCCTCGGTCAGCAGAAGTGAAGTGTGTGTTCCTGATATGGCAAACTGCTGCGTTCACTTGTGCCGCTGTTTGGGCACCTGCCCAGTGGGGGCTGGGGCCTGGGGCCTGGGGCCTGGCCCGTGCCAACCTTTAGCCCATGTTATGGGTGAGGGCATGCCCAGGCCCCAACCTGCCGTTTTGCGGAAAGCAGCTGTATTATTCCGTAAAGCCAATTTTTCAACTCTTTCTTTCTTCTCTTCGAATTTTGAATCACCTATTATATTTGCAGGTCCAGCTCTTTGCTACAATGGCTTCCTGTCAGTTGAAACACGCTGTGTCACAATTTTTTTGTTGTTCAGTATGGGAACGACAAATTTAGTTAAAGTGCTTCCTTAATTTTGTCCTGATACAGCCTGCGTTGCGTCATGCTGGGTGATAGAGTGATCTGTACTGGCGAGCAAATGAGGTTTGGGCCCCTGGAGGTTGCAGGTTCAATTCTCTCTGTGGTGGCACTATTGTTGTGTCCTTGAGCTTGGTGTTCAGTCATTTCAGTGCCTGCACGACTTCTATAAAATTCCAGCTGTGCAAATGCGTAATATAAAAATCAGACCTGGGTCAAATACGTATCTGTTTTGGATTCAAATACTTTTCTGTGCTCTGTTGATCTTGCCTGGTGTAATTGAGCCTGTCAGTATGACCAGAAGGCGGGGTTTGCACTTTTTGAGAGCATTTCATTGGTTCCACTACACCAGACAAGATCAGTAGAGCATAGAAAAGTATTTGAATCCAAAACAAATACGTATTTCACCCAGGTCTATTATATAACAATGGGATGAATTCAGCCCATACTGGTGTACCATCACTTACTTTCATGTATTTTTAATATCTCACTATGAGCTAAACGCAGGTTGCCCTTGAAAGGAGCACTATCTTTAGAAATTCATTTTTGCAATATAATGAGTCTTTGACAGATTAAACTTGTTTCTTTGTAATTACTTCATATTGATTAAATTCCATTAACTTTTTTTGTTCTCTCCCCTCAGCTGGCCAGCGTCAATCGAAACACGCATTGTAAGGGTGGGGAGTTGATGAATAGTCAGCCACCTTGCAGAAAGTGTTCTCGATTTGACTGTTAGGTCGTCATCAGAACCAGAATCTCCAAAAGCAGAGTGGGGGTGCCCGCGCTGTCCCCTCCTGGTTGCACAGTGTTCTAACAGCGTACCTACGGTCCGCAGCCCCTCTCGACCCCACTGCCGCTCGCTGTCACGCACAGGGGTGGCTTTCGCCCTGCCAGTCCCGGGGGGGGGGGGGGGTTGGGTTCAGAGGGAGGTGGGGGGGGGCGTTTGCTCGTGTGTGGTGGGGGCGGCTCTTGCTCTCTCTCTCTCTCTGGGTTGGGTGGCACACGGGCTGGACCCGGGCCAGCTGCAGCCCGGCTATGCTTGTCACTGCAGTGAGCTCCGGCGAACCCGTGCGCTACAACGTGGGACGCATACCCGGTCTTCCCCCCTCCCCCGCCCATCCCAAAAAAAACCCCCCCCGCCAGCCAGTATCGGGGGGTGCCCGTGGGAGCATGCA
>CM077295.1:10362416-10402416 GCA_039654925.1 Anguilla pacifica
TATTCCCGCTTTTACTTTTTTACTTTACGGCCTCACGGTCACGTCACGTACCCGCTATTTTAAAACCGCGCGGCTTCTGAGGATCTCCTCAGCCCGCTGGTCTGTTTGGTTTATTACGGGGGCGTGCGCACGCGCACTGACACCGGCTCCGAAAGTCATCCTCTCACGTTGACATCGTACCGGGCTGGGCCTTCAGCTTTGAGGAACAAAAACATGAAGGCACTTAACGAACTTGACGAAGAGATAAATTAATTCCCTCATTCATTCAAATTCACTCGAATAAATTCTGTCGATCGTATTTATTTTGCGGCGCCGACCTCGTTCGGAGGGACGGCTTGCGGGATATTCACGGCTGTGCTGTTCAGGAAGAGTCCGTGACCAGCACTGGGGAACAACGGCTCCTTTTCTTCCTCTTTGGCTTATTTGAGCTTCTGTGCTGGACTGCAGCAGAAAAGGGCCCCACAGTCGTGGAAAACTAAAGGTTGCTTTGTGTAGGGAGGTTAAGCGGTCGGCTAGCATACGGACTGCATTCGCTTCTTTTTAAATCAAAATAATTTGCCATCCAGCACGGGGCTGAGCGTCTCTAGTTCCCGACCCCAATTTGGAACGGCAAATCGTCTGTTTATTAGTATTACTACAGGTTATCCAGAGCGACTTACATTGTATACAATTATATATACTGGAGCAATGCAGGTTAAGTACCTCGCTCAAGGGTACAATGTCAGTGTCCTACCGGGGAATCGAACCTGCGACCTTTAGGTTACAAGGCTAACTCCTTAGCCATTATACCACACTGCCGTCCGCTACCACAGCCGCGGCGAAACACCCCGCTGCCGATTCGGGAGAGAGTGCAGACATCCGCGGATCTCCTCTGGAGATCGCGGTGTCGCCAGATTCTTCTTTTCACACCGCGGACTACAGCCGAGGATAAGGTCAGAGGAAGCCCCTTTATACTTACCGTAGCTGTTCGCATGCAGCCCGCAGGCGCCCGACCGACCAGCAGGGGTCGCTACGTAGCGATGCGTGCGGAATTCCTAAGCGACGGAATCCTCCCGCACCCTGGGTGGCGGAATCGCCAAACGCACGCCACCCTATGGAGCTCCCGGCCACAGCCGGCCCTGGTGCGGTCCGCGCTCGATCCGAGGCCGTGATGGCGTCCGTGCGGTGGCTTCACCGAATATGCTGTCTTGAAAGCTTTTTTAGGGATTCTTTAGAAACAAAAGCTTCAAAGCCACCTTCTGAAAGCTTGGTGGTTCCCCTTTCACAAGGAAGGCAAATTAGTACAAGAAAGTAAGCCTCTTGAAGGGCTGTACACATACACACACATGCATGCACACACACACGTGTGCACACACATGCACACACACACACATGCATGCACACACACGTGTGCACACACACACGCACATGCATGCACACACACACGTGTGCACACACATGCACACACACACACACACACATGCATGCACACACACACGTGTGCACACACATACACACACACACACACACACACATGCATGCACACGCACACACGTGTGCATGCACATGCACACACACACACACACACGTGCGCACACACACACACACACACAAACACAAACATTCATACAGGTATTTACACCTACTGAAACTTCCACAGGAACACACGTCCGCTGCAGCTCTCAGTCTTTTATTTGCTTGCATGTGTGCGTGCACACACACACACACACACATACTGACATCAAAATATGAATGAAAACAGAAGTGAATACCTGTTTTCCCTTCCCCTAATGTTAAATTAAAATGCTAAATGTCATTGTATTTCCACAACAGTCTAAGAAACAAAAACACTTTTTAATCATTAGCGCTTGTTGTAATACAGTATAACGAGCATGAGTGATTGCATCCTTCAAACAAGAGCTCTCTCCTTTTTCTCTTTTACTCTCTTTTGCTCTTTCCGGTGAGTCATTGGCACACACTTTATCTCTGTGGTTTGCATAGCAACAGAGAGTCTTGCAGTCACAACTCCCGGGCACTTTCATTATTTCATTATTTCATCATTTTGTTCAGAAATAATGCAGTCTACCTGCATTATTATTATTATCATTATTATTATTATTATTATTATTATTATTATTATATGAATTAGCACAAGTCCACACAACGTCCATCAACTGTGAGTTTTCATGTGTGGGGGCCCAACGGCAATCTCTCCAGGCTGGCGTCTGCAGCTGTCAGCTGTCAGCTGACTTATATTTCCCAACACAGGTTGCACCAATCGGGCGTCCTTCCTCTCCCGCGCGCTGCAGGAGCGCGTCTCTTTTGCGCTGGAAGTCGCGCGGGGGCACCAATCGGCCGCTGACTCGAACAGCGAGGAAAGACGAATCGGCTGCCCCGTGCATCTGCATGGAAACACCAGTCAGCTGAGTGCGGATCTGCATAGAAACACCAATCGTCTGCTCGGGATCCTGAATGGAAGTAGCCAATGAGCTGCGGGAGAGCTGGCATGGGCCAGCCGCCTGAAAGGGTGCTTCTGATCTGAGCCGGGTGCCCTGATGCCAGGTGCTCCCCGTCACTAGGGCCTGCTACACCGCTAACCTATTCAGTGTGATGTGCTCCCCGTCACTAGGGCCTGCTATACCACTAACCTATTCAGTGTGATGTGCTGCCTGTCACTAGGGTCTGCTACACCACTAACCTATTCAGTGTGATGCGCTGCCTGTCACTAGGGCCTGCTACACCGCTAACCTATTCAGTGTGATGCTCTGACTGTCACTAGGGCCTGCTATACCACTAATCTATTCAGTGTGATGTGCTGCCCGTCACTAGGGCCTGCTACACCACTAACCTATTCAGTGTGATGCTCTGACTGTCACTAGGGCCTGCTATACCGCTAACCTATTCAGTGTGATGCTCTGCCTGTCACTAGGGCCTGCTATACCGCTAACCTATTCAGTGTGATGCTCTGCCTGTCACTAGGACCTGCTACACCACTAACCTATTCAGTGTGATGCTCTGCCTGTCACTAGGGACTTCTACACCACTAACCTATTCAGTGTGTGATGTGCTGCTCTGCCTGTCACTGGGGCCTGCTACACCACTGACCTATTCAGTGTGATGTGCTGCCCGTCACTAGGGCCTGCTACACCACTAGTCTATTTGGTGTGATGCTTTGCCTCATCTCTCCCAGGTGAGGAGGTTAGGAGGTTGTTCCAGTGTAGAGGAGGAGCCAGAATTGTCTGGTAGTGAAGCACTGATAGGGGAGAACTCACATCTTTGAGTTCATTGTGCAACAATGAAATAGACTGGGTTCCAAAGTATAAGGGTGCTTGATCCCTCCCACTGGCTCTTTTGGCTTGCTGGTATAATTACTTTAAAGCTGAATTTATTTTGGGGTGGGGTGGTGTGGGGGGCTGGGGGGGGGGGGGGGGGGCTGTGATAAGTAGAAAACATTGAAGAAGAAGACAACATGCACAGCTGAGGCTGAACCTCTTCCACGTCCAGGCAAGAAAAGAGCTGAGTGTGTGTGAGTGTGCGTCTGTGTGTGTGAGTGTGTGTGTGTGTATGAGTGTGCATGTGCATGAGTGTGTGTGTGTGTGTGTGTGTGTGTGAGTGAGTGCTTGAGCGTGCGTGCGTGCGTGCGTGAGTGTGTGTGTGCATGTGTGCGAGTGTGTGTGAGTGCGTGCATGCGTGCGTGAGTATGTGTGTGTGTGTGTGCGTGCAGGTGCGTGTGTGCGTGCGTGCATGCATGCGAGCGATCGAGTGTGCGTATGTGTGTGAGAGAGAGAGAATGTGTGTGTGTGTAAGTGTGATAAAAATGGCAGTGTGGTTTTTAACCAACTCAACAGCATTTCCTTTCTGGAGAAAAGGGTCAGCTTCCGCTTTTCTTAATAAGAACAGAGCATGCTGCATTCCCCTTTAGCAGTAAGCCTGAAATGATATTCAGTGTATGTGCTCGCCTCGTGCATTACTATCCGCTACTGACATAGAGCTGTGCAGGTTGGGTTCTAGTGGGCGGGGCCAGGGGGCGGAGTCAGTTATCTCACAGCCCGGTGATGTGCTGCCTCCCTCTTCAGACAGGGTATGATTGACAGGGCAAGCTGTGGAACGCCGGAGTTTTGGTACGGATGCTCACAGCCCAGAGTCATTGGCCCAGAGCCCTCTCTGTGTTTGATTGATTGACAGACAAAAATAAAACCAGAGGTCTGTCTTTTAGGACCTTCCTTTCTCGACACTAAATCTGGCATCTCTGACTTTTACAGAGCCCAGCCACAAGCCGCACTGGGTTGTACATCCTTTATTTAAGTAACAATACAGTATTGTTCCTATAAATACCAGCATCGCTTAAGTTTTTTCCTTTCAAAACGAGCAGATTTTCTGTTGCAAGTCTGCTCTGGAAGTCTGTTCGAATGTAACGGCTGAGGTTGAAGAAGGCGTCTGCGTGGGTCTGGTTGGCGTGGGTGGTGGGCTGGGTTTGGTTGGGCTGGGTTGGGTTGGGGAGTGCGAGTCTTTCTGAATGTGTGTTGCAGAGGCGGTGGGTTTTTTCCACTCTGAACAGACTTTGTGTGGAAATGCTGAATCTGACCCTGCTGACATTTAACTGCAGATTCCCCTGCGTTCCTTTTTCTGTGGCTTTTTGGTCACTGAGAGTGTTTCTCCTCCTCTGTGTGATTCTCCTCCACACACACACACACACACACACACAAACATTCATACAAGTATTTGCATTCACTTACTGAAACTTCCACAGGAACACACACGTCAGCTGCCTCTCTCTCAGTCTTTGATGTGCTTGTTTACGCTCCTCTTCTTCAGACAAGCAGAGAGGCTCTCCTTTTGCTCTCTCCCTCTCTCTCAAATTCAAATTCAAATTCAAAGTGCTTTATTGGCATGACAAAATTTGCATTTGTATTGCCAAAGCATGGCAAGGAACATGTGAACATGTGAAACAAAGAATTATAACAGGATAATATGATTCACATATACATGTAAACATACACATATACATGCACATACATACATACATACAAACATACACACATACATACACACACACATACATATATATACAGATATACACATACATATACATTAACAGTTATGATTACATATTAATTTTATGACACTAACATGCTAATAACATAATAACAGCCAACATGTGTTGATTCTAAGCATGTGTGAGTGTGTTTGTGTGTCTGTGCGTGATGTCTGTGTGTGTGTCTGTAAACTGTAGTGTTGTGTGATGATGTTTGTTTTGTCACTCACCGTCTCTCACTTGCCGTTAGAGTCGACGAGTGTGGCGGTTTGTTGTGGTGGCGGCGGCTGGTTCTCAGCAGCAGGCCGTGGGCCACGCCGGATAGGGGCTCTGGGCTGGGCCATAGCCCTGCCTGGCTGCTCTCAGGCTGTGATGCTGAGGGAGGGCTGGGGTACTGAGGGGGGGGGGGGGGTGGTGCTCGGCTCTCTCAGTAGCCTAACTTTCTACTTTTTTTCCCTGTTTCACTGCTGACTTCTTCAGGGTAGGTGATTGCCAGGTTACACAAGCTCCGCCCACTATTTTGCTGTACAAATGTATCCATTTTCAACTGCCAAAAATGCCTGTTGCTTAATCACTCATAGAACTGGAGGCTAGCTGGATTAGCTACTTGACCAGTCAGATTATAAAAATTATAATTATAAAGAAACCTACCTTCCTATTTCTTATTTCCTTTATCGAGTTTATTTTGTTCCTGCCTTTCCACCTGTCTCTTTTTTGTTTTTAAGACGTCCTTTTATTGTGGTTTTCCGCGTTTTATCCCACTTCTCCTGTTGTGGCAATTGACAGTTCTGTGGCGGTTGATTAGCTAGCTAGCTATGTTTTCTGTCCTTGTAGTATTTTTTCCTTTTTTTGGTTGGATGGTAAGGTCCCCTTTAAAGTTAAAGGTATTCAAGTTGTTCCTGAGTTTTTTAGATTTAATTTATGATATTACTTTTCATTGTACGTAACTAAAAAACAACAAAATTCAATGAAAGTTTAGCAGATCATAATCATCATCTTTCTCTCTCTCTCTCTCTCTCTCTCTTTCTCTCTCCCTCTCTCTTTCTCTCTTTCTCTCGTTTCTCTGTTTTCTATTTCTTGCTTTCTGTCTCTGTCTCTCCACCTCTTCCTTCCTCTACCCCCCTCCCCCCCCCGGCTCTGTGTGGTTGTAATTGGGGAAAGGCCGGGCTGGGTCCAGTGGCGGGCCGTTCTCCTCTCTCCATTAGTTTTAATGTGGAGCTCTCCGTCCCCATGACTGGTTAACGAGCAGCGGGGCTCCCCAGGCCCCTGGGTGTGACGATTTAATTGGTCACCTGTGCCCCCTGTGTACCCCACTAGTCCATCAGACATAACGCCTCAACCCCCCCCCCACACACACACACACACACACACCCCATCGCCATGGCCACGCTCCTGTTCTGAGCTTGGAGGGCATTAGTGGAATTGCAGCGCCTGCACACAAACACACACACGCATGCACACACACACACTACTCTGCTGCGTTGTATGAGCCTGCCTGTTTAATGGCTGCCCCAGTAAAAACCTATACACAATAAGCAATGAAGCTATCATTGCCTTTGCTGATTTTACCTCCACCTATGCCAGTTTTGCTGAAAAAGAGTATATTTCCCACTTGTGAATGCATTGGGTATATTTTAATGGTCATACGATAGAATCTCAGTTATGGATATCACCATAAAGCACTTAAAAAATAAGAAAGAAAAACATTCAGGTCTATTCTCTTAAAGAAATTGCAAGCGAGCAAGTTAATTTCTTAAAGAAATTGTGAGCGAGCAAGTTAAATTCCCACAAGGTAGGCCGGGACACATCAGAGTTGCATTCTAGCGTCACACAAGAGAATCATAATTTGTCCTTCTGAGTCACTGACGGGAACAAAGTGAACCTTCTGATGGGCGTGGCCTCGATGGGCAGAACGCGGGCTGTTGTTCCCATCGCCCGCTACCCTAAAACAATCTCATTCCGTGGCAGGTGGGCGGGTATGTGGGCACTACAGGTGCTTGATCGCTGATCTGCATCGGTTTTGTTTCTGTATTGCGGTGAGAGTGATTTTCAGGGTCAGCTGCTGGCTTCTCATCTATTGCCATGGCAGCGATGGCGGTCCACTATGTGGAGGAGGGTAGAGGTGGCGGGGGGGGCGGGACAAAGGGTATCTCGCTCGCCGGGGGAGGAGGAATGTCCGTCTCACTGGCTGGGGGACCCAGGTCAACTTCCTGCAGAACAAGAGCAGGAGGAGGGACCAGGTGGTTTTCATCCAATTGGGGAGGAGGGGGTGTGGCTTCAGAAGGAGCTGGGTCTGGACTGATGTCCAACTGGGAAGGGGGCGGGGCCAATGCCTGCTCTGCAGAGGGAGAGCCAGATGTGGAGATGGTGGTGTCATCCTGGGTCTGAATCTGGTTCTGATTCAGTTCCTGGTTCTTTTCCTGGTCTTTGTTCGGTTCCTGGTTCTTGTCTTTGTCCTGGTCCTTGTCCTTGTCATTGTCCTTGTCATTGTCCTGGTCTTGGTCCTGGTCCTGGTCCTGGTCCTGGTTCTGGCCCTTGTCCTGGTTCTGGTTCTGGTTCTGATCTGGTGTTATTCCATTGCTGGACCCCAGCTTTGTCTCCTCAGGTCTCCCGAAGGTGCTCCCCTGCGTGATGTCAGTCATCAGCACCTGCTCGTCGACCTCCTTCAGGTGCGAGAGCCGGCGGGAGAGCCTGTTGGGGAGGAAGCCAATCAGAGAGATGCGCTTGGACTCCCGCGGCCCGTCCTCTGCGTTCTCGTCTGCCATGAGCCGGGGCTGGCGGCCGACGCCGACGCTGCCGTCCAGGAACGGTGTGGGGCCCGCCCAGTTGGGGTCGTTGATCTGCCTCTGCCGATGGCGACGCTTCCTGAACAGGATGAACGCGATGCAGATCAGCATCGCCACCAGGGCCCCGCCCACCAACCCCGCCACCACCGACCCGGGACCGGGGCCCCTGGAGTCACTCGTCGTCGACGGTTCAGATGTCGTCTTCGGGTTGGTTATGGGGGCCGGAGGGCCTGGGGCAGTTGCCGAGGCAGTTGATGGTGTCACAATGGTGGTGGTCGTAGGGGTGACACTGGGAGTCGGGGAAGGGGGAGGAGTCATGTGTTTGGTGGTTTTCAAGATAGCGGTTGAGACCTGGAGGGTGTCTGTTTTTGGAGTTTGTTTGGTGGAGCCAGCGAGGCTAGTTGAGGCAGGTTGGGCAGTGGGTGCGACGAAGGTCTGCGCTGTGGAGGTGAAGGTTTTTGGTATGACCTTGGCAGTGGTCTGTTCCAGTCTTGCTGTTGTGAGCTGGATGGTCGAAGGTCTTGATGTGGTGTGGTCCGCTGACTCAGGAGAACCGTTTGGGTTCAGGGTGGTCCCATTTGTTTCTTCCAAGAACTTCTGGGAAAGCCTGGATTTGGTGACTTCCTGGTGTACCTCTGCTTTGGTAGGAGATGATGGGCTTCCCACCCGAAGGGTCGTTAATCCCAAGCTGGGGGGCGTGGTTACTTCTCCCGGTAACGCCCCAGTGCTCCTCCTCATCCGTCCAGTAGAGGCCGCCACTCTGAGCCTCGTGGAGTACTTCGCCGGCTCCGCGGATGTCGCTGATATCTCCGGGGTAAGTGGTGGTGCGGGCTGCTGGGGAGTGGTCGGTCCCTGTCCTGTTGCGGGCAGGGAATCGGTGGGGTGCAGGTCGCGTTCCGACCCAGGGAACTGGAGCAGATGTCTGCCTCGACCCGCAGCCGACCTCAGTGAGTCAACCGCGGGGCGGTCGAAAGATCGGACTGCGCCCGCGGTCGTTTCGCCGTTCAGTACGAATGCAAACACCCATAGCGGGAACAGTAACTGGTGGAAGCTCCGCCCCATTTTAGCGAACGCTGCTTTGTGCTCGGAAGTACAACAGGGCTTTGGTGACTCTGGAAAAAGAAGATGAACAAGAGAGGAAGGAAATCACCATAGATATCATTGTCATGCTTGTTTCAACATTGGACTGACAAAGCATGCTCAAAGCACAATGATGATTGATGTAATGTGCAATGATCCACAATGATGTTTCAAGTCACTGAGTCACAGAGCATTTCTGCACTGGTGATAAATGTTGTGCAACAAAAAACTCATGCACGCACGCACACACACACACACACAGTCTGAATGCATATAGTTCACTGAAATTTGTGCTAACACCTTACATTGAACTTGGATGAAATAAATCCACTTTTTACAGTTCTTGCTTAGCTCTCTAGCTGAGAGTGCGTTCGCCATTATATCAGTGTCATTCAGTTGCCATGCAGACATCTCTGCGGTTCTATAGAACTGTGTCCTGTGGACACACGGAAAATGTGCAATGAAGCATTTCCTTGCTAAATGACAGCTGAGGTATTTATCAGCTCAAACTGAGAATGAGCGATTAAGAAACAGAATTTTTGAAGAACAGTGACATTAGGGCTCTGTTGCTAATATCGATTTTCTTCAACTTCAAATCAAACCAGAGAAGCCTAGTTGTAATGCTAAAGTAACCCTGAAGAAGTCTTTGGTACAAAAGTGTTCATTTTCGTGACGCAGCTTTGTCGACACAAGAATCCGGATCTGAAGCGTGTTCATGTCAGCCACATCAGATTAATCCACTCAAAGCACACCTCTCCGTCAGCTTTCATTCACGGGCATTTAAAAAAAAAAATAATAATAATTTTGGAGGGAAAACAGGGTGTAACTCACCACAGGCTGCGCACCGTGTTCACCCGTCTGGTCTTAGCATTCCAGCAGTCTGCGCGCGAGTCCTGAGTCCAGTGGGCCCCGTGGCGGAGGACAGGGGCGCACGCTGCTCTGCCCGGGTACGAGGTGGCCGTCTGTCGAAAATAAAGCAGAAGCGCGAAGCTCTCTCTTCGGGCGGCAGGAAGTCAGAGCTGTGAAAACGGGCCTGCTGACAGAGGCTGTGTGCCGAGCGGCGGTCGGGAGGAAACAGTTGGTTACACCACAGAAAAAAAGAAAAACTAAAAACGTTTCTCCTTGAGGAAGGAAACCGGTGTGTGGCGTAGGTCTCATTTCAGAAGTGTGTGTGTGTGTGTGTGTGTGTGGGTGGGTGTGCGAGTGTGTTTGTGAGTATGTGTGCGAGTGTGAGTGTGTGTGTGTGGAGTACGTGTGTGCTTGTGTGTAGTGTGCGTGCATGCGAGTTGTGTGTGCTTGTAGTGTGTGTAGTGTGTGTGTGTGTGTGTGTGTGTGTGTGTGCGTGCGAGTGTGTGCGTGCAGTGTGTGCGAGTATGTGTGTGTGTGTGTGTGTGCGAGTGTGTAGTGTGTGTAGTGTGTGTGTGTCTGTGCGTACATGTGCGTACATTTTATATTTGGTGGTTGGGTCGAGGCCAGCATATCAAGGTTTTGTCCCTCGTGCAACGTGCAGGGGATGAATGAAGCAAACAGTGGTGCTGTCCCCACCCATTTCTATCTGTTGTATATACATTTAGGATTTCCCTCCACGTGTTTCTTTTGTATGTGAAAAAGCCGACTTATGGTCCTCCTTATTATTTCTTATTCTTCTTATTCTTCGTCAGAGTTCTGTACGCTACAGCCAGACCTGCCAAATTTGGCCAGCGACTTCATCTAGTATGGGACCGAGTTGCTTCTGCTTTTTGTGTCAATAGCTCTAATATTTTTTGAGATCAGTCAAAATAATCACAGTCGGCCACAGCAGCTGCCACAGATACAGACTGTCTCTCCTGAAAACCTTCTGGACAAAGTCTCTGGCAAGGTGAGTACTGTTAGCAAGATCACTGCGAGATCAACCCAAGCTAATATTAGTCAGTTTTCTGTTCGCAGAAAATAACTAAACTACCAAAACATCTACTACTAGTACAAGAACTAACAACTGAACAACTACTACTAGTACAATCATTACAACTACTCTGTTTGTACTAGTACTGCTATCATGCTATCTGCTCTTCAGGACAACTTAAAGTTTATCTTCAAACTTTCCTTTTGAAGTTGCTGATTAAGTGATTGATTAACCAATATTGGTCCATTTCGCCCAGTGACTCTAAAGTATGGTTGGCAAACAGTCTAGCTCTGGCAGTTTGAGCGTGGTGTTCTCTAATCTTTCTCACGCGTAAGAGAAGTGTGAAAGGTGCCGAAGATCTGCTGCTCGATTATTTTGGTGTTGCACAAAATGGCTTCTCCTTGACCAGCTGCGCTGTTGCACATCTGTGTGATCTCAAATGATAATCATGCTTTCATTTGAGAACATATGCCTTTTGCACACAAACCTTCTTTTTTTTCCCCCTGTTTTTATTGCTCAGATTTTATTTTTAGTCTTTTTTTAAACGATTGGGTCTTGCTCCTGGTTGCCTGTGACACCTGTGACCTTTTTGGGTATCCAGTACATTGGTCCTCACGTGCTGCAGAGGCCGTACTTCCTCTCTCGTGCCCACAAGGAAGTGCCACCTGCTCTGACCCGCCGCCATTTAGCGCCCACCGCTGGGAGCCCTTTCAGAGCTGCCTCCTCTCTGGCCACGGGCCGAGGCTGAGCGGCGGAAAGTGAACAGAGACGCGTTCCACCTGCTGGACATGTTGAGTCAGTGCAGCGCAGAGCCGGCTGCTGCCATAAATGCTGTATGCCACAAAGCAGGCCTGCCCAAGCCTGTTCCTGGAGATCTACCGTCCTGTAGGTTTTCACTCTGACCCTAACAAAGCACACCTCACTCAACGGCTAGAGCAGGCCTGCCCAAGCCTGTTCCTGGAGATCTACCGTCCTGTAGGTTTTCACTCCGACCCTAACAAAGCACGCCTCATCCAACAGCTAGAGCAGGCCTGCCCAAGCCTGTTCCTGGAGATCTACCGTCCTGTAGGTTTTCACTCCAACCTGAACAAAGCACACCTCATCCAACAGCTAGAGTAGGGCTGCCCAAGCCTGTTCCTGGAGATCTACCATCCTGTAGGTTTTCACTACGACCCTAACAAATCACACCTCATCCAACAGCTAGAGCAGGCCTGCCCAAACCTGTTCTTGGAGATCTACCGTCCTGTAGGTTTTCACTCCGACCCTAACAAAGCACACCTCACTCAACGGCTAGACATCTTGTTGAGCTGCTAAATAATGAAGTCAGGGGTGTCAAATTAGGGTTGAAATGAAGACTTTAAAGGATGGCAAATGTTGTTTATAATTTTGTTAATTTTTACCTTAGATGATTTTTCTATGATTTTTGACTTTGACTTTTTTGAAAAAAAAAAGAAACAATAAAGACAAGTACAGAATGGTAGATCTCCAGAAACAGGATTGGGCAGCCCTGCTTTATGCAGTTGTTTAGGGACACAGACATCCGGGGGCCGCACAATTCCGGTTTTAAATGTTTTTTTAAGGGTCATTTTAATTGTGCAGCATTCAGGGGGTGCCAGTAGATTTTGCGGGCGCAGTTGTTCTTGCGCTGGTTCCTCGTTCCGCGATCGCTGACAAATCATTTTTAATTTCGACCCGAATGGGATCGGTTATAGTTTAATTGACAGTTAGAGTTGAATTAACAGCGGACATTTTACTGTCTAGGCTCTGAGTGAATCCTCTCATAGTGCAGGGCTTGAATGGATCATGTGAATCTGATGGTGGCTGTTATGACCCCAGCTCAAAAGAGTCAAACACAAAATGAGATAGATTACAAGTGACTTTATTACAAGTATTAAAAATGCAAAGAGCAGAGTAAAGAAAAAAGGGGAAACGTGGTAGATAGTATGACACTGATCTCCCAGCATCCTCCTGGTTGAAGGGGGGATTTTATAAAGCTCCCACCAGGTGCTTCTGATCAGCAATCGCAGCTGATTGGCCACACCCACATAGGCACACCTGAAACCTGAAGCTAAGCAGATGGAGTAAGACAGGCCTGTGGAGGACACAGCCGTAGCGCAGGTCTTCACTGGATTGTGTGGTGATGTAGGGCGGGAGTGACTCTTTTGGTGCTATGTAGGCCTAGACAGAATCTTACGACCGTAGAGGTGTAGAGTGAATGGTGTAGCAATGTAGGCCAGTAGTGAATCATTTGTATCCAAGGAACTCTCCTTCAGGGGACAAACAAGTTTTTACTTCCTCTATTTCTGTTTACAATTTGTGTTTTAAAAGAATATTTCAGCTGGACAAGTTTGTAAAAAAATCTTTAAAACATAAAATTATTGTATTGACAAAATATAGGAAGAGTTAGTTTTGTTCTTATTTCAACAAATAAAGCAAACAGTTAAATCTAATTTGAATTTTGAACATAAGTTTAATTGAAATGTTTTTTTTTTGTTGCTGTCTGTGCTGTATAAAATGTATATAGAAAGCTAATAAGCTAGCGAAAGGAATTTCTCAACTGAATTTCTTCATCTCTCCTTCATCTTTCTGTGTTTGCAAAGTAAGATTGTGTTTCTGTACACTCAAGAAAAAAGAAAATAATTATTTTGTTGAAGATGATATATTTACATGGCAAATTTCCATCCAATTTAGACAGGTAACCCTAACAAAAGCAGAGTGGTTTCATTATAATAAAATCCCATAAATCCAAAATATTTGAAGCACATAGTTCATAGGATTTGTGCTTGATTTACACCAGGGGTCTTTTTAGGGACAAATCATTGTGTGTTTTCCAAACTTCCCTGTGGTGTGAAAGGGGGCGACGTAGCTCAGGAGGTAAGAGCGGTTGTCTGGCAGTCGGAGGGTTGCCGATTCGATCCCCCGCCCTGGGCGTGTCGAAGTGTCCCTGAGCAAGACACCTAACCCCTAACTGCTCCCAACGAGCTGATTGGCACCTTGCATGGCAGCCTTTCAGGCGTGTGAGTATGTGTGTGAATGGGTGAATGAGAGGCATCAATTGTATATAAATGCTATAGGCTATATAAGGCCATATAAATGCAGTCCATTTACCAAAGGGCCTTTTTCAACGATGCACAAAGATAAGTTATGAGTTGTGGGCAATTCTATAAGAGTTCTGGGGAAAATTATGTATAACAGGAAATGAAGAATTGCCCGTTTTCCACTGCATATTCCACCACCCTCTTCACCAGCAAGGTAAGAAGGAGACCAGGAGGAAGTCATTAGAATTATAAGTCTTTATTTTTTAACATTTTTGAGCAAAATTCACAGCTTATTTTTTTCTTATAGACATGACATTTCAGTTGAACGGTTAAAGCATGGTATGAACGTTTATAAGTATGCCGGTACTGTTCATACATTATGAGCACATGCTAAGGCGATAGATTGAAACAAGATTTCCACAGTAAGCTTCAGCTTCTTCAAAACCATCAATACTTTAAAAGAAATCACTCGCACACATTCCACGGCCATTGTTTTCAGTAATATAGTATTACGTTATTGCAGCTATCAGATAATAGCTTTGGACATCCATTTGATAATGATACTCAATTGTTCACAAAAGTGTTGTGGAAATGTTTCATTTTTATGTAATCATTTTTATTGGCAGTGTTGTACAGCATAGGTTTACACAGGAGGCCAACCTGGCCGTTAAATCACACTACGGCTAACAATAACTTTGAAAAATGTCGGCGGTAAAACGCAGAAATGATTCCACATTGTTTCCGTGAGATTAAAACAAGAAAAGCAAAGCATGCTGTGTAATAAAACCGGGTATCCAGATGTTAAGTGTATAACTACAGGGAGTTAATTGCCACAGGAACTGGATGGAAAAAGATTACATACCTAAAGTGACAGAAAAAAAAAACCATTAGGTCTGTTCAAACCTGGCTGGTATATGGCTGCAGAATGCAAGTTCTTAGCTTTATACAATAGTAAGTACAGTATAAGTAGTCCATTTTACAAATGGAAGTTCATCTATGCAGGAGCCCCAGTTACAGTGCAGTTTTAAGCAGATTTAAATGTGCCTGCATTTGGCACAGAATATTGGGGAAAGAAACAGGACATAAATCAAACAACCAATTAGAATTTTAAAAGCCTCTCCAAGTATCGAAAATCCCTGAACTGTGTAAAGGCAAGTGAGTGGTTTTTGGGGAGGAACGCCATGAAACGGACATCATTGACGAAAGCAGTGGTGATGATAACCCCATTCTCCATCTCATGGAGTTGAACATGGTCATTAGGCCCCTCCCCCTCCCACCATTGTTACCACGGACGCAGCTATACTACCACGAGAACCTCGACGTCCTCCTTGGAGGAGCCGGCAGGAGAGGCCACGTATTGGCTGGCCGTGCCAGTCTGGGCGGAGCCGTCCCTGGACGCCTCCCCGTTTCCAGACTCCCCCCGGCCGACCCCTCCTGTCTCCTCCGTCTGCCTCACCTCCTCCATCCCGACGCCGGCATCCGCGTGTCCGTCGCCGACCGCCTCCCTGGATCCCGACCTGGACCCGCCCCGGGAGGCGCTGGGGTAGCCCATCCCGCTCACCAGGTCCACGTTGCTCCGGGAGGGTCGCGACCCGCCGACCTGCCGCTTCAGCTGCCTCACCCGCACAGCCAGGGCCACCGTGGAGACCATAAAGGCGAAGGCCAGCCCAGCTCCGACCATCGCCTTCCACTCCGCCCAGTCCGCCCACAGGAAGGAGCTTTCGCTGGGAGTGGGGGTCTCGATTGTTTTTATTGGGTTACAGGATGGCTTGGTGGTGGCGGTGGTGGCGCTGCTGTCTGCTTCCTCGGTTCCATATGTATCATTGGTTAGCGGGTCTGTGATTGTGGCCACGGATGTCTGATTCGATGCCCACACATTAATGGACGCTCCCAGGAGCAGCAGCACACACCAGAGGAGATGGCAGATCTGGCGACCCTCCATTGGCTCTGCAAGAGATGTTCAGTAGAAATGGCTCACTATGATAATTTATTATCATATAAATTTTTGTTATTTATTCATAGCAAAAATCTGTTTTTCAGGGCCAAAAACTGGAATATTCTTGAATGACTAAGTCAATCATTCGACTGAAATCAACTTGAAAATGCGTTTCACTTGCTGAAGACTAGACTGAAGGCAAAAATCCCCTGAAACAAACAGGAACTGAAGATGGCTGCAGTACAGGCCTGGCAGAGCATCACAAGGGACAATATTCAACATCTGGTGTTGTCTGTGTGTCGCAGACTTCAGGCGGCCATAAAATGCAAAGGATTTCTTACCAAGTACTAAAATATGATGACTTCATTTCAGATTATGTTAATTTGTCCAATTACTTTTGGCCCCCTAAAAATGGGGGAGTATGTATAAAAAGGGCTGTAACAACGACCATTGGATATGGATTTAAATGTCCTTTAATTAAAGCTGACAGTCTACACTCATTGTTTCACTTCAAGTCTAAAGTGCTGGTGTACAGAGCCAAAACAACAAAAATTGTTTCACTGTCTAAATACTTACGGACCGCAATGTATGTACGCACATACACATACGCATATTCTTTTGCAGGAAGTCAAACTCATTTAGAGGATGCCCAACATATGGCCAGAAAATGATTCAGTGTTGTGTAATGTGATATTTATGTTTGTGCATTTTTGGTGCATCAAAAAAAGCAGGATTCAGTACTGAGCTTCACTATTTTGTGTAAAATTTCAAAAGGCGGAATATTTGGTTGTTAACTGTTTATTTTTTATTACTCTCTCCCACCTTTAATACTGATGTTGTGGCAATTCCAGGTATACATATGCACAAACTGTCTGCACAAAATTCAGCGATTATTTTTACAGACAAATTTTTAAACGGGGTGGGGGGTTTGGCTTCTCTGATATCAATTTTATTTCCAGTTATTATGCTGTCTGAAGGAATATCAAAGAGACCAAATTTATTTTAGGCTGCATACTTTTCTGTCCCATGAATTAAAGCAACACTGAACTACCATATCCCAAGATATCTCGTCAATTTATATTGAAAATGGATATGAAACAAATCTGTAAAACTCCCACCTTCTAGTAGTTTCTACTCTGAGATATCAAAAATATTAAATATATATTTTTTAAAAATCAATGGAAATTACTTCACCTTTGGAATTTGGTCATTAGAAAGCTGTTATTTCTGTAACATTTTAAAATATACTCTTTTCATAGATCTTAATATTTGATTTCATCTCCTTTATAACCACACTGAAACATGCGGTTGATTGGGGAGATACAGGAATGCAGAAGTACAATATTAATTAACATATTTTAATGCAGGTTTCCCCCAGATGGCGACAATTCAGAAATGGCCTAAAGTTTGACTTTCCAAAAATAAAAACTTATTTACCCTTTCAGTAATTACTAATAATGTTTTAATTGGTCTCTTTATGCTTCATGCTGAACCTATGATTTGCTCTGGGTGTGGGTCCTTTTTCTATTCAGGTAGACAAGGTTGTACCAGGTAATTAAAGCAAACATGCTAATGCTGACATTTTCTGAAACCGAAAATTGAATGGTTTGTCAAGCTTTCACTGCTGTTTGAAAGCCCCCAATAGAAAGTGCATTACCATGCCAATTGTGGCCCCCCACTTGCCCTGTTTTGTCACATCCCCCTCCCCACGCCGTGGTGGATGTGTCATCCCAGCTCCAGGAGTGGGTGCTTTTTCCACACAGGTAGCCGAGGCTGTACCTACCTGAGTGGACGCGGTGGGCAGGATGTCGGGGTCGAATGGAGCAGCACCAGTTGAGAGGGGTCTGGGCAGGCCGTCGAGCCACAGGTGAGGGGTCGCCTGGTCACAGGTGCGAGGGCAGGGTGCTTCTTCTGGTGCGCGATTCGAGAGGAGAGAGAAGAGGGGGCTTTTGAGAGGGACGGGGACTTTAGTTTGCACTTCCTGCCCTGGCCCCTCCCCCCACCATGGCCCCTCCCCCCCTCCTCCTCCTGGGTTATTTTGGGGGGTTTGTGGGTTCCTGTGCAGCACAGATGTTTGTTTTATGACTGTCAAGATGAGGAAGGGTGGGGGTTTGGCGGGGCAGGTAACATGAGAGAGTTGAAGATGTGAAACAGTGAAAGGAGGAGGGGGTGGGGGGGAGGTTGGGGGTAGGAGGGGGTGGGGAGGTAGGTGGTGCAATTAGACCAGACAGGTAAATTAAAGCAAATATTCTAATGCTGACATTCTGAAACCATTTTTAAAATGAAGTAGCCTGTCAAGCTTTCACTGCTGTTTGAAAGCCCCCAATGGAAAGTGCATTTCCATGCCAACTGTGACCTCCACTTGTTTAGTCAGATCCCCCTCCCCATGCCGTGGCAAAAGTGACATCTTTGCCATTTCCCTGCCTCATAAACACCCCGCCCTTGGCAATACAGGCCACTTGTGGGCCCTCAGTGGACCTGCTGACTGAAGCTGTCCAATCCCCTGGCTGGGCCTGCATTCGGGGCCAGACCATGTGACCCATCTGTGCCATTGAGCAGTGCCTTAACAAGATGAGCCACCCAACAGCCCAGCAGATTTGTCATTTGCTCAGTATTTTTTATTTATTATTATTTATTTTCACTGAGTGCAACTGTTATCTACTCCAGTGCTTTTGTAGTGCGAGCCAGTCAATTCTCTTTTCAGAAAAGTAAAATTCAGTTATTTATGAATAAATGCACTCTTTTTTAACTGACTCTGCTTGATGTAGTCTGTGCTATAAATATGTTCCAAACCTGTCATATTTTTGGGTTAATTCTTCGTTTTGTTTTTAGTTTTTTTTTAAAATTAGTTTTATTAGTTTTTTGTGTAGGGGCAGTGCTGCTGAATTCAACAGAAAGGTAAAGGGGGAAATATTATTGGGGATCATAGGAGTTTCTTGAAAGCCGCAAAGCTTTCATCACACAAAAGCCTATCCTGCTCACTTTCATTCCTACCACAAAATGTCAATCGAGAGTTGTGGTTAGGGTAACAGCTGACCCATTGGTTTCCTTAGTGAGTGAGTGAGTGAGTGAGTGAGGGAGTTAGGGAGTGAATGAGTGAATGAGTGAGTGAGTGAGTGAGGGAGGGAGGGAGGGAGGGAGGGATGCACGCACACAAGCACGCAGAGAAAAGTGGCTGACAGTTGGGAATGATATTGCATCACACCACCAGCAGCAACGGTGATTAGGCGGCTGAACTTTGGCCACCAGACTCAAATCGGAGGAAGGAAAATTTGCGCTCCAGATGAGGTGGTTTTGAGATTGATGAACTGAAGTCCCCGTCTGTTTGCATGTCCCACAGGGGCACAAAGACGTTCTGTAGCTGAGACAGAAGTTCCTGTAGCTGTGACAGGAGTTCCTGTAGCTGTGACAGAAGTTCCTGTAGCTGTGACAGGAGTTCCTGTAGCTGAGACAGAACTTCCTGTAGCTGTGACAGAAGTTTCTGTAGCTGTGACAGGAGTTCCTGTAGCTGTGGCAATGAGTTCCTGTAGCTATAATAGAACTTCCTGTAGCTGTGACAAGAGTTCCTGTAGCTGTGACAGAACTTCCTGTTGCTGTGACAGGAGTTCCTGTAGCTGAGACAGAAGTTCCTGTAGCTGTGACAGGAGTTCCTGTAGCTGTGACAGAACTTCCTGCAGCCGTGACAGGAGTTCCTGTAGCTGTGGCAATGAGTTACTGTAGCCATAATAGAACTTCCTGTAGCTGTGACAAGAGTTCCTGTAGCTGAAACAGAACTTCCTGTACCCGTGACAGAACTTCCTGTAGCTGTGACAGGGGTTCCTGTAGCTGTGACAGGAGTTCCTGTAGCTGTGGCAATGAGTTCCTGTAGCTATAATAGTACTTCCTGTAGCTGTGACAAGAGTTCCTGTAGCTGTGACAGAACTTCCTGTAGCTGTGACAGGAGTTCCTGTAGCTGAGACAGAAGTTCCTGTAGCTGTGACAGAACTTCCTGCAGCTGTGACAGGAGTTCCTGTAGCTGTGACAGGGGCACAGCACAGCACTGTGCAGAACATTTCTAATGAAGACCTGACACAGAACTCTCCTTCTCCAGGACAGAGTGTTCCTCTTTCAATTCCTCCCTCCCAAATCTCTCTCCCCCCTCCCACTGTCTTAGAAAATAGGACGGGCGTACATGACCATCATCTTAACCAAAAAAAGAGCACAGGATGAAAAACAGTGGCCTGCACTGCAGAGGGAGAGAGAGGGGGGAGGGGGAGAGGGAGAGAGAGGGGGGCAGGGGGGATGAGAGGCCTACTTTTACTTTCTCTGTGAAAACAACAGCACTGCTGGAGTTTACTATATAAAACTTTTAAGGGAGAGGGAAAAAAAGAGAGAAAGAAAAAAGAAAGCATTTTAGCATCAAAATTGAAGTCCATGGTTAGGGATTTTGGAGTTTTGGTTTTCATCAGTATCACAGACTGCGAGGGGTGTTGGAGGCTATTGTTCTTTCTCCTCCTACATCCCCTGTTCTTTCTCTTCCTCTGTCCCCCACTCGGTCTCTCCTCTACCCCACAGAGAGCAGACCTGCTGGCTGTGGAGTTGCACATTTTTATGAAGACCACAAATAGCTCCACTAAAGCAAGATGTTGTCCAATGATGTTAAACTAGTGTGCTACAAGGTGAGTACATACACACAGGCCCACCTAAACACTCACACGCCCTTATACACTCTTACATAAGCTCATACATACAATTACACTCTTACATACATTCATACATACTTATAAATACCTATACACACTTACATAGACTCATGCATACATTTACACACTTACACACATTCATACATACGTATAAATACCTATACACACTTACATAGACTCATACACACATTTACACACTTACACACATTTATACATGCTTATAAATACCTCTACACACTTAGATATGCCCATACATGTATTTACACACTTACACACATTTATACATACTTAAAAATACTTATGCACACTTTCACACACTCTGCATTCTCACACTTACACACACATACACGCCTATCAATATATAAATTCATACGCGCATGCACACGCACTCACTGCCCCTTGTCTTTCTCATGTATGCTCCCACACTTATACACTCCATACTTATACACTTACACACTTGCACACTCGCATGCCCTTAAATGCTTAAACATGCACACTTACGTGCGCTCGCTCACCTTAACACACACAGACGCAGACGCAGACGCATACGCTCACACACATTCACTCCAGGCAAACGCACACAGGTCCCCCGTTGAGCCCCCGTACTGGGACGGGTCTACGGGCGAGTCTCAGCTGTTACGTCCTCCATCGGAGCCTGAGCCGCTCCAAATAGCCGTAATCCTTTCCGAACTGTAAAACCCTGCGGTCCCCTCGCAGCCGTAAGGACGCGAAGCCCGTCTGAGCACCGCCGCTGCCGCCCGGCAGAACAGCTGCGTGTGCAGCGGCACATTAGCGCTCAGCGCCACGTTAGCGCTCAGCGCCACGTTAGCGCTCAGAGTCACATTAGCGCTCAGCGCCACGTTAGCGCTCAGAGCCACATTAGCGCTCAGCGCCACGTTAGCGCTCAGAGCCACGTTAGCGCTCAGCGCCACATTAGCGCTCAGAGCCACATTAGCGCTCAGCGGCACATTAGCGCTCAGAGCCACGTTAGCGCTCAGCGCCACGTTAGCGCTCAGTGCCACATCGCTGAGTTGGCTTAAAGAGCGGTTAACGAAGCAGTTTAGCGTTCGCGCTCTCCTGTTCTTACGACGCCGCGTATTGTCACGCCGCCGTGTTTTGTCATCTATGAAAACATTTAAACAAAAACCGAATTTGTCCACGGAGCCGAACCGCGCTCAGACCGCGTTCCGACCGTACTCGAGCAGAGCAGAACTTACCGGTTTCAGTGAGAATATCTCTCTGTGTTCCCTTCAAGCACTTCTCTGCAATTCCCTAATGCTCTTATCAGAAATCAAATGGCAAATTAATCAATTCCACTCCGAACACCTCTCTCACTCTCTCTCTCTCTCTCTCTCTCTGTCTCAGCCACACACTCGGACACACGCACGCAGTAAAACTTGCTAACTCTTTCTCTCACGCAGCCATACACACGGTCACGGTGGCGGCGAGGAGGACTCTCCCGCTCAGCGAATGGTTCGGTGGAGGCCTGATTGTTTTAGCCGTCGTCAATGGTGTCAAGTCGTTCCACTCCAGAGGAGAACAGAGTAATCGGGAAAGTGTCACTAGTCGCTCGTGTCAGGCTTCGCGCTCTCTCTCTCTCTCTCTCTCTCTCTCTCTCTCTCTCTCTCTCTCTCTCTCTCTCTCTCTCTCTCTCTCTCTCTCTCTCTCTCTCTCTCTCTCTCTCTCTCTCTCTCTCTCTCTCTCTCTCTCCTCCCGCCCCACTACATCAGCGTCAGGGCTTTGTTTTCGCTGCGCCACGCTCAGTGTCCGCAGCTGAGATCCCAGCGTGTCAGAGAGGCCAACCAGCGGGCACAATGGGCACCTTTGTGAGATCCTGCTCAGACCCCCTCGTCTTCAGAGAGAAGAAAGATGTCATTTTTAAGGACGTCGCGTCACGGACTGGTCTTCTCTTAGCTTAGCTTAGCTTATGTTGGATATGTACTTATATTGGATGTGTACGTATGCACACGCATATGCAAACATATGTGAAGGTAAGTATAAATGATATTGGAATGATAGGAGCCACCAGGTGGATCTGAGTCTGAGATGACAATCATGCTTTTATTAGGGCAGAGTTCGTCATCAGACCAGAATGCAACCTGACCTAAACAGTCGAGAATGCCCAAAGCCCATTCTCCATGCTCAACATTCTATCTATGTTCATGCACATTCTAAACACACACACACACGCACACACACAGCAGAATTAGATAATTGGCCAGTCTAATTGGACCCGGGAACAGGAGTGGCTGCACCTGTGCATAGTGAGGTAATCAGTGCGCACAGGTTAAATCTGCCATCCCCACTCACAGAAGGGAGCCTCTGTCATGACTGTTTTACATCTGCTCAGTTGGCTGTAACATCTTGCCGACCCTTGTAAATAAATGTGGACTGTTGGAACATCATCTCCCTGTGTCTCTGTGCTGGAGGGCCCCTAGGAAAGCCACTTCGGTGGCCTGTGGCAGGCTTGTTTGCCACACTGTCCTTATTATAAACCAATACTGTACATATTATAAACCAGTACACTACCCATATTATAAACCATTACACTGTCCTTATTATAAACCAATACACTGCCAATATTATAAACCATTACACTGCCCATATCATAAACCATTACACTGTCCATATTATAAACCAATACACTGTTCATATTATAAACCAATACACTGTCCTTATTATAAACCAATACACTGTTCATATTATAAACCAATACACTGTTCATATTATAAACCAATACACTGTCCTTATTATAAACCAATACACACTATCTGTACTGTACATCACAACTGTTCCCGTTTCACAACTTTTTTCCTGCACTATAACACTTACGCACAGAATAACCTACGCACTCACGATGACACAACCAGCCAGACTCTAAACGAGGCAGGGAATTTCCTAATTCTGAAAGCGTTACACAGCCTTGGGTAGGAAGCGTTCGGTGTAAAAGCTCTTTGGTGAACAACTGCAGGACAGAGAGACAGGCGAAGGTGTAAAGTTTCACTGCGATCGTTGGAATGTACGCGCCATTCCAAGTTTCTATGGTCCTGCCTCCACGTGTGGACAGGAAGTCTGTTTCTCTCGGCGTCTCTCGCTGCATCTGCCTCTGATGGGAAGTGAGAGTGAATCTGCTGAGAAAGTATCGAAAAGGAAAACGCAGTCCGTAATTTGACTGGCAAATGATTCTGCATTAACACCCGAGTGAACGCCCAACCTGCGGCCCCGCGTAGGCGCTCCTAACCTGGGGACAGCCTCAACGGTGGGCGGTGTCATCAAATGGTTTTTCAAAGAAAGTCCCTTTAAGAAGCTTCTCTTTAAACGGTAAACCATTCTATTTGGGTGGGGGGAGGGCCCTCAACCTCATTCTGTTTGGGGTGGTTACTTTGGGCACCCTGGTGTTAAGAAATTGGGGGAGTCCCTCACTGTGCTTATCTGTGCATGCAGTAAGGGGATGTACCATTTTTTGCCCGATATGCCAGCTTTCCATAGGTCTTATTGTTTATAGAAGGTGTAAACTTTTTCTGTCTTTGCTGATCTTTGATCTGACTTCCCGACCCCCCCTCCCCGCTGCTCATTTCCGGTTGTTTCTCTGCGTCACTGCCCTCCCTCCGTGTGGCCTAAACAGAGGCCTGAGCACGTGATCTTGGGAATCCAGCAGCCATTGATGTCCCACTGTGAGCGGATGGATCACTTCCTCGCCTCAGCTTAACACACACACACACACATACACGCACACACACACACACCCACGCACGCGCACGCACGCACGCACGCACACGTACACACACACACACACACGCACGCATGCACGCACACACACACGCAAGCACTGTCATGGTTTTGGGTGGCATTCTGCACTATTCCTTTCCGTTCCTGCTTCTCTAATTGGAGTTTGTCACCTCGTTTGGGTTAATGGCCTGTAGGCATGCAGAATTCACTCTGCCTACAGACCCCTTCCGCGCTGATTAGTTCAGATCTCGGCAGGCGTGTTGATTGCATTAGCTGAGGCACCTGTCTAACATTACTTAAGGTGTGGGTTCACAGAAAGACGACGCTTTAGTGTCATCTACACACAAGAGCCGGTACTGGTAACCAAACAGTGCTTTTCAGTGCTTCGTACCTTATATAAAGTTCACGTCCAAGAATTATGCACATAGGCGTTAATAATCTCTTGCATGAAAGTTATATAAGCACGGTATCTAGTTTAGCACGTCCATGACTCCTTTAGTCAGGATTGTCACGGGGTAGAGAGTTAGGAGGAGATCAGTTCTGCGAGTTGTGCAGTTAGCCCTCTCTCTCTCTGAGCTATGGAGGTTTTTGAGTGCAGTGCCCAGAGGTTGGGTCTGCATCAGCTCTCTCCGTTGGGCTATGGTTTATTTTAGTTTCGTTCTGAGTTTTGGAGAACCTATCCGCCCCTCCCCCTTGGTTCGGAGTCCTCCTTTTGAGGTTCCCTTATTTAGTTGGGATATTCCCGTGGAGTAGTAGTCTTCTCTGTTCATTTCTCTTTACCCTTCCTCGATCTTGGAAGAGATTTTGTGGCCTGCTCAGTTGTTAGTGACACACTTTATTAAGATCCCTGTTCTGTTGCGCTTGGTCTCCGTCTCCCAACCCTTACACACGCACACACATGCATGCACACACATGCACACACACGCACACACACACATACGCACACACACACATACACACGCACACACGCATACACACACACACATGCACACACACGCACACACGCGCACACACACACACATACACATGCACAAACACACACACAGAGGTCACTGTTGTTAGATTGAAGGCAATGTGTTGCTGTTCCAGTTTTGTGGTCGCTGGTGGCATTGGTTCTACTTGCCTTTCCCTTACTGCCTTTAAATGCTGAAGTCCTGTTTATAGCTGAAGTCTTTTCAAAGACAATAAGCTGAATTGATTTCTTGTCATGCATGGCAGTGCCAAATTTAACTGTAATTGTCTAGACTTTACTGTGGTCATTTTCCTGTTTCTGGCCTTTGATTGCAACAGAGCCCCCTCTCTGTCTTTCTCTTTCTTTCCTTCTTCATTGTTGCCACTTTCTCTCCCTCCTCGTCTTCTTTCTCACTAGAGAGAGAGAGAGAGAGAGAGAGAGAGAGAGAGGTGAATGCTGAATATGGTGTACCTGGCCGGTGAAGGAGGGTGACTTTAGTAACTCTTATGTGTGGCGCTGTGCTCAGGTGCATGCTTCTGTTCTTCGCGGTTGTCATGGAAACCGTTTCGCTGGACACATACTCAAGGGTCCCAATCTGAGGTGAGCAGCTCACCATTTCATTTTGGATCTTGACTGCGCTGTGCAGCGGTTCCCAGCTGTGCTGCATCTTTATGGACTTACAGGAAGGAAGTATCAGCACAGGCATTGATCTGTCCAGATCATATGGGTCGTGATGGTTAGCAACAGAACGCTAACGCCTGTCTGAGCCAGGAGGAGTCTATACATCCCGGAAGGCTTTGTAGTCATGGTACTTACATGCTGCGATGCATAATTGATTTAAAATGTATTTCTTTTTTTTTCTTTTTTTAGAAACTTTCACAATTCTCCCCCACTACATCCAATCCTGCCCTGTCATACCCCACCCAACCATACCCTCTCTCTCTCTGCTCTGTCCCAGCACACCCCAGCCTACCATACCCTCTCTCTCTCCGCCCTGTCCCAGCACAGTTCAGCCTACCATACCCTCTCTCTCTCCACCCTGTCCCAGCACACACCAGCCTACCACACCCTCTCTCTCTCCACTCTGTCCCAGCACAGCCCAGCCTACCATACCGTCTCTCTCTCCGCCCTGTCCCAGCACAGTCCAGCCTACCATACCCTCTCTCTCTCCACCCTGTCCCAGCACACACCAGCCTACCACACCCTCTCTCTCTCCGCCCTGTCCCAGCACAGCCCAGCCTACCATACCCTCTCTCTCTCTGCCCTGTCCCAGCACAGTCCAGCCTACCACACCCTCTCTCTCTCCCCTCTGTCCCAGCACACCCCAGCCTACCATAGCCTCTCTCTCCGCTCTGTCCCAGCTCGCCCCAGCCTACCACACCCTCTCTCTCTCCGCCCTGTCCCAGCACAGCCCAGCCTACCACACCCTCTCTCTCTCCGCCCTGTCCCAGCACAGCCCAGCCTACCACACCCTCTCTCTCTCCCCTCTGTCCCAGCACAGTCCAGCCTACCACACCCTCTCTCTCTCCCCTCTGTCCCAGCACAGTCCAGCCTACCACACCCTCTCTCTCTCCCCTCTGTCCCAGCACAGCCCAGCCTACCACACCCTCTCTCTCTCCGCCCTGTCCCAGCACAGCCCAGCCTACCACACCCTCTCTCTCTCCCCTCTGTCCCAGCACAGTCCAGCCTACCACACCCTCTCTCTCTCCCCTCTGTCCCAGCACAGCCCAGCCTATCGTGCCCTCTCTCTCTACCCTACATATGGACGAATTCCTTGCTTTAGTTTTTTTTTTTTTTTTAATTGCACGCACTACACACATCCTTTTCCCATCTGCCCCCAAACAACAGGCTTATTTCTCACAGGAACTGATATTTCTTGCGAATGTGGTCGGTTCTGGTGATCCACACTGATTTAGGTTCAGGGAAAATAACTCGCCGGATGTCCGGAAGCTTCTTCTTGTTTTCGCAAAGCTCGTTAAGGCTGGAGCACAAGGAAGCTAAAGGTTATCTTAGCGACGAAGCTGGCCGTTTGAGTCATTCTTTCAAGCTTATTTTCAGACCTTGTGGCCTTCGGCTTCGCCGTGCGGCTCGTCTCATTGGCCAGACGTGGTTTCAGAGACGTTCTGCAGAGCAGCCAAGCGACCTCATTCAGAAAGAATGACGTGCAATGAAACGCCTCGCTCGACTGGCGTGCTCAGCTGGGTCTGAATACGTTAGAACTGCGGTTAATAATGACGCTCGGTATATGCTGATATGAGCACAGGCACACAGACCGCAGCTTTTCTTTTTTTGTTCTTATTTTTTTTTAAATACATTTATAGGACAGTAGATGTACCAACTCTGCTCCAACTGTGATATGACAACATTATGGTGTGGCATCCACTGTTATTATAAAGACAAAATAGTCCATGAGCAGCAATAAAGAGTCAAAACGACATCATCTAAACTGAAACTGAGGGACCACACTGTAGTGTGGTCGTGCTAAAAAAGTGCTAGATGTGTACGAAGCCTTTCCCATTGAAATTCACACCAGTCAAAATTAACACAGCATGTCTTATAGCACAAGCACTGCACGAGTTACAGTATAAATGCTTCTTCCCCCCACAAAACATTTATAACCATATTTGAACTTACACTAGGATACAATTTAGCGAGGTGTAGGACACAGAAAACGTGTTTGCTCATGTGGTAGGTCTCGAGCTCGGAAAGGTTTGGGAACCGCTGTGCTAAATGGCAGCTTTTTAATCTTCATCTTCAGCCTCGACATCCTCTTCTTCAGCCTCGACACGCTGGACTCCAGGGTGGGCAAACCCCACGCCCTCAGCCCTGCCCCACACGCTGCAGGGGTTTCTGCAGGATACCAGACCTGCTGAATTTCAGTGAAACTAGTGGGCGCGTCGGTCGTGAGCGGTAGTTTCCCCCATGGCAACGTGTGTATTTCCAGAGACTTCCGCACACTCCCGGGTCACATTCGTGATCGGGGACTTCTGGGCTCGGAAATTTCCGCTGAATTCATGGACTCCGCCCACGCTGGAAGTTCAGAGCGTGTCCTGAGGCGTGGGCGGCCACGTCTGGCCATTTATGCCAAGTGTCTGGACAAGAGCGACGCGCACGGAATGATGTCTGTGTCCGAGACGGGACTGCGGGGTCTGACACTGACACACGCCGCACACGGCAGGGAATGTGTCGGTTTTCGGATTTGTGTCCCCATTAACGCACCTTTTCATGCATTGACAGCGTCCTGCAGAGCGAGAGGTTACCTGCCCTCCCTGTCTGATATCAGCCCCCCCCCCCCCATTACTCAAACTTTAACCGCAGCAGCATGTTCAAAAGCTTGCTGTGTGACTGGACTGGTTTGCTATGCATCTCCTTGACAACCCTTGAAAAGTCTTGAAATTTAGAAAAAAGCACCCAGGGCTCAGTTGACTTTTGGAAATAAAATTTCACTGCTTTACTTGAAATTTATTTTGAAAATTTTTATTTAGCTGTGACTGTTGATTGGTTGGTTTGAAAAACCTGATCCTGAGGCAGGATTATATATTATATTTTTTATACATATTTTGAAAAAACAGTAGTGAAGAGACTGTTTCAGGCATGGCCTGTCTGGGTGGGGAGAGGTGAAGCCCCTGACAGTGATATCAGCAAGAAGATTTTCCATCTCGTATGAAACTGTTTAATTGGCTATGACTGCTAATTGTGTGTATACACACCTGGGTTTGGCTCTGCTCTTTGAGTGGGTACACACACCTGGGTTTAGGTCTACTCTTTGAGTGGGTACACACACCTGGGTTTAGGTCTACTCTTTGAGTGGGTACACACACCTGGGTTTAGGTCTACTCTTTGAGTGGGTACACACACCTGGGTTTAGGTCTACTCTTTGAGTGGGTACACACACCTGGGTTGGGCTCTACAGCCCCCCCCCCTCTCTCTCTCTCTGTCCCTCTAGTTTTTAATAGACTGTGGCACTTTGCAGGGCACTCTGGGTATGATTAATTACCCCTCATGTTTGCTTCTCATTTTTTGAACACAGCGAGGAGATTCTGCCCTGTAAGCAATTACACCCAAACCAAGGAGTCCCTGGCTCCAGCAAACTGACCACGTAAAGATAAATCAACCAACACACACACACACATACACACACGCACACACAAATCAGCACTAGCCATTTTTCACTATGCAGCAGTTCTCCAGCCCTGTAGTGGTGTTGCCTACATAGGAGATGGGATGATTTATAATATTTCTATGACTTTTTCCACAACTGCTTCATAAACAGCACAGATACGCACACCGTATGCACACACATTAACATACATCATGCTGTAAACACACACACAAGCACATAAACACATAAGTATGCATACGGTTTGGGGAAGATCTGTATGACACCGGACCCATGGTATTTACGCCCTGAGAATCATGTGAAGCATTTAGCTTCTTTGCAGAGCATCACTCTGGATTGTTCTTGCCTAGCTCGGTTTTTTTTCTTCTTGCTTCTCTAAGGAAACGAAAGCAGCAGCTAAAATTGGCACTGGGCCCTGATCTCGCTATATTTCACACATACCTGCCTTTATATATTTGACACAAATGCGCCTGCAGTGTGTTCGTGTGGCTGGATGCTAATTAGGGAGCGCTGTCAATATGAATGCGCGTTCGGAATAGTCTCGGCCTCGCAAGAAACCGATCTCTCTGTCTATAGCCGGAACACACAGTAATTCTGTGAAATTAAAAGTCAAAGTGCCGTTGCAATGAACCTGCTGTGGAACTGATGGACTGATGCACTTGTTGTACGTCGCTCTGGATAAGAGCGTCTGCTAAATGCCTGTAACGTAATGTAATGTAATGGAAGACGGGCTGTTTTCAGTGTTGCCGATGGGAAAATGTCACTTTTCAGATCTTTGTAAGGCCAAACAACCATATCAGTCTGCCAACCATGCTTTAAAGCAGGGCTGCCCAACCCTACGCCTGGAGATCTACCGGCCTGTAGGTTTTTATTCCAACATTAATTTTGCACACCTGATAATATTAATAATATTAATAGCTTAGAAGACTGTATAAACAGCAACATGTGCATAAAACCACCTCATACATGGCACAAAACCATGCATTATATAACACTATATAAATACATACCCCATTCTGCTAACATGGACAAACACATTTTAAAATCAACTTTAATTCTATATTGCACTGTACTGTATATTTGCGACAAAGGCAAGAATGAAAAAGAAAGGGAAAGGAAAGAAAAGGGGAAAAAGAATTGCTTAAAATATTGGCAAGTTCATAAACTGAGGAGATTATCTTCCATTGCAAAATCTGTCTTTACACAAACTTTATTTAGAATTGCATTGTGCTACCAATTTGCAAAGCACCTAGGCAAATGATAACAAAAAAAATGAATAAAAACAACAACAACAACAACAACAAAACATCAAACCATTCACAAAGGCAAAAGCTGAACCAACAGTTAATGTTCACAATACCATTAGAAAATCAAATAGCTAAGTGAAAACCATTAGCAAAGAAATAACCAAACCAATAGCCAGGCCAGCTCTCAGCAAGTTCGCAATATCACTGCACAACGCAAGGGGCTAAGTAGCAAAACCAGTAGCATCACACAGTGCAAGCAGCAAAACAAACTGCACATGTAAAGGTTATGGCCCTAACCACCCCCTGTAATGATGACACGCTTGCAGTCTGTTCAATTGGACTGCAGTGCCACCTAATGACCATTGTTAACATTGCACGACAGTCTTTTTTTTTTTTTTTTGAAGCCATTTGGAAAATTTTCATCAGCTATTTCCAACCAGAGGGTGGCGCGGTGGTGCAGTGGGTAGCAATGTCGCCTCACAGCAAGAAGGTTGTGGGTCAGAATCTCGGCTTGGGGCCTTTCTGTGCGGAGTTTGCATGTTCTCCCCATGTTCGCGTGGGTGCACCGGTTTCCTCCCACAGTCCAAAGACATGCAGGTAGGCCCATTGGAGACCCTAAATTGCCCATAGGTATGAGTGTGTGAATGAATGGTGTGTGTGCCCTGCCTGTCCAGAGTGTATTCCTGCCTCTCGCCCAATGCATACTGGGATAGGCTCCAGCACTCCCAGGCCCTGTGACCCTGCTGAGGATAAGCAGGTATAGATAATGGATGAATGGATGGATGGCTCTCCAACCAATGGATGGTAAATGGTAAATGGACTGCATTTATATAGCGCTTTTATCCAAAGCGCTTTACAATTGATGCCTCTCATTCGCCAGAGCATTTAGGGGTTAGGTGTCTTGCTCAAGAACACTTCGACACGCCCAGGGCGGGGTTTGAACCAGCAACCCTCCGACTGCCAGACAACCACTCTTAACTCCTGAGCTATGTCGCCCCAACCAGAGCTTGGAAATCCATCCATCCATAGTCATTTTTTTTTTCATTTGTGTGGCTTTTTAAAAAAAAAAAGCCACACAATGAATACATATAATAAAACCCTTTGATTTCAATGACCCTGTTCAATGTTGCATATAAGCACCCCATTTAATAGTTAATGCTGCCTTTAAAAGTTAACGCTGCCCAAACACACACACACACACACACACACACGAACACAAGCACTTTCATTGCCCAATGCATGAAGCAATGTCACCTCCACAACCACCACTAAGCACTTGTATCTTGTTTCCAAATTCAAATATGAAGCCTACATAAACCTTGCCTATTAAATAATAGGTAAATGTCATGGCTAAATATGAACCGCCACGTGTGAGTTTCAGTCAGCAGGTTAACTGTCAAATATGAGATGTAGCCACATAAGATGGTGATATTCTTTATTTGAAGAAATTCGTCAGAACAACATTATTGGCATTACTAGTTATGCTCATTGTTGACAACAGCACTTAGAAACAGCAGTTAAATAGTTGTGCTTTGTCCTTTTGACCACCAGAAGCCACTAATGTGCACTGTGTTTCAAAGCTTTGAGAAATGAATCCTTTGTCGATACAATTCAGAAGAAATCTTCATTGCTTCAGAAAGAATCGCTTTGCCATCACTACCATCCAAAAAGTAAGTAGAAATCCTTACACTAGGGTCTGGTTGACAGTGCATTTAAATATTAAATGACCTAATTATATAACGTACATTACACATAATCTTCCATACAGAGCAGGGCTGTCCTGTCATATGATGGATTGATACAAGGTATCAATTGTTTGTATATTTTTGTATCACTTTGGCATGGTACCCCTTTGGTGATGATGTCTGTTTTGAGTCGTTTGTAATGACATGAATTTAGGAAGGTCTAGTATGGGATTAGAATGTTCTCAACTGAACATTATAATACCGATGTAACAAAAGCAATGGAGTTCTAAAAGAATGGCTTAGAATTTTGAAATAACATTCCAAAACACATATTCTTCAAAGGGTTAAAACCGCTGTAGTGGGCAACGTGGGCATGGCTAAGGGATCCAGAAGAGTTTTTTGATGCAGATTCTCCAGATTGTAGATTCTATGCAATAACCACAATATTAAGCAACATAAAATCCAGTGAGTCACCTGGACTACGAAATGTTACGATAGATGGAGGTTAAATGGCTCTCAGCTACGAATATTTCCACTTCTTTAGGAGAAATCATGTTTTTGTTTGTTCAGTACGTCAAATACTACAGTACCCATGATCCTCAGTGCCTGTTACTATGGTGATAGCGTGGGCAAGAGCCTATGACCAAAGCGCGTGGAATCAAGGAAAACTAGGTAGCATCCTCCGTGTCTGGTGGTCTAACTAACTTTACCTCAACAAAATGGCGGACCAGACAGAAATATGAGCTCTGTGATTGGCTTTCTTAATGCAATGCTCTTTGGGTTTGATAGTTTGTGTATCCTCTAAAATTGTTATGTACACGGTCTTGTAACCTTTCCTTTTTTCAACGCTATTGCTAATTTTTAGGAGAGTGTCATGCCCATCCAAGCTTCGGAAATGGGCGAACAGTGTTTCACCTTAGACTATCAAGGTAAATAAAAGGCGAATGGAGTAAGCCCCTCGAAATAACCACGCCCACACTTCCACTATATTATGATAGCACGTCCACCGTAGTACTAATGAAGAACTAGAAGCACGCCCATAATGCTTTTATCTTTAAAAACACAAATCGGTGTGTTGCCCGTTAGCTGCGATGCGTGCCTGACGTTGCCATCCACCAGCGCGAGAGTGGGGAATTTATGAAAACTGAGGATTGAAACAAGGTTCCATAGCGGCTCTGGAAGGAGCGCTTCCGTCAAGAAGGTGCGGAGAAGTTGAAACAAAATGGCAGGAATAGATTATCCAGTTTCAACCCGTCCGCGAGAATCCCGTCTCGTTGCTGAAACCATCGCGAGGTTTGATCAGCTGTTGGATCTGTTTTTAGAGTCTAGTGCTAGGACGGTCAGCACGTGGGGAGGAGAGAGACTTACAGAGGGGGACACGTTGGGATTGAGTCGGGCCCAGGTTATAGATATCGTTTAACTATAATTCACGGTGGCGGTGCGGGATAAAAATAATCACGGTAAGTCTAGACTTTTCGCATGTCGTAATATGTGTCAGTTAATATCTACAGTTAACTAAACTAAACAGTTACAGAAAGGACGATATCGAGCTAGCGAACTTGCTGTAGCTAACGTTACTCTATAGTTAGCTAACTTGGCTACCTAGCCAACCTGCAGACTGATATAGCTTGCTAGCAGGCAGTTACCACAACTGGCTGTGATATTAGCCAATCTTACACTCTCATTAAACATGCTGAGTGTTAGTTTACAAGTCCCCTAATTTTCCTTGATGCATGTCCACAAATGTGTGTTGCTTTCGCATAACACATTACTGAGTCCGTGAACTGAAATAAGGTAACACACTAGCCAGCTTGCTTGCGGGTTAATTCTAGGGAAATACGTCGGTGGAATTTAGCTTGCTAAATTCGTTAGCAAACTTAGTATATCTTACCATTTTTGGTTAGTTGGCTAAGGTTAGGTCTCAGGTCAGAGAACAGGTCGGGTCTGCGTTTAAAATATTTAGCTTGCGGCGGACAGAATCTGATTAATTGAAGCCTCGCGAAAGAGCTCGCTAGATGCTAGTGGGAGATTGGGAGTTCGCTATTGCGCTGTTAGATGCACGCCGCGGCATGATGGCTAACGTTTGCTAACTGGATGGTTTCGTGGAGTGCAAACCGGACCACCTGCAACATGTATGCTGGCTGCCAAACATGGCTCGAACACCGATCGGAATCGATGATGCACACATCGTAATCGCTGGATAACGTGTTCACGTTGACTAACGATATCGGTGTGTTTTCTGTCGCTTCCTTTGCTCAGACGAGTATTAATTTGACCAGCGCCGCGGCCTAGCACGCTTTTATAACATAGGTTATACGGTTGCATACATTTACTTAATCAGCTGTTTCTTATTTCAGCATTGCAGTCATGGAGCAGGCCTGTGTTTATGAAATATAGGGTATTATTTTACGTGCGTTTTATTGCGGATAATGTCTGTTGGGATCAGAGATGTATCGTATCGAAAGGAGAACGGCCGTGCACAGTAGCCGTTCGACCGCTAACATTAGCTGATTGCTTGCTATGATCCGGACTTGTACTATAGCTAGCTAACCTCCGCTAGCTACGCATCTCAGTTAATGCTAGTATGGACAGTATGCATTGCATTGTCTAAAGGTACTCGTTTGGTTTTTATTTATTTATTTTGCTGAAATCAAACCATTTTATTTCGTTTGCATGCTAACCAGGCACAAATATAGCAGTTTGGTATTCTGTTGCTGTGAATTTATTAAATGTTTGGAGACTGACTAGGCTTCGAGCTAGTCGCTGCTTCTGTTGCAGGAATATTTGTTGGAGGCGCGCTTTAGAGGTTGCTTTGTGTTCTAAATGGAGCTACACGCGTCTAATAAGCCTCTTACGGTGCTTCTGCCCGCCGCACTCGCATGGTTTGTGACATGTTCCGCAAATATAGTGTGACCCTTCAGTTATCAACCGCCCAAGGTCGTACAGCGACGCAGCTTGATTCATGACTTCAGTCTTCTCGCACATACAGGTCTCACACGTACACGGAGGGGAGGTGCGGAGGACTGGAAAGCGTGCTGGTGCGTTACGGGATTTTTTTTTTTTTTTAAGTTTGGGTGTTGGTTTCACCTTATCGGCTAAGGTGAATGCTGTAGGTGGAGCCTGTAACACCTCGCTGGGGGCGCTCAGTTTTCACTTTTGGCCGTAGATATGACAAGGTGAGCCATTTCCTGTCTGCCGTTAAAACATGTAAAGTACTGTCGGTGTGTGAAACAAGTTAAGGTCACTCGGGTGGCGTAAGCAGACACGATGTCAGACGCGCCTGTCCGACTTTGTAATATTAGAAATGTCGTTCAAAAGTTTGACGTCCCTACAGCACAAGGGCCTTCCTAACCTTTGACAGGATTTGCTAGTAGTCAAATGAGGTCTCCAAATTCAGTCATGACACAATGCTGTTACCAGCGGTTCTGGTTGACCTGTCACTACACGTTTTTTCAAGGTCAACTTTGTTTTTGCACAGGTGGCTCCTACTGCTGCAATTTTGGGGCTTCTTCCAGAAACTACTGCTTTTCTGATTTGGTACTGAATTACCAATGTCTGTACAGTTTAGTATTTTTTTTAATGTAAAAGAGTCACAGTATTATTTTGCTGTCATAAACTGTAGTGCACTTAGTTCCTAATATAAAAAGCAACAACAAAAAACGACTATCTGCGTTGGTTCCAAAAGCAGTTTTGTTAGGTGAGTTGTTGTATTGAAGCATTGTTGCTAGGTTTTGATGTTGGTTTGACAGGAGTTAAATATTTGCATTGGCCACGTTCAGATATCTAGCCTTTATCCTTTTTACACCACCAGATGTGAAGTTACATTCTGACCACAGTCACTTATCCTTAGATGTTAATGAATGGCAGTTTAAATTGTAATGATGACAGGTTTGCTGTTCCACACACACATTCATCAAAACAGCAAAACTACTCTGTTTCGAACCAACTATACATGTTGCTAAAAGTTTCGGCATTTTATTTGTTACTTTGATTAGCATTTCCCCTAATTCGGGCTGTGAGTCGCATATTGTTGTCTTCAAGACGGCGTATCCTTTGCAGATGAATGGTTTCCATGGGGATGAAAAGTATATGGCGATCGGTGCTCGTAATAGTAGTTTGTTTAAAAACCCGTGGAGGCTGCGCAAAAGAGGAGCTGCGGTGGTAGCGCTAGTACGGTTTTGTTTCGCTGTGTTCAGACGCGTGCCAAGGGCTCTGGTTTCATGTCCTGGGCGCGTGACAGTGTAAAGGCTTTTGAAAGCAAGCTTGGCCTCACTTCAAGTATAGCTCTTATGGAAAGGCCATGTCAGACTGTAAAATGACTTGCAAGTCCATTTTTCTATTACGAAAAGTGACCCCTCTGATAAAATGTGAGTATTGGATCGCATAGCGTAAGATGGTTTAGTATAAACAAATTTCTCTGCTGCGGAAAATTGACCCCAATTTAGATAGCAAAATGTGGGTAATTTATGTTATGGAAAATTAAATTTAGACCAAAATAAATATGACTGCTGGACATTTACATGTCACAATACAAGGGTCATGTTTCTATGACCCTTGAAAGTAAGCACCGTACGTACATTTATCCATGACCATGCAATTACATGCATACATTTACCATGTCTTCATTAAATTATTTTACATGGTCCTAATTCAGAATAATATTCCACATTTTTATTATTCTTTTTGTCGGCGGGTGGAGGGTAGGGCTGGGTGGTGTACCTTAGTTTTACCCGTATGAATTCACACACCAGTATGCTGCTTTGCAGTACCGATGTCAACAGTATTGTTTTTAGTCGGAAGTAACGGATATTAGAATTGCACACTGCGACCGTATGATGATTAATTCGTGACGTGAACATGAGGATAAACACTGATTTGAATGAAACTCGCGCCACTTCATTACAAAATAGGACGTTGCAAACGGCACGTGCGGAGCAGTTTGCGGAGGCGGTGCTGAATGACACCTGTGGTGAAACTTCGGGCTTCGTTTGTGAAGCTCACTTCCTGGTCTTGTTGCTAAGCGCTGTTTTCTCGCGCCAGCGTGGTTTGCTCCAGCATCGGTCTTTCGGCCACCCATTTCAGTGCAAGACAGCGGTCAATTAATTTTTTTCCCCCCGCAGGAACATGTAGTTGCAGTAGGCGTTTTTTTTCTAACTAATGTCTCCCCATGTGCCAATAGAAGTTATTGTGTAATTTTGACACAATTTTATGGCTGTGATATGGATATGGCCATTTTTCCATAAAGGGAGGGTCACTTTCATAAACTAGAAAAATGTTTTTCACGGTCCACATCCTCACTCTTGTTTTGCTGAAGGTATTTGCCACCCTTTTGAGATTTGAGTTCATTTCTAACCGGTAAACTTTTAAGAAACTTATAGGAAAATGATGTAGCTGTGACTTCACATCAAAACACGGATGCAGTGCTGCTGGTGCAGAATGCCTGTTGTGGCAGCTCGAATGCGAACATGACATCCCTCTGGATTAAAACCAGACTGTACACCCGGGTCCTGCCCGCATTTAAAACTCCTCTGCGCTTTGATTGGCCGAGCAGAGCGGAGGAAGTTTGGGCGTGTTTTCTGGGTGTCCGCTCAGAACCACGCTCTGTGGAATCACCCGGCCTGGAAAAGCGGGGGCTTTCTGTGACATCATGGCTGAGAGTGAGACGTGTGTCCTGCGCCAACCCGGCGGACCGCCGGCGCTCTGTCCGCTCGGACCCTGACCTTCAGAACGCGGGCGTTGGGCTCGTCTGACTTCTCCTAGGAAGTGCCACCTCCCTGGGGTCAAGGATGGGGTCGGTTCTAATTCAGTTTGGCACAGGAATTTGTGTAATTAAAAAATGTTACGGGCTTTTTTTTTTTTTGTTTGTTTGACCCTGTAAACCTTCCACTGTTCTCCACGTGGTCTTGGTTTCTCTGTCTCGGGAGTAGAGAGGCGGTCCTCCTTGCGCCAGGCAGGGATGGGTCGCCGGTCTCCAGCAGGGGGCAGCGCAGGGATTTGAGAACACAGAATTCTGAGGCAGCTGCCTCCTCGTAAATTTGCGCCGCCTCCACGTAGTTCTTCCCGGTGTAGGCACGAGCGAACATCCATGCTAGCGCTGCGGTCGGTGCCTTTGTATCATTTGTGACTGCAATGGCGGCATTACTCTGGTGTGGCGCTGGATCGTAACCGGCACGGTGCCCCAGGAAGGGGCCCTACTGAAGAAGAACGCTAAGCTACAGCAGCCGTGTGCATGGGGCGCGCGATCAGACATCGCCCTGAGTTCGCTGTGTTCGGTCAGGTGGCCTAAACCGTGCTTTCTTCTGCACCCGAGCGCATCCAGTGTTTTCAGAAAAGTTTCCTACGTCCTGTCAGTTTAATGTTTTCAACTATGTGGATATGGCCTGTAGAATAACTTTTTTTGAGAGAGAGAGCGAGTTTGTGAGGAGGAGCGGGTGAAAAGACAGTACAGTCATCATCCGATGGTCACTGGCCGTTTAGAAAGTGTAATTCACAATAAGGAGGCGTGGTCTGTTTGATCACATGACCCTGATTGAAGTACCACCTCTGCGTTACTCTGAGGCTGGAAAAACCCTGCATGCAGTGTGCCGCCCCAGGGGCTTATGGTCTAGCAACGTGGGCCTGTGCTGGTAGGCCCAAGAGAGTCCCCAGCTCTGGGGTAATACTGCCGCGTGATTGGCTGAGCTACCCCCCCCCCCCCCCCCCCCCCCCCATTCTGGCACGTGTGAATGGCCGTTTCTGCCTCGCTGCCCTCCAGTGACAGCCCTCCCCCGTCCATGGGAATGCTGCCGCAGGGCAGCGGGGTTATGGGGAATTACCGTAGGGGTTTCATTTTTTTGTTGTTGAAGGAATTGTTGGAAATTGCTCAGCACTTGGGTAGTGAATCTGCAGTACACGAATAATGGCAGCCTTTCCTGGCCTTTCTCTTTCATCTTTCTCTCTTAATAATAACAATGATGATAATATCTGTTTGTATGTAGCACTTTTCATGCAGTTTTCTGCAGCCCAAAGTGCTTCACAGAAAGAGCATTTGCAGTTCGAAAATGGGGGGGGGGGGCGGAATATAAATGGGAATGTTATTTTCCCATTTATATTAAATGGGGAAAATAACAGAAACAACACAATGATAAAGGCAATGTACATAAAATAGGCGAATGCTAAGATAAAATGATAATAAAAACAAGACCAGGTCAAAACCTAGTATATGGCTGGACCTCTCCGGCCGACCAATGGTGTAACTTCGCATAACTCGGCCGACCAATGGTGTAACTTCATCACTCACTCAGCTGCTCAGTCAGTCACAGACATTCGCGTTTGTAGGGCTGGCCCCGCTGTTGCGGTCCAGCCAATAAAGGGAGATGCTACTGTAGAAGATTCTGTATTTTTGTATTCCTGAGAGCAACACTGATGTTCTCCGCTACTGAGCGAAATTCCAGCGATTGTGATGCAATGCTGTTGGCGTTCTTTTCACAGGTAAGGGAATTGTAGCTGCAGAAACCTGCTGACTTCGTCAGCTGCTCTAGTGAAGGGGGAAAAAAACAATGCGGGTGTCGTGTTCTTCTGCAGATGTGCCACGAGGCTGTTGGTGCTCGTCAGGCCCTCTGAAGTTTACGATGGGCTGTTTTTCATACCCCTTGACTGTGTCCTCACTTTGAGGGGCAAAACAAACAAGCTTTTTAACTCTCTACATTTGGATGTCTTCATAGCAGTTGCGAACTTTAAATAACTTTAAATATGAACTGTTGCGAGCTTGTGCTGTGAACTCTTTGCTCATTGTCTTTGACTTTCATCTGTTCATTTTCACCTTTCCCTTTGTACTATTTTCTCTTTCTCTCATGCATTTGTATCACTT
>CM077295.1:10407416-10469916 GCA_039654925.1 Anguilla pacifica
AGTCTTTAGTCTGCGTTTGAAGGTAGTCAGATTCTCTGCTGTTCTGACCGCCACGGGGAGGTCATTCCACCAGCGAGGGGCCAGGACAGACAGCAGACGGGAGCGGGAAGTACAGACACGAGGAGGGGGAGGTGCCAAGCGTCCAGAGGTGGCGGAACGGAGAGGTCTGGCTGGCGTGTAGGGTCTGATGATCCTCTGGATGTGTCATGTACTTGTCAGGGAATTTACGGGAAACCGCATCATCTTGACTGGTTCCCAATTCCTGCGGGAAGGGGGGGGGCAGGTGGCCTGTGTCCAAAGCCAGAAACTGGAATTCCCCCGCCCATTCCTTGCTCTTTGCCGCCTGTTCCTTTCCGGGGAATTGCAGGCTTTTGAGAATGTGGTGCGCTCTGTAATACAAAATACGTCACTGGCTGATTTTTCTGAGATTGCAGGCCGTTATCTTCACATGCGTTGCTGGATACTTTTATCTGCCATGTCTTATCAACCGACGAACCATTTTGCATTCAGAAATGCCGTTTTGGGTGAAGTTCACTTTAAAGCTCGTGGAAAAACACCCCTTCTTCACAGGCTTGTTGGGATTTGACCTTAGTTGCTACCCCACAGTTCCCTGCAGTGGGGGGGGGGGTGGGGGGGGGGGGTTAACGAGGCGGTGGAGCGCTGAAGCACCTTCAGAATTCCCGGCACGGGACACAGAGGGGGGGCGGCTGCTGGTGTGCCGGTGCGGGGAGCGGTGTCCTTGCGTGAACCCGCTGGAGGTCGCCGTCAGATGTGGGCCGCATTTTTCCACAGGGCCTAGAGCCCATGCCTGTGCCTCCATGGGGGAAATGTTTGTGTGTGGATTAAGGGGACTTTTACCTGGCTGTGCAACCCTGTGACACACACACACACATATACACACACACACGTATACACATGCACACACACACACACACACACACACACACACGTATACACATGCACACACACACACACACACACACACACACACACACACACGTATACACATGCACACGCACACTCACACTCACACACACTCACACTCACACACTCCCACACACGTATACACATGCGCACACGCACACGCACACACACACACGTATACACATGCACACGCACACTCACACTCACACTCACACTCACACACACACACACACACTCACACTCACACTCACACTCACACTCACACTCACACACACACACTCCCACACACGTATACACATGCGCACGCACACGCGCACACACACACACACACACGTATACACACACACACACACGTATACACACACACACGCGTATACACATGCGCGCACACACACACACACACACACACGTATACACATGCACACACGCATATACACATGCGCGCACACACACACACACACACACGCATATGTGCGCGCACACACACACACGTATACACATGCGCACACACACACACACACACACACACACACACACACACACACACACACAAATATACACACACACAAACACCAGACCTGAGTAAAGAATGTATTTGAAATACTTTAACCCTTTCGACACTGATACAGTGCGGAAACATTCCAGGTCTTCTTGTCCGTCAGTTTTCAAAGCACTGTGACTATACCCTAGAAGAATTTTGTTGTGATTTCTAGCGGAAATGGACATTTGAAACAGATGTTTTCTAGGCGGGTGACTGTGGGAAGGGGAGTTGAGGTGGGAGAAGGCCGGCCCAGGGGCAGGAAGCGGCGTGGAGACGTGCGTTCTGTCGGTCCTGACCTCCCGTGCTCTCTCTCTCTCGCAGGTGTAGTTGCTAGGGTCCTGAGGAGATGCCGTTGAGGTTCCGGTCCTTCGTCCCGTACACACTGCCAGGGGTACTGGCGCTGATTGGCTGGTGGTGGTACATCTCCCGCAAGAAAGGACGAATCACCAGCCACGATTCTGAGGAGGGGGCGGTGCCGGGGGCGCTGGGGCTGCTGTCGTCGCCCAGCGAGGGCAGCAACGGGACGGCGGAGAGGGGGCCCCGCAGGAAGCCCAGCCGGGGCCGGTCCCGGGCGCAGGAAGAGCCGCCGCTGGGGCAGGAAGTGACCGCCGAGGTGCACGCCCCCCTGCGCGCGGCGGTCGAGAGGGCGGACGTCCCCGCCCCCTCTTCCTCTTCCTCGGCGGTTCCCCTGGAGACCGGCGGAGGCGAAGCCGCCGGACATAGGAACTCCGACCTGAGGCCAGTCGCCGCGGAGACGGTGGAGGCGAAGGTCGCGCCCCCGAGGCCGGAGCAAGGGGGCGTGGGCGGACTGCCGCCCGACGCCCAGGAGGCCGCTGGCACGGCGACGGGCGACGCCCACTCCGCCGTTGCCGGGAGCGGCCGGGTCCCCGTCGCCGAGGCGGAGCGGTCGACGTCGGCCCCGCCCCCGCAGGCGCCCGACGCGGCGCAGGCCAACGCCGTGAGGCCCGAGCCCGAGGGGGAGGTGGCGGCAGACAGAACGCCAGTGCCTTGCGCCAACGCTCCCCCTTCCAAAGAGGCCCCCAAACCTGCCCAGCAGGCCCCCATACCCGCCCAGCAGGCCCCCATACCCGCCCAGCAGGCCCCCATACCCGCCCAGCAGGCCCCCATACCCGCCCAGCAGGCCCCCATACCCGCCCAGCAGGCCCCCATACCTGCCCGGCAGGCCCCCAAACCCGCCCAGCAGGCCCCCATACCCGCCCAGCAGGCCCCCATACCCGCCCAGCAGGCCCCCAAACCCGCCCAGCAGGCCCCCATACCCGCCCAGCAGGCCCCCATACCCGTCCAGCAGGCTCCCAAACCCGCCCAGCAGGCCCCCAAACCCGCCCAGCAGGCCCCCGTCTCCACGGAGACGTTGGTTAGCGCGACAGCCGCGCCGACCACGGCTGCGTCGATGGCCACAGCGGTCGCCGCGCTCCCCCCCCCCGCCCCTCCCGGTGCGGCTGCGGAAGCGGGGCGGCTCGGCCCCGCCCAGGAGAACGGGCTGGCGGCGGCGGGGGCGGAGGAGGAGCCGGCGGAAGGAGCCGGAAGCGCGGGGGAGATCGAGCGGCTCGCCGCCGGGCTCATCACTGAGGTCATCTTGGCCGCCGCGCAGGAGGTACTGATAGTCGGCCGGGGTGAGGGCGGGGCCGGGGGCGGGGCCGGGGGCAGGGCTTTGTGTCAAAGCCAGAAAGAAGAGGAGGAGGAGGAGGAGGAGGAGGAGGGGGAGGAGAGCGGGGTCGTCTGGGAGCCCAGCAGCAGCACCCCCGTAACCAATGGGAGGCTGTGCGCCTCGCGAGACACGCCCACGGAGGAGAGCCCCGCCTCGAAGGGGCGGTCCGAGTCGGGGATGGAGGAGGGGGGGTCGTCGTCGTCGTCCGCGACTTCGAACTTGGCGACGGCGGCCGGCCTGCGGCTCTCCGGCGCCGGGGGGGAGGAGCTGAACGGCTGCCTGGCCCCCCCGTCGTGGGAGGAGCCCGCCGGCCCCAGCCGGCGGGCGGAGCCGGGGAGCCCCGCCCCCTGCGCGGAGGCCACGCCCCCGAGCCTGAGCAGGCTGCGGGCGGAGGACGCCGTGGGGGGGGCGGCGGGGGCGGAGGATTCGGGGTGCAGCACCTGCCAGTCGGAGGACGGGGCGAGCAGCGAGGACCTGCTCCACAGCACGGGGCTGTCCTGCCCCCCCCCGGCCGGCCGGGACCACCTGCTGCACCTCTCGGGGATCTGCCGAGGCAGGGCCCCCGAGGGCCCGGGTGGGCGGGGCCTGGAGGGGGCGGGGCCTCCTTGCAACGGGAAGGGGCTGAACGGCACGGGCCTGGGGAACGGGGCGCTCCTCTCCGGCGAGACGGAGGCGGACCACTCTGGAGGTGAGTCGGGACAGCGCCTCGCCTTTGACCGTAAACAAAACTCTCGCCTGTTAAAAATGCTTTGGTCACATGCTCATTTTAATTATGAATCGCGAAGTTGATTTGCAGAAGCTTGATTGGAGAAGAGTATCCTAATAACGGCCCTATCGGGCTGGCAGCTGTTCTTTATCTCCACGGTTACGCTGGTGAGATTAAGGCATGCGCGGGCTATTTCCTGGCTCAGGATAGGGCTCACAGACTATTTCTAATTTCACTCAACATTACACGTTTACTTTTACAAGACAGCAGAACAAAACAAAAAACACAAAAGCAGAACACTAAGAAACAGAAAGCTCCGAGCGGCACACAAATTTCGACAACGAGACCAAAGTTCTAGAACTTTCCCGTGGAGAACACCAAGGAAACTAAAAAAGACAGAAACAGAAACTGCAAATACTGCAAGAAAGACAGCAAAAAGGCAACCTTACCGTACAGTTTAGCAGAGTAACAGCGGTCTAAAAAGCCTCAGAAACCGAGGCAGTGGCTCTCTAAATCTCACTCCTGTGCGTTTGGGAATGACAGCAGCTGTGGCCACCATACCCTCCCGGAGGTAGATCAACAGGCGTTTCCTACTTTACAGGTTATTTAGTGCACAGTTTCTCCTATAGGTGCCTTAGGAGGCCCGTCTTAGACATTTCAATGCAGGGAAATCCCCGGCGCAATGTGAGTGCACGCCTGCAGGGGGTGCTGTTGTGCAGTCTGTGTGGTCGGGGCCTTGACGTAGGAAACGCGTGTTGATCTACCTCTGGGAGGGAATGGTGGCCACAGCTGCTGTCATTCCCAAACGCACACGAGTGAGATTTAGAGAGCTACTGCCTTGGTTTTGGAGGCTTTTTAGACCACTGTTGCTCTGCTAAACTGTATGGTAAGGCTGCCTTTTTGCTGTTTTTCTTGCAGTTTCTGTTTCTTTTTTTAGTTTCCTTGGTGTTCTCCATGGGAAAGTTTTAGAACTTTAGTCTCATTGTCAAAATTTGTGTGCTGCTCGGAGCTTTCTGTTTCTTAGTGTTCTGCTTTTGTGTTTTTTGTTTTGTTCTGCTGTCTTGTAAAAGTAAATGTGTAATGTTGAGTGAAATGTTTTATCAATGAAATCACTGTTGGCGTTATCTCTTAAGCACTGTCAACTAATTTGAGGCGGTATTTAAAGGATTTATGATTAAATGATACGTCAGTACGGCGTATTTGGATTGGTTATTCGAGTGAAGGTGAGACGCTGTGTGCTGCTGGAGTGAGTCAGAGCTGACACACAGAGTAAACACAGATGACTGCTTCTGCTAATCCTGAAGTTTAGCCTAACCGTCGTCCTTGGGTGCAGCGCACTTGGCTCACATGGAAGTGTCTGACTGATCTGTGAAAACATTACCTTTTTGAAAAAAAATAATTTCCCCCAGTTTTTCTCCCAAATTTTGAGTGTCCAGTCGCATGTATTGGCTCGCGTTTCTGTAACCTCCACCGTTGGGCAGACAAGCGTGTTGTCCTTTGAAGCGCGTTGAAGTAGTCGCAGTTCTTATAAGGCCACGGTTAGCAAGTGAGGCTCTTGGGTAGGAGTCCAAGGCTGTACAGGTGAAGTTGCAGTCCCCTGATTGACCAGCGGGGGTCACTAGTGAGATGAGATGGAATCATCCCTAGACAGCGCTCGAACCGAATGTGCTTGCCCCGGTGGGGCTTCTGCCCACAGTCAGCCCTGGAACAGGCCTCAGACAACAGCGCTACCTGTAATCGTGTTATATGCTGAAATACCTGTCAATATGAAATGGCCTTGAGGTTTTCAGAGTGGAAAGGCGTGTGTGTGTGTGTGTGTGTGTGTGTGTGTGTGTGTGTGTGTGTGTGTGTGTGTGTGTGTGTGTGTGTGTGTGTGTGTGTGTAAGTGAGGTTAAACAGGAATGTTTCAGGGTATGGGAGAAGGTCCTGTACACACTAGATGTGTTGGTTTTTCCACTGCTGATAAGCTCATGGTAAGCCATGGAAATGCTGGTTTTTCTGTCACCTGTGCTGTGAGATTGTATGGATTCTGTTTCAGGTTCAGATGTGAACAACATGGATTCTGTTTCAGGTTCAGATGTGAACGGTATGAATTCTGTTTCAGGTTCAGATGTGAACAGTATGGATTCTGTTTCAGGTTCAGATGTGAACAGTATGGATTCTGTTTCAGGGTCAGATGTGAACAATATGGATTCTGTTTCAGGGTCAGATATGAACAGTGTGTGGATTCTGTTTCAGGTTCAGATGTGAACAGTATGAATTCGGTTTCAGGTTCAGATGTGAACAGTATGGATTCTGTTTCGGTTTCAGGTTCAGATGTAAACAGTATGGATTCTGTTTCGGTTTCAGGTTCAGATGTGAACAGTATGGATTCTGTTTCAGGTTCAGATGTGAACAGTATGGACAGTGTGGACAGTGGCTGCACTCTGGGGGCAGGAGATGGTCCCAGTGGAAGCACACAGAGTTCAGAGCTCATCATCTGGGAGATCGAGGTGCCAAAGGTCAGCTCACACGCGCGCACACACACACTCCAGTGGTTTTGTTAATGCAGGGTTCTGTGTTTTACACAAAAAAGCGCAGTATCAGGAAACAATATGAACACTGATATTCAGTTTTATTTATTTTGTTTTTTGCTTTTTACAATGGGCAATAATCCAGTCTTGACCCACAACAAAGTAATGACTCCATTTCTTTGAGCCAGCTATCTGGCATTTGTGTTTATTGATCATAATATTACACGCAGCCATTGGTAGCATTGCAAGATTCAAAGAGGAAACCCAAAATTTTAACAAAGTTGAAAACGAGTCGGCACGCTCCGGCAACCCTGCTCAACCTGAGTAAATCAAAATGGAATTAAATGTTATTAGCCTGTGTGGCAAAAATGTGTTTTGATCAGAATGCTGAAACATTATTTGTAGCTCATTCCATCCCACTAATCCTGCGGTTTCATCCTGCTTCTGTTACAAGTGTCGTAATTAAATTTTGGATGACATGCATTAAATCTGTTATTATTGTGTCATATTGCATATTGTGGCAATTGTGGCAAAAGCAGTTCTTTTTATCAGAATGCAAGTGAATCGGTGTCCTGTGTTCCGAAGACACAGCATTCAATGGCTTAGCGTGACCACTGTACACACATGAAATACATACGCACATTTCCATGCGTGTACATGCGTCAGTACATGCATGCATGCATCTGCGCGCAGTTATACATGTGGACACATGCAGTGTATACACACAAACAGACATACCTGTGCTCATGTGTTTACACACTCACAGAAATACACAGAGACAGATGGACAGTCACACAGATGGACAGACGGGACACACAGATAGACTGACCGATGCACAGACAGACAGGCACACACACACACAGGCGGACACACTCTCTCACACACACACACACACACACACGTTGAAATGGCTAAATGCTAATTATAAACGGCTCAACTGTTGAACTCACTGTAATAGCTTTTTGTCCACCATTTGATTGGTTGATCTAACACATTTTTAACATGGCAATTTGCACTCTGATTGGTGAATGCACAGCCTCTCTGACCTTGTGCCCTCTGTTCCTCCGGCAGCATCTGGTGGGCCGATTGATCGGGAAACAAGGGAGATACGTGAGTTTCCTGAAACAGAGTTCCGGAGCAAAGATCTACATCTCCACCCTGCCTTACACACAGGAGTTTCAGATCTGTCACATAGAGGGTGAGCATCTCTGTGTTACACACAGGAGTTACCGATCTGTCACATAGAGGGTGAGCATCTGTGACACAGGAGTTACAGATCTGTCACAGAGGGTGAGCATCTGTGTTACACAGAGGAGTTACAGATCTGGCACAGAGGTGGAGCGTTTTTGTGTTACAGGAGTTACAGATCTGGGACAGAGGTGGAGCATCCATTACACACATTTCTTGTTGCTGGCTGGTCTTGGTGCTGATGGTGTTGCAGGCTGGTTGACGGTGCTGATGGTGTTGTAGGCTGGTGATGGTGCTGATGGTGTAGCATGCTGGTCTTGGTGCTGGTGGTGTTGCAGGCTGGTGACGGTGCTGATGGTGTTGCAGGCTGGTGACGGTGCTGATGGTGTTGTAGGCTGGTGACGGTGCTGATGGTGTTGTAGGCTGGTGATGGTGTGGAGGTGTTGCAGGCTGTTAACGGTGCTGATGGTGTTGCAGACTGGTGACGGTGCTGATGGTGCAGGCTGGGGACGGTGCTGATGGTGTAGGCTGGTCTTGGTGCTGATGGTGTTGCAGGCTGGTGACGGTGCTGATGGTGTAGGCTGGTCTTGGTGCTGATGGTGTTGCAGGCTGGTGACGGTGCTGATGGTGGTGTAGGCTGGCGACGGTAGTTTTTGGCTGGTCTTTGTGCAGATGGTGTAGTTTTAGGCTGGTCTTTGTGCTGATGGTTTAGTTTTTGGCTGGTCTTTGTGCTGATGGTGTAGTTTTTGGCTGGTCTTTGTGCTGATGGTGTTGCAGGCTGGTGACGGTGCTGATGGTGGTGTAGGCTGGCGACGATAGTTTTTGGCTGGTCTTTGTGCTGATGGTGTAGTTTTAGGCTGGTCTTTGTGCTGATGGTGTAGTTTTAGGCTGGTCTTTGTGCTGATGGTGTAGTTTTTGGCTGGTCATTTGTGCTGATGGTGTAGTTTTAGGCTGGTCATTTGTGTTGATGGTGTAGTTTTTGGCTGGTCTTTGTGCTGATGGTGTAGTTTTAGGCTGGTCTTTGTGCTGATGGTGTAGTTTTTGGCTGGTCATTGTGCTGATGGTGTAGTTTTTGACTGGTCATTTGTGCTGATGGTGTAGTTTTTGGCTGGTCATTTGTGCTGATGGTGTAGTTTTTGGCTGGTCTTTGTGCTGATGGTATAGTTTTTGGCTGGTCTTTGTGCTGATGGTGTTGTGTTCTCTCCCGCACAGGTACGCAGCAGCAGGTGGACAAGGCCTTGGCCCTCATAGGGAAGAAGTTCAAAGACTTGGACCTGACCAACCTGTACGCCCCGCCCCCTCTTCCCCTCACCCTGCCCTCACTGCCCATGACGTCCTGGGTAAGGGATCACCCGCACCCCCTCCAAAATAACACCCCCCCCCCCCCCTCCTCCCCCATGCCAGATACACATAAAATGCATTAAAACCTGAAGTGCTATGTTTGTGAGGAGGTTTGTGTGTTCGGTACGGGACCCTGACTCTCTCTTCCCCCCCTCCCCCCGCAGCTGCTCCTGCCTAACGGGGTGACGGTGGAGGTGATCGTGGTGAACATCGTTTCGGCAGGGCACATGTTCGTGCAGCAGCACACGCACCCCACCTACCACGCCCTCCGCAGCCTGGACCAGCAGATGTTCCTGTGCTACTCGCAGCCCGGCACCCCCGCCTTACCCTCGCCCGCCGAAGGTGACGCCCACGTGCCCGCCTTGCGCTCCCGGACCACGCCCCCCTGCTGGGTCACATGCATGTCTCTGCTTTCAGACCATGCCCCCTACCGGGTCACATGCCCCTCTGTGCTCTCAGACCACGCCCCCTACCGGGTCACGTGCCTATGTCCTATGTCGCACACGTGTGTGTGTGTGAGCGTGTGCGTGTGCGCGCGCATGCTGCCTTCCTGTGTGTGTGCAGTCAGTGCACGTGCTCACAGTGCCCCCTCTGTCTGTGTGCAGTCAGTGCACGTGCTCACAGTGCCCCCTCTGTCTGTGTGCAGTCAGTGCACGTGCTCACAGTGCCCCCTCTGTGTGTGTGCAGTCAGTGCACGCGCTCACAGTGCCCCCTCTGTGTGTGTGCAGTCAGTGCACACGCTCACAGTGCCCCCTCTGTGTGTGTGCAGTCAGTGCACACGCTCACAGTGCCCCCTCTGTGTGTGTGCAGTCAGTGCACACGCTCACAGTGCCCCCTCTGTGTGTGCAGTCGGTACACGCGCTCACAGTGCCCCCTCTGTGTGTGTGTGCAGTCGGTACATGCGCTCACGGTGCCCTCTCTGTCCCGCAGTGGGTGTGATCTGCGCAGCTCCTGCAGTTGAAGGCGCGTGGTGGCGAGCGCAGGTCATCTCCTTCTACAAGGACTCCGGCGAGGTGGAGATCCGATACGTGGACTACGGAGGCTACGACCGAGTCAAGATCGACACGCTGCGGCAGATCAGGCAAGTCACTTCCTCTGAAGAGACCGTCTTCCTTTAGTCTGCTCTACATTTTTAGGGTGCCCCCTATTGTTCTCCAAGAGCAATTGCAGTGGTTTGATGCAGAACTGGAGATTCTGTGGATGGAATAGTGTTCTTGTGTTATTTTCGTGGTGACGTACTCCGCTCGACTGAATGTGTTGCACGGGGGTAAAATGAGTGCCCCAGCAGGGGTATGAACCCTCCAGCTCTGCTCCTTTAGCCACAGCCCCACCCTGCTGCAGAGCTCCGCCCCTCCATAGAGCCCCGCCCTGCTGCAGAGCTCCGCTCCTCTGTAGAGCCCCACCCCTCTGTAGAGCCCCGGCCCTCTGTAGAGCTCCGCCCCTCTGTGGAGCCCCGCCCCGCTCACTGCCATCTTTGTCCTTCAGGTCGGACTTTGTAACGCTGCCGTTCCAAGGAGCTGAAGTTCTGCTGGACAGCATCGCACCCCTTCCTGGTACGGTCCCCTCCCCTCTGATGCCTTTATTTATTTGTGCTTTGTCGGTGTGGCAGTAATGACCCGTCCGTGCTTTCCGTGGCGCGTGCGGTCAGCTGTTAACCCCTCGCTCGTCTCTGAATGCCTCCCGCAGGTGAGGAGAGGTTTTCGGCCGAGGCCAGCGCCGCCCTGGAGGAGATGACCAGAGGCGTGCCCTTGCTAGCACAGGTACGAAAAGAACAAAAAAATAAGAACTCTCCTTTCGGCTGCTGTTGTCATGGTTGCAGATGATATTATGAAACTTTTAAAGAGGAAAACTTAATATTAATAACAAAAATAACACAAATAATGTTGTTGTTATTCTTCTATCCAAATTTGTTTTGGATTCAAATACTTTTCTATGCTTTACTGATCTTGTCTGGTGTTTTTGAACCAATGAAGTACTCAAGAAATGCCAGCCCTGCCCTCTGGTCATATTGGCAGGCTCAGTTACACCAGGCAAGATCAATAGAGCACAGAAAAGTATTTGAATCCAAAACAGACACGTATTTGACCCAGGTCTGCCTGTTCCATAGTTCCCTGTGGAAGAGGTTCGAGTTTTTAGAATGTCTCCTCTCCTCTGCAGGTGACTAACTATGACAATAACACCGGACTGCCCCTGGTGCAGATGTGGAACATGGTGGGGGAGGAGGTGAGTGCTGCCCCAGCCCTAAAGCCCCCCCCCCAACACCGGGGTGTGCCCCCCCGAGCACGTCCCTCTGACCCGGTCCGGAGCCCTCGTCTGACTGCTTCCGGGGTCATTTCCTGTGTGCTTAGCCGGAGTTTTAACCCCTCGGCCACCAGAACTGCGTCTCAGCTGCTAATCCTCATTCCGCTGCTTGGGACAGCCGGTCCAGTTGAGATACAGATCGGTGGTCCGGAGGTTTAAAGCTGAGGTCTAAACTCCGGATAAGCACACTGCAGCTGGCCCGTTAGGCCTCCTGCCTCCTCAGGAAATAGTTTGTTCATGAAGGTTGCCTTCTAACTGTGTTTTAATTTATCTCTCTGTCTCTCTCTCCCCCCCCCACCCCTTCTCTCTCTTTCACCTTGTCCCCCACCCCTTATCTCTCTTTCTTTTTCTTCTCCATCCCTTCTCTCCCCCGCCTCCCCATTTTTTTCTTTTAAAAACCCAGTTGGTGTCGGTGAATCGCACTCTGGCTGAACGAGGGTTTGGCACCTGGGTGGACAGCTTCTGATCCCTGCTGACCCCGCCCTGATGCCCCCCCCCCCCCCCATCCCTTCCCCCCCCCCCCCCCCACACACTCCTCTCTGCCCTGCACGCCCTCCTGGTCACCGCACACTGGAGTTTGGCACCTGTTCTGGGCAGACCCCCCCCACCCTCCCTACTGGGAGCGTACGCACCACTGGTTTCCCCCTCTGCAGTTTTTGTCTTTTTTTTTCTCCTCGAGTCTCTTGAGTTTGCACTTTTTTTTGTTTGTTTTTTTCCCTTGGGAGCAGTCTTTGTCTTTTCCTCTCCCTGATCCTTAATTAAATCCACGTCTAAGGATTATCAACGAATGAATTTTGCCACCTCACGCCCCTCCCCCCACGTCAGATGTCCCCCAAAAAAAAAAAACGAAAAACAAAAAAAAAAAAAGAAGGAAAAAGAAGAAAAAAGTACTTTTGATCCTTGGTATTGTAAATTTCACAAAAAAGAGAAAAGAAATCTATAGAGTTAACTGAATAAAGGTTGATCATAACTCCGTCCTACCCTGGAGTCTGCTTCTGGGCCTCTGACTCACCTGTAGGAGGCGTGTCTCACCCGTGCTGACCCCGCCCCCCCCCCCCCCCCGCTGCACCGGGACTAACCGCCACAGCAGGAATACACCGCCAACCGCCACCGTCCCGCCTCCTGTGTTTCTCTCTCTCAGGACGTCCGCTTGACGGCAGCCTTGGGGATGTTTTTAAGGATCGGGGTTTCCACCGTGTCCGCTGTCGGGGTCTCTCTGGCATGCTGGGATACGTAACGGATGTTTTTACAGGAGTGGCGGCAGGCTGCGGCGCGGTTGCCGGGCGGACATTTTGGATTTGTGGCTTGGGTCGCGGAAGAGCGGGCAGCCGACTCACTGCACGGCCCTCCTTATCCTGCTACACATCACTGTGGCCTTATGGGTACTTCATCTGTGAGGTCAGCGACTACAGGATTGGCCGTGCTCTGAATCCACCCCCCCTCCCCCCTTGCTCATGCACGCACACATGCACACACGCACACCCTCTCTCTCACACACAAACACGCACGCACACTCTCGCACTCACACACACACACACACACACACACACACACACACACATGCATGCCCTCACACACACACACACACACACACACACACACACACACACACCCTCTCTCTCACACACACACAAACACGCACGCACACTCTCGCACTCACACACACACACACACACACACACACACACACACACATGCATGCCCTCACACACACACACACACACACACACACACACACACACACACACACACACACACACACCCTCTCTCTCACACACACACAAACACGCACGCACACTCTCGCACTCACACACACACACACACACACACACACACACACACACATGCATGCCCTCACACACACACACACACACACACACACACACACCCTCTCTCTCACACACACACAAACACGCACGCACATTCTCGCACTCACACACACACATACACTCTCGCACTCACACTCACACACACACACACTCTCTCACACACGCACACACACACACACCCCTCTGAGAGCTCGGTGTGTGTGCTTGTGTGTGTGAGAGTGCGAGTGTGCGTGCGTGTTTGTGTGTGAGAGAGAGGGTGTGTGTGTGTGCTTGTGTGAGAGCTCGGTGTGTGTGACTTGCAGCAGACCGCCGTGCTGTCCTTGCGCTCCTGCTCGTGTGGCGGTTCAGGAGGAGGGACGTCAGCGACGCCAGTTTCCCTCCTTTTTATTCCCCCTTTATTCATGGTCCAGTTACCTTGTTAACCCGGCTGGTCTGCCTGGAGACTCGGCTGAGGTGATTGTTCATTGGCTCACAGGCAAGCCTTGTCATCAGTGAGAACAGTACTTGAACAGCTAATGGGCCCAGAGCAATAATGCTCTTCACCCTGGGGAAGTGAGCACTGTCTGTATTCTGTGTGTAACCCTGCCCCCCCCCTTCATCATCCTCATATCACCCAGTCACACTCAGTGTCTCATCTCATAAGCTCCTCCCCTTCACACTAATTGGTTGGTTTCTCCCAGTCCTGTAGGAGGTTTCTTGGTGACTGTCGTAGGCTCTCCAGGTCTCCAAATCGTTTGCGTCTGTGAACCGCGTCTGTAGGTGGGAGGGTGCGACTTCAGCCTGCAGCCCACCCCCCACCCCCCCCCCCCCAAAAGCCGGGAGGTTTCTTTTTTTTTTTTTGTAAACGTGACTGAATGTACACAAACCGATATTTTCTGTGGTGGGATGTGCATTGCGAATGGAGGGATGTGATTGGTCAGCTTTTTTCCCTCCCCTAACGTTCCTGTGGCTGGTTCGACTGCGCATTTTCCCCGTGTTTTGGTACACTGACTGTTCTCGTGTTTTGGAGATGCAGCACAGAACACCCTCGTCACCTGACTACTGACATTTCAAGATCGTCATTACCCCTACCGGTGTGCGTCTCACACCTAATGTTCATTTCCTGTTCGTTCAGCCCAAAATGTCCAGGAAGTGGTGTCGGCTCCACCCCATCGTACGCAGTCATCCTCACTCATCTACATGTTGGCGTTCAGCCATATCTGACTTTCTGGAGATCAGCCGTTAAAGAACTCCAATTGCACGTTCCTTTAAAGACCATCCCCATGCTCAATACGCAGCTAATCCTGGGTTAGTTCGGTGTTTGGGGAAACTCCTGTTCACGTGGTCAGTGTCATCCTCACTCATTTACATTTCGGCTTCAGCCACATCAGTTATTCTCGAGCAGCAAATGGCGTTTATGTTTGTTACATTTTTTTTTTTTTTTTTTTTTCTTCCCCCCCCCCCTTGAAGATTTTGGATTTTATCCAATTCACTCTCGTACACCAAAAATGTCTGTCGATCCAGGCTGACTGTTTTGGATCCATGGCTTTGCGTGCTTGCTTGACGTAGGTCCTCCATTTCACTGGCACCCGGGTTCATGTAGAAACTGACAGGTTGGCCACGTAAAAAATCAGAACTTAAATGAGAGTTTTAAGTTCTCAAATGCTAAATACTAAAAGCACTCTTTCTCCCCTCCCCCCCCCATGCTTGGCTCTTGAAATGCAGCGGGTGCCATTACTGTGGTAGGCGACTGTCTTGGGGAATCGGTGTCTTGGGGGGGAAAAACACTATTTGAACCTTTTAACTCTAATGTACCTCTGCTCTTTCCGTAGAGTCCTTCTTAACACAGAAACACTTGGTGCATTTTAATGACTGACTCTCACAGTGACTCCGTGGTTGCAGTGGAAGGTATGGGATTTTTTACTAGTGCTGACCAGAGATAGGCTTCACATATCCCATAATGCACAGAGCTACCGTGTAACTCCAGGCAACCGGTCGAATGATTACAAGGCAAAAACACTGTGATTGGCTCAAATCGGCGAGTCGCTGCTGAGGCGAGGTGGCTCCGCCCCCCCAGCTCTCGCATCACTAATTTATATCGAGATCGCCCAGATCTTGCAGCTGAGGGATTTAAGTAGCGGGTTTTAAACTCTTGTGTCGGGGTCGAAGGTCAAACCGGACAAAGGGATCAGGAAATCTGCCTGTTGTTAAATGTTGTGAATACTGAACTTATTTTTATATGAAGATTTCAACTCCGTATTTGACTGAGCTGATTTGGCTTTATCGCGAGTCAAATTGGTACCTGGTGTGTGTAAAAAAAATAAAAATAATAATAGAGTCCCCCCCCCCCCTTCACCCTACACCCCCCTACTCCAACCAGACCCAGTCCCATCTGATTCATAAGGCCAGGGGTCCTTGGACTTGAGCAGCTGTGTGTAAATACAATATTTCACTGTACTTTTGTAAAACACAGAAGAATATAAGGAATTAAAGGGATCATTCTGTTCTAGTCCCCCCCCTCCGCCCCCCCCCCATTCCTGCCCCCGTTGTTCTCTGCTGTAGGACTGGTTTGAAGTGTTTGCTTAGCTAGATAATGAATAGTTTGATTATTTAAAAAACGTGTGTATAAGCAATCCTGCCCCAAGCATCCACATGTACAGGTCAGATTTTGCTAGGCTTGTGAAAGGTTTGATTCTTGGTTGTACAGATCTATAAAAAAAGAGAGAATAAAACTATTAAATAAGTGCATGTTGTGGTGTCTTCTGTTTATGGTGAGCAGACGTAAGATTTGTCTTGGTTTTTTTTTTGTTTGTTTTTTTTTTTTTTGAGTACCCAAGGGGGGTTGATTGCCCATTGGATGGAAACTAGCCAATCACAGGATTCTCTTGAGTTTCCATATTTCCTCGATGTAGAAGACCAAACTGCCTTAGTCTGATTGCAGTGTATAGTTTAGTATAGTCCCAACCGAGGGTGCTAAAGCTGCATACTTCATAGACCTGCTGACGATTAAAAGATCCGTTCGGCCCTCTCAACGTGCCGACAGCGTCAAACCTCAGAAACGTGCGCGGAACGGAGGAGGAAACAAACGGAACAGACTTTCTGGAGATGGGCCGATAAAGAACTCCAACTGCACGTTTCCGTCAAAACCATCCCACGCTCAATACGCAGATAATCTCACGTTAGTTCGGTACTTTGGAAAGTCCCGTTAACGAGCAGCTGTGTACTAAAACTAACGCATTCTGCAGCCAAAACAAGGAGTTTTCAGCCTCAGGTTCATGTGGACATAGTTGATATATTACAAATTAGAAACTATCCTATAAAAGCTCTCTCATACATGGATCTGTTGATGTTTTCAGGTTCTGCAAATCAACACCAATGGTTCTCTGTCTGGAATTAAAACTGAAATAAATCAACCCTTTTGGAAAATGTTAACTTCACAAAAAAAGTACTTGCGCCACAAGAGGGCAGTCAGACTGTGTGCTGGATGTGTCCCCTTGTTTCCATTCCACAGCCTTTCTATTGGACCATCCCAGTTCTTTTAACCTACAAACCCACTGCAGTGTCGGTATTACTTATTATTTGTAATCTCGATTGATTTGGGATGTCATATTGCTAATTCACCTTGGAAAGCTACAGCGGATGTTGTGGGAATTCGACTGTTTTTAAATCTGAGCAAATAAGTAGACTTCTAAGAGTCAGGAAATGCAGTTCTGATTTGTGATGCAGAAGGGCGGCCTTTCTTTCGGACAGCAGAATCAGAAGAGTTTTATAGATCATTTCAAATCTGGGAAGGATAATCCACAGCCTAAATGGTTAAAACCGCTGAATGCCTCCAGCACTGGGTCACTTGGGGTCATTAAGCCTAATAATGAATCCAATAACGCAGTTATGGGGGCAAAATCCAGGAACGGCTTTGGCACTTCAGGACCAGGGTCGCCTCCCCCTGAAGTAGAGCGTGCCAGGGGATCTCCTGCAAAACGGGGGATACTCAAATCTGGCCCTCGAGGCCAGTAGCACTGCTGCTTTTCCACCTGATAGCTGATTAATGCCACTAACTGGTTCAAGATTTAACTGACCTGGTGTCCCAGGTTTAAATCAGTCCAGATTAAAGGGGAAGAATGAAACCCAGCAGCACTACTGGCCTTCTGGACCAGATACAAGTGTCCCTACTGCTGGATCAATAGGACAGAGCCCTGTTACTCAAATCACAGCCCTCAAGATCCAAGAACTGCATCTTGACTACAGTCAACCATGAAACCCATTAGATGGTATGTCTTATGGTGTATGTATAGGGGGTTGTGAAGCTTTGGTTATTGCTACATGAAGATCTATTCAGGATCGCAATGTGAGAACGGGCTGTTGCTGTTGTTCTGGACCAGCCCAGCACCTGGTTTGATGTGCTTATGATCATCATTCCATAAACCATTACAAGGCAGCTACCTGTTTGGCTGAGGAAGACCAAGATGATTTTATTTCACTAAAATGAATAAAATAATTTTATTTTACTAGTTTAAATGTATTTCACTAGTGTAAATGGGACACAAACTCCGGTTGTAATTCTTTTCTTGCTGCAAATGTACTAAAAGTAATATGTTGCAACGTATTTTATTGTCATTCATACTACACACATAAAACAATTCATTGAACTCCTCGGTTGGCTTGCAAAAAAACAGGATTGTGACTGGAGTAGGTGTCCTGTGTACACAAGTGAACTGAAGTACAAGTGATTGGTAATAGTAATTGCACGACGACAAGTACCAAATCTAAACCTTTTTTTTGTTTAGTTTTCCATTATACTTGGGTTGTTTTAGTCCTCCAATCCTTCAGATTCAGAGGAGGACCCAGGCTTGAAGAGGTAAAAAGGTACGAAAAATCTGGTGAAAAAAATCATAGACTGGGGAATAAAAGACGGAAAGGAACGGATAGCTGCAGTTTATGGAAATATTAAGTATTATACAAACATAACGCACACCCTTACAGGTGATTAGTCAAAAAGCCATTACTTTGTTTTATTTAAGTTTGATACAACTCTGCATCTGGAAGATATACTCTGTAAGGTTTCCTAATTACCACCATAAATAATCAAAACGGCAAGTATATATGTTTCATACAATTTAGATCTATGAGTTGTCCCTCACTAAGTTAATTGGGAGCTTATAGCAAAATGCTGGGATTGTTATTTTCCACAGTGTGTTTTTTTTTTATTATGAGACGCACGCCAACGGGAGTGCGTGTGCCTTTCTGAAACCAAATGTTACAAAGTAGCTTCTAAAGTCTTTTACTACACGGTTGTTTATTTACTCCAGTTGCACATTTTATTTTGCTCTGGTTGTCAGGTTAAAGTATGTAGAGTGGTGTGATTTGGCTTGTTATGCCCTAGACAGAACACAAGTGTACCGTTTGGAACACAGACTGCACTGTTTGGAACTCAGCTGTTAGTGTGAGGTGTCCCTCCACATCTCCTGCTGATGCTGAACAGGTAGAGGGAATAACATTACCTGCACCGTGCAAATTTAATACGATTGATTGACCAGTGAATGGCGCAAAGCAAATGCTTTCATCAAATTCAGATTCTGCGTTGTTGACTTTGCCACTGATGGTATAATTTGCCGTTGCCAAAGGCGTTTGTGAATCTGTCCCTCGGGCTTTCAATTACAGATTACTCAAAAAGTCATCAGTATTAAAAACCTAATCTGTATGCACTGGGTGTTTGATGGGGGCTATCCAAGGCAGTTTTGGATCCTCTCTCTGGAAGAATATTTTGCAATCTGACAAGGGTGTTATTACTGAAGGTAGTGTGTCAGTTTACCATTACATCACTGTTGGGGGATATTTTAAATAACTTATGAGTTAAATTATTTTATGCAAAGCTTCTTGATCAAATATGGTTCGTAATTTTCAGGTACCTCCACGACTTGGCTCTACAGTGTTGGTAGATCTCCAGGAACAGGTGTGGTTACAGGTGTGGTTACCACTGCAGGTGTGGTTACAGGTGTGGTTATCACTGCATTAGGCTATACCAAAGCAAAGGGAGCCTGTGGTAAACCAAAGGTGTGCGTATCACCTGACTAGAAAAAGGTACTTTATCTTGCTTTGCTTGACTCGTTCAGCTTTAAGTAAAAATTAAAAAATGGTTTTATTATTGCAGTAATGGTTTGTGTGTGTGTGTGTGTGTGTGTGTGGTGGGGGGGTGGTTGTGGTGGTGTTGTTACACTGTAGTAGTTTGTAAACCATTTTAGAGCTTCTAGACTTTAAAAAGTGAACACAGGTAAGTTGGAGAAACTTTAAGCATCAGTATATGAGCATGACTGCATTAACCCCTAAGGTATTGACCCCCCAAATACATACAATGAAGTACTTTTTAAGTGGTATACTTACTGTTTCCCCAAGGGATGCTCATATTAACTGAGAGTAAATAAAGTATACTTTTGGAATGTACTTCATGGAAAAGGTAGACAATTTAATACTTTGGTAGTTTTTGAAAAGTGAGTCCAGACGATCGTATGCTTGCTTTTAGTATAACAAAAATGAACCTCAAGCATACTTGAAGTCTACCAATTTAAGAAGTAGCCTAAAGTTTAGAAGTAGTTCATAAATAGTATACTTAAACTATAGTTCCAGGACTTTATACTTTAAGTATACTTTAAATGCGCCATTTTAAGACAAAAAACATAAAGGAAAACGACACAAAAGCATGTCAAATATATACTTAAAACAATCTTGATGTGCTTAACTATAGCCTACTTTTTAAAAAAAATAAAAACTTTTATGTTCTACTTTTCATAAGGGACCAGTAGACCATTGATTGTAGCTTTGTACGCCTTTCGAAAAGCAAACGGCACAACCAGCGGTGGTCACGGATAGAATTTGTAAACGAATACCAAAAGAGAGCGTTCGGGCAGTTAAACTGAATACATAATTGGGGAACAAAGACCTATTAAGCACTATACTTACTGCTTATGTGGGATCAGTCCAAGGTGAATTACTGACAAAGACTGTATTGTCTACTATCCAGGAATGATAACACATCTGATTTAAAAAGAAAACACGAGAAATAGTCTGTATTGTAGGCTACTCACATCTTACGAGCCAGAAGCGGATGGATAGCAGCTATCCTTTGCATGACCACTAGATGGCGATTGAGGATAATAGTTTGATTGTTTAACCGTGGTGAAGTTGGTTTCAAGTTGGATATTCCAGTTGGATATTCAATTTCCCCGACTCTGACACTCAATTTCTCCGACTCTATCCTACCTCAACCCGGGGTTTAGAGCCGCAATGGAATTCAACGGTCTTCACAACCGGCCGCTTAGTCAATGCAAATGGTTAGGGACCGTCAGCAAATTACAGATTACAAATGTCAAAGTAAATACCTCTTCAACCACATGAACTATAAACGTTAAAACAATTTTAAACTATTCAACATGTGTATATCAATGTTGCAAAGCCACTGGTTTATTCATAAGTGTTTGAATATTTTAAACAAATTTAGCTTGGGATTTTAACTTTCAATTTCAATAGCTCTTAGATAAAAGGACCTAGAAACTTCAAACCACTTTTAAATTGTTCTCAAACAATGGACACAGGTTGCACAGGTTGTCTTTGCTTTGTCCATTTTCATCTCATGCTACTTTATATGAATATTTCAAATTTTGGAAATTCAATAGCTTTTTGGTCACATGACCTAGACACCGCAAATCCCTATTGGATTGCTCACCGAGTACTGTCACATGTTGCACAGACTTTGCATTGTCCATTTTCTTCTCATGCTATTTTATATTGATTTTTCAAAGATTTGAATTTCAATAGCTTTTTGATCACATGACCAAGACACCTCAAACTACTTTCAGAGTGTCCACTGCCCGTGCATACATGTTGCACAACCTTTGCTTTGTCCATTTTCATCTCATGCAATTTTATATGAATATTTCAAAGTTAGGAATTTCAATAGCTTTTTGAACAAATCACAGGTTACAAATTATTTCAATAGCTCCTAGACAAAAGGACCTAGAAACCTCAAACCACTTCTAAATTGTTCTCAAACAATGGACACAGGTTGCACAGCCTTCGCTTTGTCCATTATTATCTCATGAAATTTTATATGAATATTTCAAATTTTGGAAATTCAATAGCTTTTTGGTCACATGACCTAGACACCCCAAATCACTATTGGATTGCTCACTGAGTACTGTCACATGTTGCACAGCCTTTGGTTTTATGATAAAAGGGAATAACACTTTTTTATTGACTAAAATATGTATATACATTTTTGAATTATAAAGTTTGTCAACAGACAAAAGGCCTCTTGTATAGTGTGATAATTTTCTGGTCTGTGTGACAGTTGTCCAAAGGAAAATATAGAATTTTATTTGTTTAAAAATAAAAAATTAAATGTTTTTTTATTGACTTACAAATGGAAATCAGCAACAGAGACAATACTTCCATCTTCCTCTCTTCACCTTGTTGAGTGGTGTACTCATGCCAAAGCATAATTGATGGAACCATCTTTTATAAGAGTTACACTGAATCTAAAAGGTAATTAATGAACAATAAGATTGACAGAATCTTACACATATACTTGCCTAAGTTCCTTTCATATAATCTTATCTGATAATGACCTTATTAATAATTTAATACAGGAGCCACATAACTAACCCAAACTGTTTTTGGTCCATCTCCAGGGGGTTTGTCTGTTGTGCACATTGAACACTGATTGTCTTCATCAAAGACTGAAAAAAAAAAACATGTATATTTCATGATAAAAGTCACAGTTTAATAATAATTAATCTTAATTTCCAATTAAACTTCTACTCTAATCTACCCACCTGAGCTCTCCAGAATCTCAGCTGTCATCTCCCATCACTTGAATGACATGCTTCTTTCGAAGGGTTAAACTTCATGTCTCGGGGGACATTGAGATGGTTCTCCACCACAATTTTATTAAACTGTGTCTATTATCATGAAATATATATGTTTTTTTTTTGGGTTTGATGAAGACAATCAGTGTTCAAGAGCTGAAGCGTGCAGTAAGGCAAGGGCATAATACCACCCCTGGACGAGATGGTCTGGGATATGAGTTGTTTAAGCACATGGATGACTTTGCTTTGGGGGAGATGTTATGTTTGATTAATACAGTGTGGGAGGAGGGGCTAATTCCGGCTGAGTGGAAGCACGCAGTGGTCGTTCCGATTTTGAAACCTGGGAAGGAAGCCGACAGTCCTGGATCATACAGGCCTATTGCCCTCACAGCAGTTATTTGTAAGATAATGGAAAGAATGGTTACTGATAGGCTTGTGCATAGACTAGAGCAGAGAGGGTATTATTCTCCATTACAAAGCGGGTTTAGACTAGGTCGAGCAACAATGGATGCAATCCTGATGTTAGATAGAGACATTAAGAGAGCTCTAGTGAATAAGGAGGCGGTGATTGGTGTCTTTCTAGATATAGAGAGGGCTTATGATAGGTTGTGGAAAGAGGGCTTGGTAATTAAGTTATATGATGCAGGGATTCGGGGAAGGATGTTGAATTGGATTAAAGATTTTTTGAGATCCCCGACTATTCAGGTAAAAGTGGGGGGGAGTCTTTCTGACATGGTAAGTGTAGATAATGGGACCCCGAAGGGTAGTGTTATCAGTCCTGTCCTGTTTAATATAATGGTGAATGATATGTTTGATGAAGTGGGAGATGGCTTTGGTAGAGCTCCCTTTGCAGATGACGGAGCAATATGGAAGAGAGGCCGCAATGTTGAATATTTGATGAGGCAGATGTAGGGAGCCTTAGATAAGGTGCAGGCTTGGGCTGATAAGTGGGGTTTTAGGTTGTCAGTATCAAAGACAAAATATGTGATCTTTGGCAGAAAGAAGGAAATAGAGTCTGGGGCTTAAGGTATATGGAGAACCCATTGAAAAAGTTATTAAGTTTTTAAGTTTTTAGGTGTGTGGCTGGATGAAAAATTGACATATAGAGCACATGTGGGAAAAATGGTAACTAAGTGTGAGAAGGTTGCAAATATTATGAGGTGCTTGACTGGCTGTTCCTGGTGGGCAGATAGAAATTTAATGCTGATGATTTATAAGGCTATGATGAGAGCAATCTTTGACTATGGGTGCTTGGCATATGGTTCAGCGGCCAAGTCTACACTGGCTAAGCTGGATGTTGTTCAGGCCAGGGCTCTGAGGTGCACTGGGGCGTTCCGGACCCCAGCGCTGCTGGTGGAAACGGGGGAGGCTCCACTGAGGCTGCAACGTGAGAAAGTAGCGCTAAGTTATTGTATTAAGCTGAAAGGCTTTGGAACAGCCCTTCCATCAGTTTCTCTGTTAACGGAGTGCTGGGAGTTTGAAAAGGGTAGCAGTAGGATTAATAGGGGCAGCTATATAAATTCCGTAAGGAAATATTCAGAGGAACTGGGATTTAATGGAATAAAAGTAGGGCCCTCTGTATGCTGGCCACCCATCCCTCGATGGACGTGGACAGAGGTTGATGTGGACTTAACAATAAAAGAGTTAATGCAGAAAGGTGAAATAGGAAATGTCGCAGCATATGTAGAGGATGGGGTAACTATATAGATATTTATACTGATGGCTCAAGAGATCCTGAAAGCAGAAGAGTGGGAGTCGGCTTATACATACCCCAAGTACAAGTCTGTCAGAGTAGAAGGTTGTCTGATGGGATATCAATATTCTCTGCTGAGCTGGTTGCTTTATTGTGGGCATTGTGGTGGGTGGAAGAAGGGGGTTTGGGTAATGCTGCCTTGTGCACTGATTCATTATCTGCCTTGATGGCATTGGGGGAAGTGAGGGGGGAAGAGCTAGAATAGACATAGTTGGGGAGATTTTAATGATGGTTTTTAAACTGGAGAGGCAGGGATGTAGTGTGGGGTTTTTATGGGTGCCAGCGCATGTTGGGGTTGAGGGCAATGAGGTGGCGGACAGGGTAGCTAAGGCAAGTTTAGGTAGGGATAGTGTAGATGTGCAGGTGCCATTTGTTTATTTTATTTATTTATTTATTTAATCTTTATTTAACCAGGTAAAAGTGATTGAGAACAAATTCTCATTTACAACGCTGACCTGGCCGAGAAGGCACGCATCAATCAAAAAAACATACAAACATTGCTTAAAAAAACCAAGTTCACCACAGTACATTTACAGAGATTTTTTTTTTTAAAAGACAGAAAATTGCATTAAATTTGGTAAAGAGCAGTCAACAGTAGCAAAGAGGTGGGGATTAGCATGTGCACTTATCAGTAAATGTGTTGTGTAAAAGTCTTTTAAAGAAGGATAAGGGTGTGTTAAGACCGGGGAGTTTGAGAATGGATTGTAGAGTGTTCCAGTCATGCGCAGCAGAGAACTAAAGGAATTTCGAACAAACATTGTTGAGGTTTTGGGCACGACCAGGGTGATAAAATGTATTGATCTAAGTTTGTAAGTGTAACGGGACTGATGCAGAAGACTTGAGAGGTAGGCAGGTGTGATATGTAAGAGTGATTTGTAAATAAACAGGTGCCAATGAATGAGCCTTCTGGTGTGGAGGGATGACCAGCCAACAAGGGAGTATAAAGTGCAGTGGTGTGTAGTGAAAGGAGCATTCGTAATAAAACAGATAGCAGGATGGAGTGCTGCAGCATCATCAGTGAGAGACTGAATCTTCAATGGCAGCAAGATTGGGATGCAGACAGCAGAGGGAGAAAGTTATACAACGTCCAACCATCTGTTAAACCTGGTAACATAGTGAATATGCCTCGGAAAGATGAAATCAAATTGATAAGGCTAAGGCTGGGGCATTGCGATTTAGCAAGTGGGTTGGTGCTAGTGAGGAAACAGAGACAGCAATTGTGAGAACTGTGGAGTCCTGGAGTCTGTACAACATGTCTTGATGCATTGTCCGATCTACGCTGGGGAAAGGAGGGTTTTAATCACAGAGTTAAGCAAACTGGGAATTAAAAAAATTTCCCTTAGATCATTGCTGGGCGACGGGGTCGTTCCAAAAGAGAGAGCTAGGGAAGTAATACACTTCCTTAAAACTGCAGGTCTCAATCGCAAGATAGAGACGCCTCAAATTGCATAAGCAGCAATTACATTTCTACACCAGTGGGAGGCAGCAATGCACTAAACAGTGCCTAGTCTGCCGGAAAAAAGGAAGAAGAAGTATTAACCAATCTAAGGTAACGTGAGCTTCCCGCCCTTATTAACCAAACTAAGGTAACGTGAAATCTGGTGTACATCTCGTCAGCCAATTAGAATTTACGTGATACACTACTGTAACCTGATTGTAACTCAGGAGTTTCCGAATTCCGCCGTAACGTCAGTCCGGGAGAAGACGTTGAACAGATTGGATGCAGTCAGTGAGTTCTCTGATTAATAACACGTGGAGTGAATATTTGGCGACTTAGATACTCCTGTTGGCCTAAATATTGTTAAACGGTTTGAGAAAGTGTATATCCATGTTATTTGCGTACCGTTTTGTTTCTTAGTTTTCAGTTTAAGTCGTGTCTATTGTATTGCACTGCGTTTGGTTCTGCCCCACGCCCAGTGGACGGGGATAGCCTGCTATTAGTATTGTCAGTGACTGAACTTAACAAACGGACGCTTTAGCAAGTTCGTGTGGGCAATTCGACCTGCTTAACTGAAGAAGCCATTCGTAAGACATGAAAGTGAATGTTCGCATAAAAACATAATGAATGTTTGAGCGGATATATAAAACAGTTACAATCTGTATATTGGCCTGTTATATCCTGTTTGTTGCATAACAACGGTCCAAGTCCAACTACCAACGAGAGTTTTGCTTGACAACGGTAAAATAATATGCCCAAACAGCCGCGGAAGAATATTTCAATTTCAGGTGATTAAGTCGATACAAATCAATAAATAGGCTACTAAAGAAACCATATATAGTCATTGTTGGTAACCCGTTGTATAAGTGGAATAAACCCCTCCGGGCTCTCCCGTTATTGGAAAATAATGGACTTCGGTGGTAGTATGGAGTTACAGAAGAAGTCGTACGACAGATGGACCGACGACGACGACGCTTTTTCATACGTCAGTGGACTAATTTCCCTAATCTTCTTGGGTCTTTAGACAATGGGCTGAAGAAAGCTTTTAGTTCCTTGAAAAGTAGTTCCTGGGACTAAAAGTTCCGGGTACTTTGGGTGGAAACGCGGCTTAAGGGGAAAGTAGGGAAGAGTCGGGGAAATAAGACGATACGAGACTGGCTGTCTGAATATCCAACGTTGTGACGACCGTTGCATTGTGTCTCTGAACCCCGGGACAAAGCGGGAAAGGGTCGGCGAGACTTGGTGTCCGAATATCTGTTGAATATTCAACTTGAAACCAACTTCACATCGGTGATTGTTTATATTTGTCGGCCTCAAACTTTTCTTCAGTGTGCCTTACGTATTGTGCCGTGTGCGCCCCTTTTTAGTTATAAATGTCAGAAATTGACTTAATATATATTATACAATGCATATATTATTTCATCTGTTGAAAATCTCCCAGGTAGACTAGGCCTACATCAGACTGAATGTTTATTAAGCTTCATATGAATGGGGCCTATGATTAAATACGTTATATATTCAGTCAACATAAATATTTTAGGCTTTTAAATTTACGAGCGATGTGTTTATGGCGCTTATAATCCTAATCATGTGCGCTTGCCCAATGTAAGTAATTGTTAAGGAGAACATGCTTCCCCTTTTTTTTCGTGACAGCATGTACTTCTGTATGCTATGAACTGCCCTCCAATGCTCAATTTCGGTAGTCTCACCAATTTACTGGAAAATAGCCCAGTACATAACTGACAACGATGACGGTTTTGTTTCTTTTTTCATTACCGAACATGAAAATAACTTGAGGGAAAAAAAACATCATGACATTACAGTCCTTACAGCCCGTGTGCACGGCGTAGGAAAGGTTCGATTTAAATTTCTCCGGGAAAAACAATGATAATTTGCCTCCAGATGCAGTGCTCCAGTTGGTTCCATTCAGTACAGTAATGAGTGAGGTTATTTGCAGCGATGAAATAATGTTGGGCAGGGCGCACAGGTTTCAAGCGGCCGTTGTGCTGATGAGAAAATGTTTTTGTAACACACTTCTAAGTGTCCTTCAGTAGCCTACATACAGTAGTTCAGTGCATTTCACCTCTTAAAACTGGCATGTGGCAAGAAATCCATTATTTGCCTATGCATACCAAAAAAGCAGAAGTAGAGAATATAATTGTAGCATATATTGTGTCTGTCGCGTCAAACAATATAAAAAAAAAGATATTTAAGTGGAAATTGCTAAATCAATCAATCAACGAAAAGCTTTGTTGCAAGACCGATCCACTGCCCAGAAATCACAGCAGTTCCGAAAACCCTTGTTGACGTTAGCCAAGGTGACTGGATTTTGCCTTCAATAGGCCTACAAGTGTGGGTTTGGTAAATTAAGGGGTTGAAGGCAAAATGCACTCCTCTGTTCTGAGAAACAGAACAGTGGGCAATGTAAGATGTAATTAGAGCAACACGTCTGTTTCCTGCATTTCCCCGAGTAAGAAAGGACAGGCCAAATAATAATAGACACCTTACTCTCTGTCCCCTTTTCAGATTCACTGCCATCACCATGGTGACTGCCCCAAATGCACTCCACAGGCAAGGCAAGTGTAGAACGCAGTCATATATATATATAACAGATAAACAGATAAAGAAAAACATTTGTAGTTTAATTCATGTACAAATAGGCGTCTGGCCAGTAGCTACATATCCCACGTGCACACTTTCTGTTTTGTTATTTTGGTGCACATGCTTCAGCATCCTAACACCACACAGGCACGTGCTGTCAAAGGGAACGAAGGCGAACTCACTTACTGAAGACGAACGATGGCAGAAAGTCCATATTTAATTGTTTTGTTTGCGTTTCAATAATTGTGGCGCACAGAAACGCACACGGTTGGTGTCTTTTTTTTTCTGGTGTTTTTTATTCATCTCTGTGGGATGAATTGGAATTTGTGTTTTTCCTTTGTTGTCCTGGTTGTTGAGGACGTTTCCATTCTGGACTGCCGCTGAATGTAAAACCTCTTACGGACGTCCGAGTTGGATAACAGTTTTTTGGATAAACTGTTTGAGAAGATAGGGTTTTGCGGTGTTCTTTTGTCTTTTTTGAAGTGCCAATAACCGTGTACAATTGTGTGCTTGTATTTTGTTTTATTTTAGCATTTTCATTGAAAAACATGCTTCATTGGATGAACATAAAATTTTTTACTTCAATTTGTTATACCCATATTTTTTTATTTTCTCAACTGAAAATTTTCAATTGAGAAAATCGAAAAACATAGGTGTAAGAAACTGAAGTAAGATTTTAGGTTTTTTTGCAATTAAACGGTTTTATTTTCGGTGTTGTTAAACCCTTATGCTTTATCCTCGGAACGAACAACACCAACCAAGCGGTGGCACCTTTCCCTCAGTCTGTGGGCGGGAGAGGACTCACCTGAAGGCTGAGTGGATTGTGACGTCACCTTGCCGCTCCTTTCGTTTAGGCTTCGCAAGCTAAGACCTTACGCCGTTTGAAACTACAAACTTCGTCTGCGCTTTAACTCTTACGAGTTCTGTAGGCATTTTGGGGTTGAAGAGGTCATAATATTCGTGTGATGCTTTCCGGTTTCTAAATTATCTATGTTGGCGTTTTTAACATTTAACTTAAAGCCGGGAACAGTTTGTTGGTAGAAAGGGGAAATGCCGATTTTTATTTATTTTTTTTTTCATGATAACTCCAAGACAGATGGAAGCGAAAAGCACAGATGTAAGCAAAAAGCGTATGGATCTGAAACGAATCGAGTGTCAGGAGCGAGCCAGGCGAACGGAGCCGCTTAATGGAGTGGCGAGAGGGAAGCGAGCCGCCAGACAGGGAAATTAGTCAAGCGGGAGAAGCGTTTGGAAGGCGGGCGAAAGCAGAAGCGGGTTATTTTAACCGAGCCACATTGCTACCACGAGCGTGGCCTTGTGTCGGATGTGACGAGAAAAATAAGAGCAACCCGAAAAACAGAAGGCAGTCCCTCGAGGCGAAGTCCACCGAAAACGCGTGAGGTTTTTTACAAAGGCATTTTGCGGAGCGTGCTGTGTTTGAGAAAAGGGAGGGAAATTACTGGACGTTTTCCCAGGCGGGAGTCTGCACTGCACAGTTTCTCAGTGCTGTCTTATATTAGTTAATTAGAACACGAGCGAATTAAGTCCTTATTTTTGCCTTCTTTGATGTAAGTCTTGGAAAAAAGAATAAGTGTAGATGTGTACACACACACACACACACACAGGATGCCACTTATCTCTCTAAAAGTGCCACCCATCACACCACTAATGAACAATATATATTTCTCTCAGCAGACGTGTGTACCCAGCTCCATGACGATACGCAATGCAACACAGCACTATACAGCGTGCAGCACTGGTCTCTGGTGATCGCGATGAACTGAGGAAGGTCAAAGCTGCTGTTATTTGAGCTGCTGTTTGAGATAGATGTGAGATATTTGATATAGATGTGGGCAGCAATTTTATGGGTAAAGCCTCTTTAGCTCTCAGCAGCTAGGCATCACAACTTTTTTTTGCATTGTTGCAGTACGGTGGTGGAAGACACTGGAGAAGAAAAACACTAATGATTTTGTTAATGTTTTTCAAGTTACATTTGCTTTCAGGCATTTAGTAGACTCTTGGGGAAAAACCTCACCCAATATTTTTGTAATTTATTTTCAATGCTAGTGGTACCCAAGTGGAAAATAATAACAGTTGACCAAAGGACACTATGCAAAAATTTATAATCCTTTTTGGTCTCCCCCCCCCTCATTTTAGCTGCCCACCGGCTTGGAGGTGCAGTGGGTAGCACTGTCGCCTCACAGCAAGAACATGCAAACTCCTTTCTGTGTGGAGTTTGCATGTTCTCCCCGTGTCTGTGTGGGTTTCCTCCGGGTACTCCGGTTTCCTCCCCACAGTCCAAAGAGATGCAGGCAGGCTAATTGGAGACTCTAAATTGCCCATATAGGTATAAGTGTGTGAGTGAATGGTGTGTGTGCCCTGCGATAGACTGGCGGCCTGTCCAGGCTGCCTCTCGCCCAATGCACACTGGCTTAGGCTCCAGCACCCATCGCGACCCTGCCCAGGATAAGCGGGTATGGGTAACGGATGGATAGCTTTTCCGGCTCTTGCCTTTTGCATGTGTGTGAATGGCAATCATGTGTTCATCAGTGGTGGCAGTGGAGCATTCTGGGTAGGAAACTGGGCTTTTGACTCCCAGGTGGGGTGCTGTTTTGCCCCTGAGCCAGGGTACTGAACCTGAACTGCTCCAGTAAATATCCAGCTGTGCAAAGGGATTTCACATGAAGGACGTTAGCTGGGTAGACCACTCTGAACGAGGGAATCTGCTACATGTGTGAATGCAGATGTGACACACGATATGCACTGAGCAAAACCGCTTTTCCCTTTAAAGACTATTCAACATCACGAGCCTGTGATATAATGAAAGCACCGAATTCAGCCATTTCAGTAGATGATTTCCCGGCATAGTTTTTAGAAGATGAATCGTTTACCTGATGTTCAAAATAAACATGACAAAGTGTATCAATTATGTGATGTCTCTTTATATTACACCCGGTTACTGCATGTCTTGAATGAACAGCATTGCCTCAAATTATTCAAGCGTTAATGGAATCAAGGCTCTTGGATGTATCCATATATCCGTATTAAAAAAAGGTTTCCCGTTCATATCCAACGATATAGGCCTATAACTCAGGAATTTTAAGTGCCTTCCACGCCCCCGTGAAAGGTTTAAGCATCAGGGGGCAGTTATAATGAAATTAAGAAAACCAAAGAGGATTATAAACTAGTGTGCAGTTTCTTTTGCCAAATGCCGGTTTTAGCGTCCTACCCAAAACCACAAATTTACAGCTATTTTGTCAATATGTTCTGATGACGCACACGTTTTATCATGATAATAAAGGTGTCAGAAGAACTCTGCATTTCCACAACCTTAAAAAAAACTTTTTGAAAACATTGTTTGGCTAGCTGGCTAGGCCTCCTGTCTAATTACCGGTTTTTCTTAAGAACGGAAAACCCTCCCAACTGAAGACTTGACGATGATGAAGGCATTAAAACTCTGCGCGTAAAAGTCGGGCGGGGATTCTGAGCCTGCGGAAATGCCGGAGGATCATAACCGGCAGCACGTCGTGGCTGCTCTCTGATTTCCGCTAGTGGTAGTTATTTAGCGACTGAATAGCAAAGTAGGCTAATTCGATTGGCTCATACAGTTCGGTGATTGACGGTGCACTGTAGCGGTCGACTTTTATGGGCGTTGTAAAGCCCTGTTCAGTTCCTTCAGGTGCTTCGCAGGTGTCAATCATCACAGCGACGCAAACATTTGTGGCTCCGTTGGTTTCCCTTGTACCGGAGCGCGGGGGCGTTTTTCGGTTGCTACGCGCAGCGGTGGTAATGATTGGTATTAAACGCACGCTGTACGCAGCCTTTACAAGGACCCGCCAGCTAGAAAATGCGTGGCACGACTGAAGAGCTTCTTCCCAGACCCCCGTTGATTAATTAAGTCACAGTATGTCATTAACCATTATCTTTGGTTCTGATGATAAAGCCGCTTCCCTTGGTTTCCCGCCAAAGAGGGAATAATCTTCTCCACTCACTTTACGCTCCAGAAATATCCAGGCTGTCCTCCATACAGCTGAATGCATTAATTAATTACTTTCCTATGATCACTTCCCTGCATTACAGTATGAAAAAATGAGCGTTTTTTGTTTTTTGAAAATCACAATTTTTTACACTATGCCATTTATTGTGTTGTGTGTCTTTGCTCCGTGTCGGCTGTAAAATGGCTTTAAAAAATTGAGTCATGTTCAGTGTAGAACAGAAATATCGCTGTCAGGTACACCACCATGATGTCCTTGTGATATCCTGGGAAAGTCGCTTCACGAAAACGGAGGATTTTCCACTCTGTCTAGCAATGTTTACGATGACGTCATCGTTGTAGCGAGCGTCCATAACGCTGAGGCTGCATTCTTTCCAAAGATAAAAAATAAAATAAAAAAAATAAGCCATTTTGTAACTGTACTGACGGCGTGGAGCTATCACTGGTTACAGCAACTCATTTCAGCAAATAATCACAGTGGGGGAAAAAAAGTGGGAGATTTTTAGGTTTATGCTGGTGAAGGGTTGATGTCCACAGGGTTATCAGCTGTTCAGAGCTGGCACTTGCCTGATTACCTGCCAGAAGTCATTTAGTCTTTGTAACGGACTTAACTGTCTCTGAGGGAAAAATACGGCTTTTCTTGGCATGGCACGCTGTAAAAGCACATTCTGTCAGAGGAATATCGCGCTAATGGCAGCACCTGTCAAGGATAGCGAAGTGGAGAGTTCAGATGCTTTGAATGGGCAAGTGTGTCACCGAGCTGTCAAGGCTTACAGGCTAGCCGGCTAGTTAGCTAATAGCTGACCAGGCACAACAAAAGCAAAACCTTGGCAAAAGGGATCAAATAAACTGCTGTAGAAATATGTGTGAGTGCTTCTATTCAGAGGTATGTAATGTTCACTCGATTCCACCAATGAAAGCCATTCAACCAATTCACTTAAAAATGAGTTTTTCTCTACTGGCTGCCTTTTTAAAAAAAAAAAAAAAAAAAGTTCTTATCATGGTATATTTTTAGAGAAACACTATTGAGAGGTAGTTCTCTGATTTGAACTGTTGCATGCATTTCCATGATTTGTTAAACCGAATGTCTTCTTGGATAAGCAGTTTCCCTTTAGTTATATCCAGATTCCAGAATATAAGCAATTCTATCTGGAATATAAGCAGTTCTATCCGGAATATAAGCAGTTCTATCCAGAATATAAGCAGTTCTATCCAGAATATAAGCAGCTCTATCCAGAATATAAGCAGCTCTATCCAGAATATGAGCCATTCTATCCAGTTTAGGGTATATTTCTTCCCCAGGCTGTTTGGGAAGACAAAAAGCACGCACGGAGTCCTCAGTTTTACTAGGATTAGGGTTTGGTAGTTTGCTGAGGTGCTGGCGGGCTTGTCTGCCATCATTTCTGGGAAGAGTATTCACTATTCATCCCCCCCCACCCCTCCCCACTGCCTTCAATATTATGTCACTGTGGGGTTGGGTATCAATTTTGGCTCTTTTTAAAGTGATTTGTAATATAATACTGTCGATGGGTTTGTTTTTGACCGTATATCAAAGTCTGTTCTTGTGCAGTGTGTCATGGCACTGTGAAGACTGCAGCCAGGGCCTGTGTCCTCAGTTGTCCTGTTTCTCACCCTCTTCCTCATCGCATCATTTCTTCTGCACTCTCTCTCCCCCCCGTCTCTATTCTCCCTCTCTCTCTTTCTCTCTCTGTCTCTCTCCCCATCCCCCCCGTCTCTCATTTCAGTTCAATAATGCTTTATTTGCATGACTGTATATAAACAATATTGCCGAAACTATTCACAATTAAACAATTGATAATGGCACAAAAGACATACTGTATAATTAATACAGTGGAATGAAAAAATATGGATCTAAAAATAGATTACCAAAGACAAACCTCCTGACAGCCTTCAAGTTGAATGACAAACTCTAATATGGACATTAATAAGAACAGAAACTACCAACAATACAGGTAACAGTTGGTTTCTCACTGGTTGTCCCTCATTTTGTGGCGGGTGGCCGCATATCCTACCACCAATGCCACACATTCTGTTTTTTTCCCCAGTATATAGGGAAGTTTTTCTAGATTACTGTAATTTGTGGATTTTTTACACTACATTACACTACAGGCATTTAGTGGACGCCCTCATACAAAGTGACTTACACACCCTTTACACAGCATTTACACTGCATCCATTTATACAGCTGGATATATACTGTAGCAATGTAGGTGAAGTACCTTGCTCACGGGTACAACGGCAGTGACCTACCCTGCAACCTTTAGGTTACAAGCCCAGTTCCTTACTCATTATATTACACTGCTGCCCTATTTTGGTAAAATGGTTCCAATTTTTAAAAATAAGTTTTTCCTTGCAACCTGGTATTTAGTCCATTCTGTCTGGAAATGCAGCTCAGGCTCCACTGCCCCCCTGATTGCCCGTTTAATATTTTTATAAAAGTGGTACACCGTCAGCGTTACAGAGGTTGTATTGGGAGTCTTTTTTCACCCTGCAGTTATGAAATCAGAAGTCATAATCAAAGTTAAGCACCACACATCTGTTACAGCAGAAGTCAATTATAATGTGTGCAGTGTAATAAAAACGAGTGGTTTTTTAGACTGAAGAAACACAATCTCTGGGCTGTGAAGTAGGAAAACCGTTATTCGCTGAGTTATTGATGAGTGGTGGGTTGTTCCCTGGCGAAAAATATTGATGCAGGGTTTAAAACTCAATGAAGAGGCTTTATCACAGGCGGCCTGTGGGGGGGGGGGGGGGGGTCATTTTTTGGTTTTAATGCATGGTCTTGTTGCTGATATGGACTGGACTTGCAGGGCGACTGTACTGGGATCAGCTGGTGTGAACTGGACTTGCAGGGCGACTGTACTGGGATCAGCTGGTGTGGACTGGACTTGCAGGCGGACTGTACTGGGATCAGCTGGTGTGGACTGGACTTGCAGGGCGTCTGTACTGGGATCAGCTGATGTGGACTGGACCTGCAGGCGGACTGTACTGGGATCAGCTGATGTGGAACTCCAGTTGCAACTGCTGCATTAAAGACTTCTCTATACTTAATACGCAGCTAATCCGTGTTCAGGACAGTACTTTGGGAAAACTGTGTTTATATTGCAACTGCGTACTAATAACTTAATGCGTGCTAAAATTCACCCAGAATGTCTTACTTAATGGTAGACATTCTGGGTGAACACAAGCAAGCACTCAGTCTACACAAGCAAGCACTCAGTCTAGGTCAGGGGCACAGCACAGCTGCCTATCTGCAGAGGATAGCTTGCATGGGACTAAAAAGGTATCTGGATCTTTTCATGGCACGTATAACACTTGTATTGGCTCAACAGTTTAAACGCTGCACTTAAATACTTCATCCATCCATCCATCCATTATCTATATTTGCTTATCCTAGGCAGGGTCGCAGGAGCCTATCCCAGCATGCATTGGGAAAGAGGTAGGAATACACCCTGGAAAGGCCGCCAATCTATCGTGCACACACCATTTACTCACCATTCTCTCACTCATACCTACAGGCAGTTTAGGGTCTTCAGTCGGCCTACCTGCATGTCTTTGGACTGCGGGGGCAAACCGGACGTAGAGCAAACCCACATGGACACGGGGAGAACATGCACACTCCACACAGAAAGGCCCCGAGCCAAGATTTGGACCTACGGCCTTCTTCCTGTGAGGTGACAGTGCCTATTAATTGGCCTATTAATCAGCAGACATTGCAGAGGGACCGCCTGTGTGTGTGCTTCCGGCCTCCGGATCCCGGTCCTCTGTTTCTCCTTCCGTTTCGGACAGAAAACATGTTAACTCGAAAACCTCGCGCCGGCGACAAATATTCTTTTGTACAAACAATGTCACACACCATTAATTGCTGGTTATTAATATGCAGCCACCGAGGATATTTAAAGGCCCTCTCTTATTTGTTTCAAGTTTTATTAAACGCTCGGTTGCTTGCATTGTCTTTTTTTAATTTAACCTTTATTTTACCAGGCGGGTCAATTAAGATGGGAATCTTATTTACAGCGACGGCCTGGACAACATCTAACACGTCCCAATTAACCTGGTGTGTGAAATCTGTGAAACGTGACGTTTGGACAGGCGGCAGCACTGTCGCCTCACTCGAATCTCAGCCTGGGGCCTTCCTGTGTGGAGTTTGCGTGTTCTCCCCCCGTGTTCGCGTGGGTTTCCTCCGAGCACTCCGGTTTCCTCCCACAGTCCGAAGACGTGCAGGTAGGCTGGCTAATTGGACTCTCAAAGTCCCCATAGGTACGATTGTGTTAGCGAATGGTGTGTGTGCCCTGCGATAGACTGGTCGGCCTGTCCAAGGTGTACTCCTGCCTCTCGCCCAGTGCACGCTGGGATAGGCTCCAGCACCCCCCGCGACCCTGCCAAGGATAATGGATGAGGTTTGGACCCATTTTGACAGGTTTCCCACGCTCGTCTTAGCCTTTAGCACGGCGTCGCGGCGTTAGCAAGCTACCGGCGCAGGCCGAGAGTTAGCGAAACGCAGAGTGTCGTCAGCGGTTACGTTAGGAGCCCTGTGGCTGCTGGTCAGCTGACCGTGTTACATGGCCTTCCGTAAGGAGTGGTTGGCCGAAATTTCTGTTTGAGGGGCACATCCTGGCGAAAGCAAGCCCCCGCTTGCTGGTCCGCTCTGCTCATTTTGCCACCGAGCGCTTCCCGAACCAAGTGCTGTGCGACACCGGCTTCGCCAACGAAGGCTGGTGTCGATGAGGCGGGATCTGACTCGCGTGGTTTAGTCCCTGCTGGATACTTTACAGACGCCAGGTTCTCTTTTAGAGCAGGGGTTGCATGGGCAAGTGATGGGAGGGGCGCTCCTGTCGTTCCCGGGCAGGTGACCAATCAAGGCAGGTCATGTAAATGAAAAAACGGATGCAACACCTGTCCAAAACTACCTCTTCAGCTTGAAGGCAGAGGAACTCACTGGGTACGTAAAAATGGTTTGTCATTTGTATTTTACAAAGCCTTTCAACATGTTTGGTAGACCTTGCGGATTAGAATAAAAACGACTGGAGGCCGTTTCCTCTTGTCGTACGATCCTATGCGCCGCCTAAGAGACACAGCTCAGGCTGTGTGTCTGGTGTCATTCTGAAGCATTTTTGACACCGTCACTTAACACTGCTAACTGCACGGATTAAATGAAACGAGCAAGCGCTCTGTAACCCTCGGTTTTAAATATTTTCGGTTAAACACACAGGGCAGCTGTTACAGTTACAGTGATTTAGCCGGGTTGATGAGAGGGAGAGCGGGCGATCAGTGGTGATGTGCGCCACCACTCAGACGCGGCGGTAATGTGTATCCTGGGCTTAATACATTTACACTGTGCACCTCGGGCCAGTGAGGATCAGGATGAAGTGCGTATTTAAATACGCACCGCGTGTTCAAACCTGGCCTGCCTTTCGCTTGTCTCTCGTTTACTGTCAGACAAGGCAATGAGGAGGACAAGGAGAAGGCACGTGACTGAGTGAGTGATTCAGTGAGTGAGTGAGTGAACGAACTAATGAATGAATGAGCAGGCCTATTACAATGGCCTGGGAACAAACCCACTTCACCGAGGCTGCTGTGTCAGTGGAGTCACATGATCACTTCTGGCCAATGGCATACTGAGGCGCTGGGCCTGGCCCCTCCCACTCTCTCCAGTTCCTATATACACTCCATGGCCTGGCCCCTCCCACTCTCTCCAGTTCCTATACATGCTCTGTGGTCTGGCCCCTCCCACCCTCTCCAGTTCCTATATACACACTATGGCCTCGCCCCTCCCAATCTCTCCAGTTCCTATATGCACTCTAACCCTCTCCAGTTCCTGTGTACGCTCTATGGTCTAGCCAATCGGGGGTCACTGTATGTTGAATCAGCTATAGTTTATCGTAGAGTAGTGGTTAGCTTACAGCAAACCTGTGGTTTTCCCAGGTACTGCACCGGTCGTTTTATGTGGGTTTCTGGAGTGTTCCTTTTCCCTTTGGACTTGAGGACACGTACGTACTTTGAGTCCAGGAGTGAGCTCCATTTTCTTACCGTTGATGGAATTGTTATTCCAGTCCGCCCTTGCAGAGCCCCTGTAACCCTCTATGGTGCCACGTCTGATCTAATGAAAAAATCATATTAGAAACTGGAGTAAATCTGAATTAGGAGAGATGTCTCACAGCGATAAATTCAGACAGGCTTAATTTAAAAATGTAATATTGAAGCATATTAAAGGTAAAAGGGTGGCTGAGCTTTGCTATCCGTGTGTGTTCAGAGATCATTCACTATGAGCTATGAGCTGTTTGTACTGCACTAATGTACACTCTGAAGATGTTGCATTAAAGTGTGCATTAAATTCTTTCTGTGCTGGCGTAACGGGCTTGGGCCCAGTCTCATGGCATCGGCTGAGTAAGACTAGGGAGCTGGACTGGGTCTGTGAAGGGGTGAGTTGGACTGGGTCTGTGAAGGGGTGAGTTGGACTGGGTCTGTGAAGGGGAGAGTTGGACTGGGTCTGTGAAGGGGTGAGTTGGACTGGGTCTGTGAAGGGGTGAGTTGGACTGGGTCTGTGAAGGGGTGAGTTGGACTGGGTCTGTGAAGGGGAGAGTTGGACTGGGTCTGTGAAGGGGTGAGTTGGACTGGGTCTGTGAAGGGGTGAGTTGGACTGGGTCTGTGAAGGGGAGAGCTGGACTGGGTCTATGACGGGGAGAGTTGGACTGGGTCTGTGAAGGGGAGAGTTGGACTGGGTCTGTGAAGGGGAGAGTTGGACTCTGTTTGTGAAGGGGAGAGCTGGGCTGGGTCTATGAAGGGGTGAGTTGGACTTAGTCTATGAAGGGGAGAGGGTTGATCGAATCGTTCTATAGTGGCGTGTGCTTCAGCTGTAGGGTTTCTTGCACAGTAGCACAGATGGAGCATCAGTGAGGGGGAAAGGAACAATTTGTGGGATGAGGAGGAGGGGGGTGGGTTGTTAAAAAAAAAAAGAGTAACCCTCCTTTACCCTCCAGCTACAGCTGTAATAGCTGTTATGTGCTGCCTGCTGAGGCCTTAGCCTCCGGCTAACTTGTGTGCCAGGAGGAGGGGCACCGGGGAAGGAGGGGTGGCCGTGTGGTGAAACGGTCAGTGAGCTGGTACTGCGGCTTCGGCCGGGCACTGCTGCTGTGCCCCAGAGCGAGGCACTTAGCCGAAATTGCTTCAGTAAATATCCAGTTGTGTGAACGGGTTGTATGTTAAGAATGCAAAACGGGGGTGAAACCTTACTGAACGCAGACAGGCCTTGTGTTCAGGTCCCGGCAGGCCTTGTGTTCAGGTCCCGGCAGGCTCCACGATGTTAAAGACACATGGACACGACCGGAAACCTTCTTTTGCTTGGAGGAATTCAAACATTTTCAAAACATCAGAAGAAAGGCCCGCTCTCAGTAGCAATGCTAAACCGACACCTTTCTTTTGAAGATACTGGTCCAGAGTCTGAGGATGGGTATAGTGAAGAGTAAAAGTCAAATGCCATTCTCCTTTAAGTTTCACATTGTCTGCTTGCCTTGAAACAAATCAAATCTAGACGACAAAATGGTTGGGGTCGGTTACTTACGTACAGCAGTGTTTACTTCTGATCATCGGAAATGTCATGGTAACAGTATAATCGGGACAGGTTTGAGCAGAAGGAAACGTGACGGTTTTGTTTGATCCGACTCTTCAGTCTTAGCGAGCTGACTTGCTTTGTAGCTGCCCCAGGAGTCTCCTTGTTTATCGTGTTGATTGTGTGAATGCCTCCCAATGAATTTTTCACACATGGATTAATGCATTATCGAAGGCAGAAAAATATTTAATGAACAGAGGTGGCTAATCTCCATGGTATGCAGCTCAAATTTTCTCTGGGTTTTATCACGGAAGGCTTGTGGATAAAATTCTTTCTTTTTCCTGCTTGAAAAACAGGCATTTTCATTGTTTCTCTATTTTTCTGAGTAGTGTGTGCTTCGCAGAGCATTCAGTACAAATCCTAGTACTTTTAAACTTCCAGACAGACTGTAATTTGGGCTGACATTGTCTAAGGTAAGCAGGTGCAGAGGCAAGAACAGCGCACAGGTAGGAACAGTGCACAGGTAAGAACTGGGCACAGGTAGGAACAGCGCACATGTGAGAACATGGCACAGGTAAGAACAACACACATGTGAGAACATGGCACAGGTAGGAACAGTGCACATGTAAGAACAGTGCGCAGGTAAGAACAGTCATCTCCATTTCAAGTCATGGAGATCTCCCACCCACTTAATTTTTTTCTCCATCCTAAATCCGTGGTTTATGCAGGGGACAGTTACGAGAAGTTTTTCCAGTGGTCTAATCCACAAGCAACTTGATTCTAGTGTATATAGAGCTAATTAGTTCATCGAGTCCAGGTAATTGGTTGGAACAAAAACCTGCATACGAACTTGCACATACGCAGATTAAATCTGCAGTGTACTCTAGGTCTTGTGATTAAATGCTTGTCTTGGAGATTGACATTTGGCTGGTGGTTATGCCAGACATTCCCAAATTAGGACCTCTGGCTGGTTTGTGTTTCTATAGCTGAAATGGCTTTTTTCCAGCAACTGCCAAGCTGTTAATTTAACTAGGCTAGCCTGTAATGTGGACATGGACTTGCGTACAGCTGATTGGCTGACTGATTTATTGACGAGTGGACACAGAGACAGGGTGTTGAAAAGCAAAGGGCAATGAGAGGGTGTAGCTTGAAAGGATGGGAAATGTAGTCCTCAGATATCTGGGGGTTTGGGATTGGAGTGAGATGTGTCGTGAACTTAAAAGTGACATCAGGAGGGTGCGGTGGATGGGCGGGAGAGGGAGGGAGGGGCTTAATGCTTTTGGCATAATTGTGTCCCACAGCTGCCTCTGATTTGTACAGGCAACTCCTGAAAGGCCTGGTCAGTGATGGAAGACAAGGAGAACTGACCCGTTAGTCAGTAAATGGGGGAGGGGGGGTAGAGGGGGATGAAGTTGGCTCTTCCGGGTGACATGGCTTCTCTTCCTGGGGACATGCGACCAGCCTCCTTTTCCACACTTCTCCTCAGGAAAAAAAAAGAATGAAGAAGGAAAAAAAGCAAATGAGAGTGAGAGAAGAGGAAAGAGAACAAGGGAATGCAGACTCACTCTGTGCTTCCTCATTTTTCCCTCTCCTCTCTCTTCTTTCCTCTCTTCCCCCCCCCCCCCCCCCCCCCCCCCCCCCCCCCCCCCCCCCCCCCCCCGTCTCAGGGTTGAGGAAACAAACAGCACTCATTGTAGCATGACTTTGAATCTGCCGAGCGCTGCATTAATTGAGCTCTCTCTCTCTCAGATTTAATGGGAAAGCCCGCTCCTCTTAGCACTGTAACGAGTAACGAGCGGACATTTTCTCAGGACATTACAGGATCTGGAGCTTTTCCTTTTTTTTTTTTTTTTTTTTTTTTTTTTAATGGCGATGGGAGTTTTATGCTCCTTGGCTAAATGTAATCATTGTCTTTGACTCTAAAAATGTAAAACGGCCTCGTGTAAGAGCAAGGTACGTTAGTAAAAGTACTTCATCAATTTAAATGCCACTTGTAAGGAACTGTGCATGGTGCTAGCATTGCTAATTCATAAGGTTGCTGTGAGCCTGTTGGAACTATATTGAGTTTATTGTACTTACTGCAGTATGATAGGGATGTATAAAAAATGGCTGGGTTTGGTATATTGCTCGTTAATGGATTCTTGTTTTTTTTATTAATAAACTGCACCAAAAATATTTGGTGCAATACTCACCAGGTCAACCGAAAACACGGGCGTATAGACGTTGTGGTCTCAGAACCGAAGTTAAATTGTTTATAAAGGTAAAAAGAAAAAAATAAAGCGCATTTGTATTTGAATGCAGTGAAGCTGGAAGCCTGCTGAGTCAAATGTGAGTTAGTGTCTGCGTAAGATCGCGGAGTCTGTTATCATTAGAGAAAACGGTTCAGTGTACGAGCGAGCGATTTCAAAAGCAGAACCTCAAAGGCTGCCCGCTGCTTCGTAGTTCTGGATATTTCCTTCGTTATAAGGATGTGCCAAGGCCCACGTGTGGGTTTTATCCACGGCAACGGCTGAAGGAGCATCTACCCCCTTCAAGATTTTGTCTTGTTTTACATAGCATTACATTACAGGCATTTAGCAGATGGTCTTATCCAGAGCGACTTTAACAAAATTTTACACAGCATTTAAATGGACTGCATTTATAAATGAACTGCATTTATATAGCGCTTTTATCCAAAGCGCTTTACGATTAATGCCTCTCATTCACCCATTCTCACACACACACACACACACTCACACGCCAACCGTGAAAGGCTGCCCTGCAAGGTACTAATCAGCTCGTTGGGAGCAATTAGGGGTTAGGTGTCTTGCTCAGGGACACTTCGACACGCCCAGGGCGGGGGATCAAACTGGCAACCCTCCGACTGCCAGACAACCGCTCTTACCTCCTGAGCTATGTCACCCCTATTTACATTGTATCCATTTATACAGCTGGATATATACTGAAGCAATGCAGGTTAAGTACAACGGCAGTGTCCTACCCGGGAATCGAACCTGTGACCTTTTAGGTTACAAGATCGGTTCCTTACCCATTATACTACACTGCCGCCCTTGTAATTATAATGTTTGTGTCCCCTTAAAACAAATACCCTCAGCCAAATGCGGTTTGAGTCGCCTGGATACTGGATTTTATGCTGATTGCGATAGTTGTCTTATTACATGCGATTCACTGGTTTGTTTTTGGACCCGTGCACAGCGAGAGCTGAACAACTCTCGGGGGGATATTTTCCCACGGTTCTCCACTGCTCAGTTCCACGGGCTCGGCAGATTATACGTATCAACGTTTATTCCTAATGAGCGCCTTTGAAAGACATTCATGTTTGGGTGCGGCTGTGCATTAAAACCAGAAGGCATAAAATTACCTGCCCATGCTGTAGACCGTTTATTGATATTTTTATTGACTACGATTTAAATGGAGTGAGCGTGTATAGCGAGTATTGCAAGACAAACACAACCATACGAACGGCAGATATTAAAACTAAAGTGTGTTCAGTCCTGTAATTCATAACTACATGAACCAATTACTTTCTAAATATTCTGAATTGTCAAATAAAGCAACACAGAATGGGAATGGAAGGTTCATGGTGTTAAATCCAGTTTTAAATACAAATTATGAAGTGCATTAAATCCAATAGACATCCCCATTACGAGCTGTTGAAAAGCTGTAATAACCGTAAACCTAGCAACACATCAAAGACTATTAGTGCAATTTTCTACTTTCCATTTTACTTGCAGAAAAAAATCAACCAAATTACTTTCAGAGTGAATGAGGGCAATTGAAAGATTTTTGTCTGACCTTTTAACATAAAAAACTTGATAAAAACCGATTAGGTGGATTCTGAATATATTGTTGTATTAGAGCTTATTTACTGATTTAGTTTATCTTACTTAATGAAGCATTTGACAGTGTACAGCACTTAGTGTCTAGGAGAACCTCTATGAAATTCAAAATGCTATTGTACAAAATGTTGACCAAATGTGGTCTTGTTTTCATACATGTATATTACGGAAGTACAAGCTTAATTGAATATGCTCATGTCAAAGGATCATATCACCACATGCTCACCACACAGTTTTTTTCCCCCCATTAAGCTTTTATGCACTTTGATTTTATACCGTATAATACAAAATCTTTGGCCAAGGAAAGCTTGGGAGACTTTTTCAGTGCTTGCTTGTTCTCCTCTGTCACCAGTAGGTGGAGCCTTCTCTTTTCATCTGTCTGTCTGTCTTTCTGTCTAACTGTCTGCTTGCCTGTCTGTGTGTCTGCCTGCCAATCTGTTTGCTTGCCTGTCTGTTTACCTGCCTGCCTGCCGCCTGCCTGCTTGTCTGTCTGTCTGTCTGTCTGCTGGCCTATCTGTCTGTCTGTCTGCCTGCCTGCCTGCCTTTCTGTCTATCTCTCTGCTTGCCTGTCTGTTTGTCTGTCTGCCTGCCTGCCTGCCTGTCTGTGAACAGAATGAGAAGGGAAAGCCTGTGGGGAGATTTGGGCTATGTGGGTGAAACGTGATAAAAACGACTCTCTACGGTATGAGAAAAAAGTGATGGTCGCTCCCATGTGCCAGCGTGGAGAACTGCTGCAATGAGATACCTGAGGCCAGGATGCTGACTCTGCGTTATTTGAATGGGCAAAGGTAACAGGGAAAATGATGCAAAGTGTGCACATTCTGCGTATTGACTTTGCTGCTTGTGTGTGCCAGGGGGCTGCATGTGGCCGTGCACTCTCAGCCCCCTGCCGCAGACGCAGAGTGCATGTGCAGTAATGTGCTTCTCCGGGTCTGAATAGGTACTCTGCCTGTGTGGAGGCTTTGTTGTCAAGGGGCGTGTAATCACGACAGACCTTTTATGGAGTGGGGGGTTGGTGGGGGGATGATGGAACCTCCTTGCCCCCGCCTTTTGTCTTAATCAAATATCGTTTAATTAGTAATACACAGGCAAGCGTTTTAACATTACTTTAACCCCCCCTTTCGGAATCACCCACTCATGACTTGGTTGTGTGTGGGGGAAAAAAAAATACTCCTGCCCCCCCCCCCCCCCCCCCCCCTTTGCTATGACCAACTCAATGCTAAACCGGCCTCGCCATCATTTCTCGCTAATAACGTTTTATAGGCAAGGACTACATTATTTTTCGAGTGGCCGCACACTTGCGGGAACAGGCACTCAAGGCGTTGCTCAACTCGCGAGGCGTTCGGCTCTGAATTCCTGGGCCATTGTGCGGCTCCGGGAGACGGGTCTGGTGCTGAAAGCCGGGCTCTCGCGGGGTGAGAGGTAGCGCTATTGAGATTCGCGGAATTGCGGCGCGTGGGAGTAATTTCTTCTCCCTTTCAAGTTCCCCCGACGCACCTGTGTGAAAAGGCGGGTTCAGGAGTGCACGCGCGCCTTTCTTCTTCCTCAAAAAGACCGCGCGCGGGGCTATTTTTAGCCCTTCGCCGAGCACCGACCGGGAAGGAGGCGGCGATATGAAAACTTTGCGCTGAAGTGAACCTGTTAGGGTTCGCCGACGCCGTCATTGACCTGGTGTGTGGCGCTGAAAAGCTCGCAGATAAGCTGAGGTTTCAAAAAATATATATTTTATTGTTCTGTAGAAATTTTGTAATGGCTGTTTGTTGCAATGGAATTTTGTGTTGATAGCCAAGCAAAGGTTCTGATGTAATATTTGAATGTAAACTGCGTTTGTTATTTCAGGTCTGTTTATTTAAAGGAATAGTAAATAGTAAATGAATTTAAAATGAATTCAAATGGAGGGGAGCAGCCATTGGAGGAAACCCCATGCCCCAGGGGGAGAGTGCCTGTGCATCCTAACACACAGTTTGAGACCGGACCATGCTTTTGAAAGAAGTTAATCAAACACCTATATCACTCATGTGTAAAAGTGATTGCCCCCTTAGTTACTCAACCGATTAACCAAATTTTATTGATAACTACATTCAGCTGATTGAATACAACCAGGCTTGATTGATTGCAGCCAGCCCTGCTGAATCTAAGCCTCACTCATACTGAACCTTACCATCAGAGTGAAGTAGTCACCACAAAGTTGAGATGAGCACAAAGTTATATATCAGTCTTGAAAGGGTTACAACGCCATTTCTAAGGCTCTGGGTCTCCACCGAACCACAGTGAGAGCCGATATCTCCAAATGGAGAACACTTGGAACAGTGGTGAATCTTCCCAGGAGTGGCCAGCCTGCCAAAATGTCTTCAAAGGTACAGTGACAATTCATCCAGGAAGTCACAAAAGATCCCAGAAGAACATCCAAAGAACTGCAGACCTCTCTAGCCTCGGCTAAGGTCAGTGATCATAACTCCACAATAAGAAATAGACTGGGCAAAAATGGGATTCATTGGACAGTAGCAAGACAGAAACCACTGAACCAAGAGAAACGTCATTGCTCATCTTACATTTGCAAAAAAGCACCCCGATGATCCTTTTGGAATAATGTTCTATGGACAGATGAGTCAAAAGTGGAACTTTTTGGATGACACAGGTCCTATTATGTCTGGCATAACAGAAATACAGTATTTCACAGTATGAACATCATACCAACAGTCAAACTAAAATCCCTCCACAGTGATGTGAAAAACTGATATCAAAGTCTTTGGTTGCAGTTATTGCTGCTAAAGCTGGTGCAACTTGTTATTAAGGTTAAGGGGGCAATTACTTTTTCATATGGTGTTTGATAACTTCTTTCAGTAAATAAATGATACAGTAATAATAAAGAAAAGTGTTTTGTGTTTACTCAGGTCAAACATTACATTTTGTTTGGAATAAATAAACATAATTCAAAAGACACAGTTGGTTGTTTTGGGTAGACTGTCTCACCAGTGAAACTGAAATCTTTCAAAAGTCTTTCAATGTTGAGCAGTTCTTTTTTATATGTATAAAAGAATTACAGGATTTGTTTTGAACATAATTGTCTCTGATAAATTATCATCTGAAAGAGGTTTTTATATATTTGAATATTTAACATGGAGAAGTGTTATGGCACCTCTGTGGAAAATTAAACAATTATAGGAGACCAAAAGTGTACTTTTGTAGCCTTATATAGCCAATAGCATTTCAGTTAATGTCTATATAAGGAGTTTTTCAAAATGGGAAAGCTTAAAGGAATCTCGGTCATTTGGCCACAAACTCCTATCGATTAATTCAGTCAATAGGTTGTAATATCGATGACGTAATTGTTATCTTGGCTCATCACCACGCCCCTCCGGAGAAAAAAAAACATCGAGCACCGTGTTTTCAGTGTATGTGGGCGTGGTATTGTATTATGACGTCAATTGAATTGGTAAGGCGACGAGCCCCCTGCTCCGCCTCCCGTGGGCCAAGGGAGGGGGACGGAGCTGGGCTGAGCTGATCCCACGTGTGACGATAGCATTCCCGGCTCAGTAATATTCTCTAAGCGGGGACTCGTTTAGCTTTTGCTGTGTCTGTGTGTGTTTGTTAGTTACTCGCTATAGTTGGGTTAGCTATGGAGGGAGACGGGAGCCAAGCCACATCTGGAAGCCCAAATGATTCACAACACGACCCGGGGTAAGAAAGAATTATACCGGCACTTTTATTTAAATTATTTAGAATGTATAAATTAAAACACTCAGTTGCTATATTCATGCACAACCACCCTATGCTGCCTTATAGAGTGAGCTTCACCTTTGGTTATATTTTCAAACGGGGCCTCCCCCTTTGCATTTTAGCTGGCTTGTTGGGCTTGCCTTAAAATAGTGCTTTCGCTGTCTCTCTCTCTTTGCCTTCGTTTTTGCTCTCTTTTTGTACCTAGCTAAATAGTTAGCTAGCTAGCTACACGTCAAAATGGCCGATCTGACATCTGGACTCACTTCTGTTATGTTTTCTCCTTACAGTAAAATGTTTATCGGTGGCCTCAGTTGGCAAACCTCACCAGGTGAGAAAACGATTCATTGCAAATTTGGTGGCTTTCGTTGTTGTTGAGTTCTGTTTTTCGGCCACCCGACTCTGCCCCTGCTAGTTACGATGCGCGGTTGACTGTGCTGTACAGTGGGATATGTTCTGTGTACCTCCCGTGCGCGCGCAAGGTTATTTTCATTTCCAATCATTTGAAGTCCTCTATTCGACCCCTGTGTTTATCTGCGGCCGTATTTAAATCGTGTCAAGAACACTTATTTGGTTAAATGCACGACTGTTGACTGTGTTTTCCCCTTGTTTTGTTTTCAGACAGCCTTAGAGACTATTTTAGCAAATTCGGGGAAATCAGAGAATGTATGGTGATGAGGGATCCCACGACGAAACGCTCCAGGTAAAATAAATGTTTTTGGAGCTTTCCTTTGACTTTTCTTGAACAACAATGCAAGAAGTATGTGTGTTGTGTTCACTGTAGAGTAGCTAATGTAATAGTCTATGTTTTGTCCCGCGTTGTGCTTTTTAAAAGCTGTTGGGTAAAATCAGCGCTCCGCAACGGTAGTGCAATATGACATTGAGTTGGGACTTTCCTGTAGAATCCTCGCGGCTAAGCCAAGAAAGTGTTTATTTGTAAGATGAGGTGTTTCTTAACAATCGATGTTTTCGTCCTCGACTTTGGCTGTATTGTATCTGCTATAAAAAGTAAACAGTTCATGACTGTATTGCACGGGCACAGTATAGCCGTTCTAGAAATGCTATATAGTCAGCCAAACTAACATCGGCAATTTTTTAAACGTTTCGCATGGGTGATTTAAAAAAATAAAAATCATTTTAATGACTTGGATTTACTCCGTAGGGCTTCATTATTTAGTTCGCGTATGCTGTCATTATTTACACTAATGTTCTTTTCTGAATGTTCTCTTTTCCATTTTATTTCAGAGGGTTCGGATTCGTTACGTTTGCGGATGCTGCCAGCGTAGATAAAGTCCTAGCCCAGCCGCACCACGAATTGGACTCGAAGACGGTACGTTTGTTTTTGCTGGTAGATATTTCGGAGTGACATTTGTGATATAACGTGTTTTCCAAAGCTTCACTATAGCATGCAATATCCATTCTGTGTCACACTGCGGCATGGATAGCCTATATAATGGCCACAGCAACTCAGACGACGCAAAAAAGTAGGCTAACGTTATATTACTGTTTTCACGTCTTTTTTTTTTTAAACCCTCGCCTCATTTGTCATATATTTAATACGATGTTTTGGATATAAATGACCCGGCTAGAAATAATACATTGCATATAACCGTGTTAATGATACTCGAAAACAGATTGCAGCGTGCTGAATTAGGCTAATTGCTTTTTAAAACGCAAACGCTCCCCATTTACGTCATTCGACGAGGACTTGATTTCAGTTTAACCCCAATTTGAATACAGCGTCGCCTGCCAGATTTCTTTGCGCTCATCGTGCCATTTATCTAAAATTAGGTACTGTTTGGTGAAAGGCTGACGCTCGTTGACCCCGTCATTAGGTGATACCCGCTTGCACGCGCCACTCTGCGCACTCCTCGCGCTCAGTGCTGGGAGTGCCTCTGCGCGAGACCCCTGTAAATGAATAATAAGCTAACATAACGGGCCGACCTGCTCTCCGAATATAAGGAGGACGCTGTTCCTGTTCCCAGTTATTAACTCGAACTTTACCTTACTTTTCTCATGTATTCGCTATTGCGGAAAAATAGGACATATCGCGTAAACGGAAAATGGATTACGCACTGATGTCGCGCAACCTTGCTTAATTGAACAACTTATTCGCCATGACAAATTAAATGGAAATAACTACCGAAAAATAAACGAACGAAGATTATAATTATGTTCTTTGTAAAACTGGGTTATTTCTGTTGATTTCCAGGCCTCTAAGGCATCGATCATATTTGTCATCTCTTTTCGCCTGTGGCTGTTTGCACAAATTGGATGAATTACATTCATTGTTTGCATAGAATGAATTAATATTTTGAAACTGCTGGTTGTCTATGGAAACATTTATACAGAAAAGTGACAAGGACTAAAACGTATAGCCTATCTATATATTGACCTGTTCATTAAAAACCTCAGTAAAATAAATGTTTTCCTTTTCCAAATTTAATTTGGGTTAAGATATAATTAGATAGGTAACACAGAAGGTGTGAATTGTTTGATTTAAATCGGATTAAAGTTATTTTTCTAAATTCTGATATATAAACCTAGGAGAATGTTTAGAAAAGCTTTTAAGATGGGCATATTAATTTAATCTGTTTGATATCTTGACTGACCTTTTCCTATACTGTAATTGTGTGTGTGTCTGTTGCTCTCATAATGTCATCAGAAAGGAAAAATAAAACTTCAGTTTCCTGTAAAATATGCTGCTTGGAGACAGAATGACGATGAGTATGCTTTAAATGCAGTGGATTGGCCATCTTCAGATACTGTCAATTTAAAATTGTTACACGTAAATGTAATTGTTGTACATTATGTGCAAGATTGTTACACATAAACATTGAATTTTTGATGCCACTTGATTTTAAGATGATTTTATTGTTTGCGCGTGTGTGTGTGTGTGTGTGTGTGTGTGTGTAGGTAGAATAGAACAGGGCCCGGAACAGTGAGAGTGTGTGTGTAAGAGCATGTGTGTGACAGTGTGTGCGTGCATGTCCGTACATGTCCATATGTGTGTGTGCGTGCGTGGGTGTGCATGCGTGTCTGTGCGCGTCTGTGTGTGAGTGTGTATGTGTGTGTGTCTGCATGTGTGTGAGAGCTTGTGTGTTTATGCGTGTGTGTGTGTGTGTATGTGTGTGTGAGTGTCTGCGTGTGTGTGAGAGCGTGTGCATGTGTATGCATGTGTGTGTGTGTATAGAATGGAACAGCACCTGGCTGAAATCAGCCTGAATTTTCCTTTTTTGCTTTTGCCCTGGCATCCTGGCAGGTGGTAAAATCCATTCTCGTTTGATTCATTCATTTGTTTATTTATTTAATTTTGCCAGCCCTTTTTTTTTTTTATTGAAACAATACCTGCCTGAAACAAAGAAAAGGAGAACTGTTTTGTTTGTGTTGCCCTTGACGGTGATATTTTCAGGTGGGAAGATGTTTTTCAAAGTAGATGTAGAGAGACGAACATATTGCACTTCAAAGCCAGCCTCACGCTCTTTGCAGAGTAAGCGGCTGCAGTCGCAGCTGTTCCCCTGTCTGAATCCAGCCCGGTGTGGCGCGGGGGCGGGGCTGGCGGGAGGGTGATTATCACGTCACTCTCCAACCCACCCCCCCCCCCCCCCCCCCCCTTTTAACCGCGCGGAGAAGCAGCCCTCCTGTCCCAGCGGCGTTCAGGTGTCTGGCGGGCGCTGTGCCGGGCACGGTGGCGGGCGCGGTGCCGGGCGCTGTTGCGGGCGGGTGGAGGTGGCCAGGAGGCCACGCTCGCTCGCCGCTGGCCCCACCCCCTGTCCTCATTCACATCTGGACGCCACTGCAGATTCACTCTCCTGTATCTGCGGTCCCAAAGAATATTTATTTTGGATATGGATTAAATTATGTATTACCAAACAAAATATTTACATGAATTGCTGGCTGAAGTAAAATGGGCCAATTTTTAACCCAGAGACTGTCAACCGAATCTGAATATTTTCTTCTTTTCTGCATAACTTGTACTGTCTGTTCGTAATTTGGCTCTTTTTCTAATTAAATAAATGTTTTAAACAAACTGGGTCAGTATTTATTCAGTTCCATCACTTAAACTGGCAGAAAACTGCAGGCTTTGTGAGTGAAACTAGTCCTCGCTTCGTAGAATGCACTTTATGTAACCTGTGGATGGGTATCCTGAATGACTGAGTGAGTGTGGGGAAGGATGATAAGAGTGTGGGGAAGAACGGTCAGAGTGTTGGGAAGGACGGTCAGAGTGTGGGGAAGGACAGTCAGAGTGTGGGGAAAGACGGTCAGAGTGTGGGGAAAGACGGTCAGAGTGTGGGGAAGGATGGTAAGAGTGGGGAAGGACGGTAAGAGTGTGGGGAAGGACGGTAAGCATGTGGGGAAGGATGTAAGAGTGTGGGGAGGGACGGTAAGTGTGTGGGGAGGGACGGTAAGAGTGTGGGGAAGGACGGTAAGAGTGTGGATAGTAATGATGTCAGTACTTTCTGCTGGTCTGCCACAGTCTGTTTTGCTTTCTGCAGTGTAAAAGAGAAGGTTATTGGTTGGTAAAAACCAGTTATTGTTAAAGAGCGATGCTGAAATTGACCTGTCCCAGTCATGCCACGGACTGTAATGAGATCTCAGTGTACGCAGGAGGCTGGAGTGGTTGGGGACCCCCCTACCCTTTTACCACCCAAAAACTGACTTCCAGCACCTGGAGCCTCTCTACCCTCTCTGACACCCCCACCCTCCCTGGAGTTGTATTCTATTATTGTATTTTATTTTTTTTTTGTCCTGTTTTTTTAGGAGCATGTGAAGCTCTACCCCCCCCCCCTGCCCCCCAAGTTCCTGAGCACATCTGGGCGGCACAAGGTTGCCAATTTATTTAAAATTAAAATAATAATAATAATAATAATGATGAAAATGTTTTTTAAGACCAGGGTTCAGATACAGTCAAAGCCACTGTGTTTTTAAATCACTTCTCAAGTGATCACTAGCTTTTTGCTAGGATTGTAAAATCAATAACTTAAATGTTTACTGGTTACAGTTCAAAGGCAAAGGCCTCCCTCTCTACATTTCTGATTTATGAATATGCTTTTTTTAGTAAGGGGGCCTTGCCCTGTGGTGAAGAGGATTCTTTGTGCGCTAATGGAAGGATGCAGTAAAAAGAGGCTAAGAGATGTGTGTATTGTGGCTAATTTGTACCTGCCGGGCTGGTGTGCGTCTTGTTAAACCCCCCCCCCCCCCCCCCCCCCCCCCGGAGAGGGTAATTGAGGGTGGCAGGCTTGCGCATGTGACCAGAAGTTTGGGAGCCCTGCAGTCCATGTGACTGAGCAGAGCGCGGAGCCGGAACCTGACCTGTGTGATGACTCATGCAGTCGACCTTGGTACGGGTGACTGGCGAGCGCAGTAATGAGAGCTGTGCTAATCTGTGCAGGTGCTTTTATTCACATACTCAGGAGGAGGAGCGTTTTTAGTGAAATACTTCATATTGAAATACTGTCCCATTTTAAATGGTAATTGGCGAAGAGATTCTTTTTTATTGCTGCTGGAGAAATAAAATAAATTATTTTGTTTTATTATTCTCATCATTATTATTATTATTATTATTATTATTGTTGTTGTTGTTGCCATTATAGTAACTCCTGTTACAGTTGTAGTAGAAATTGGTGGCTTTTACCTGTGTACGGTTCCCAAACAGTTTGAAAATAGTATGTCCCACAGATGCATTGCACATATTTCTCTACTGTTGTGGAACCTGTTTTGTTCGCACTGCGGTTGCCGGGGCTACCGGTGGAGCCAGTGGAGTCCCGGTGGTGGGCTGGGGGACCCGCGCTAATGGCTGAGTTTTAACCAATGGCTGTTGAGTACTGGGGAGGGAAAACGGCTCTGAAGAGATGACACTTTTTTTATTGGGTTGTTTTCTGTGCTGAAGAAAACGACTTGTGTGACAGGGGGATAAACATGTTCGGGGGGGGTGTTGGGGGGGGTCAGGGGTCATCATTGACTGGTGCGATTGATTAATTGGATTGAGTGAAAATCAGCTGAAGCTCTAGCTCTGGTCGAAATGCCGCTACGCGCCGACAGCCCGAAATGTGTGGGAGTCCTCGAGAGCAGCCCTGCTGCAGAGTAAATGCTATCCTGGCAAAAACGGGCAAAACTCGCTGTTCTTTCCCTTTGCTCTTTTCTTCTCCTGTCTCAGACAGCATTTGCCAGAGCATTCACATGAGCTGGAGCAGAAGCCTTTCAGAAAGTCTGAATGTTTTCAAAGGTTTTGCTTTTGCAGACCTTTGCAGTTTCTTCTTCATATTTATTAACTTCTTTTATCCATTCAAGCCAATATAATTTTTTATTTGAAATTTCCTCTTATTATTATTAGTAGTAGTAGTAGTATTAGTAGTACAGTGGTAGTAGAAGTATTATTATTGTTATTAATATTATTATTAATAGTAGTAATAGCAGTAGAATTATTATTAGTAGTAGAATTATTAGTAGCTGTTGTAGTACAGTATTATTAGAAGTGTAGTAGTGGTGGTAGTAATAGTACAGTAGTAGTAGCAGTAGTATTGCTGCAGTAGTAGTACAGTAGTAGTAGTAATAATAGTAGTAGTAGTGTAGTAGTAGTAATAGCAGTAGTAATAGTACAGGTATTATTATTAGTAGTAGTAGAATTAGTAGTAGTAGTAGTACTAGTAGTAATAGTGGTAGTACAGTAATAGTAGTAGTAGTAGTAGTAATAATAATAGTTGTAGTAGTAAACGAGTAGCAGTACAGTGCACCAGGCTCCATTCTGTATTCAGGCCTAATATACTCTGCTAATGGTCTCTCTTCCCTGCCCCAGGACAGGATGTTAATGCGGAAACCGAAATGGCCCCCGTCCCCTGAAAGAGAGCGGTCTATTCATAGCGCTCGGCCTGACGGGGCGAGCTGGCGATTATGCCTTTGAAAGGCCTGTCCCTGCTTTGTGCGCCGGCCTGCTCTGACGGGGCCGTTGTGGACGAGACTGATGTACTTCAGGAAATACAGCTCGCGTGGCGCTCTTCTGGAACCGATTTCAAAACGACGACGGCAAAAGAAACGTGTGTCTATTCAGGCGTTACAGTAAATATGAATAACCTTCTTCTTTTTAGCCGTTTCATTTTGCTCATTTGGAAAAATTTGAATTTAAATTGGTTTGATTTTTAATTTAATTTTGGATCGATCCCCTTGAAAAGAGTGAACAAAACAGTTGGAAATGACAAGCTGGAAAAGCTTGTCAAAAAAAGCTGGGAAAAAGTAACCAAATAAAATTGCTTGTTGCATCACCCAGCAGCTTTTCAAAAGAGAGATATTAAAATACATTTATAAACACACACACACACACACACACACACACACACGTGTATATGAAGCAGGGTAGATCTGCCATAAAACGAGCAATCGACGTGCTTGTCAAAGTCGCATCAGTTTTGTGATCTCTGGGTTAAACGTGGGAGGAGATCCCTGTAACCGCAGCCGAGCTAATCTCCCCTTCGCCGTAAACACCGCGAGTCCGCGTTTCAACAGCGCCGAGCAAACAGACGCCAGGCCGCGCCGCCGCCTTCACGCCGCGGCGGGACGTAATTGGATTTGCCGCCGGTCGAAACGCGCTCTTTACCGTTTTCGTCGCATTAAAAGTCCTTTCGAATGCACCTCGAGGGGAAAAAAAAGGGCTCAAGTCCGGGACTTTTCCTGCGAGGGCTGAATTTGTATTCAGTTAACGGGACCCTTAAAAATAAGCGTTTGCTGGGTTTTGATTCTCCTCCAGAAGTTGTCGACCTTGTAACCTTTCTTCTATTGAGGTTAAATCTGCTAGCAGAGTTAGCCTGGGGGGGCTGTGATACTGTGTGGTGTTAAGTAAGGGCGCTAGCAGAGTTAGCCTGGGGGGGCTGTGATACTGTGTGATGTTAAGTAAGGGCGCTAGCAGAGTTAGCCTGGGGGGGCTGTGATACTGTGCGATGTTAAGTAAGGGCGCTAACAGAGTTAGCCTGGGGGGGCTGTGATACTGTGCGATGTTAAGTAAGGGCGCTAGCAGAGTTAGCCTGGGGGGGCTGTGATACTGTGTGATGTTAAGTAAGGGTGCTAGCAGAGTTAGCCTGGGGGGGCTGTGATACTGTGTGATGTTAAGTAAGGGCGCTAGCAGAGTTAGCCTGGGGGGGCTGTGATACTGTGTGATGTTAAGTAAGGGCGCTAGCAGAGTTAGCCTGGGGGGGCTGTGATACTGTGCGATGTTAAGTAAGGGCGCTAGCAGAGTTAGCCTGGGGGGGCTGTGATACTGTGTGATGTTAAGTAAGGGCGCTAGCAGAGTTAGCCTGGGGGGGCTGTGATACTGTGCGATGTTAAGTAAGGGCGCTAGCAGAGTTAGCCTGGGGGGGCTGTGATACTGTGTGATGTTAAGTAAGGGCGCTAGCAGAGTTAGCCTGGGGGGGCTGTGATACTGTGTGATGTTAAGTAAGGGCGCTAGCAGAGTTAGCCTGGGGGGGCTGTGATACTGTGTGATGTTAAGTAAGGGCGCTAGCAGAGTTAGCCTGGGGGGGCTGTGATACTGTGTGATGTTAAGTAAGGGCGCTAGCAGAGTTAGCCTGGGGGGGCTGTGATACTGTGTGATGTTAAGTAAGGGCGCTAGCAGAGTTAGCCTGGGGGGGCTGTGATACTGTGTGATGTTAAGTAAGGGCGGTTAGCGAACGCCTGTAGCCTCGATCCCGGCGCTGAGGTCCCGTGGAGTCATGTGCCCCTCGTCCCTGTGTGGTCCTGCTGTTTAATGTATATCAGAGAGAGAGAGAGAGTGCGGGTGGGGAGGTTACTGATGTCAGCATCAATTCAGTATTAAATTGAGAAACTAAAGACAAGTTGAGCTGAATAAGGAGAAGCAGTGCGGGGTTTGAGGGAGGGAAAGTGACTCTTGCTCAGTTTTCTGTTTTAAACCCCTGTTTTCATGTTCCAAATGCATTGCTATTTATTTGGCAGGTGTTGTTTTTCTGTGCCAGAGTAGGTGGACTTCCATGAGGTAATTGGTTAATTTGGGATAATTGTTTAAACGATCCATTACGTTGTGTGTAATCAGCAGTTGCCACTGAATTTCCTGTTTTGGTCAAATTTTCTTTTTTTCTTTTTTTAAAGAATGTGAAAAGCAGCCGTTCAGTGAGCTTGTCTTGGTCATCTCAGGTTTGTATGATAAAGCAGTGAGATATTTCATTAATGAAATTACTGAACTTTTGTCTGGTCGACAGAAAGAGCCGTTTCAGTGTAGGTAACGGAGTTCTTGTAGTCTGCTCTGAAGGACAGGATTCTTTGACCTTTGGTGTTTTTTCTTTTACTTTAAAATGTATTTATTTATTTATTTTTTATCTTTTATTTTTTTACAATTTTAAGCAAACATAATCCATCAGTTTTATTGTAGAGGGTATGGCTCAAAATCAAATAAATAAAGTTGTTTAGTGGCAATGGCTGATAGGCCTTCCTTGGTTTTTGTATAAGGACCATTTCTGTCACCAGCGTAGACCTCGAACCCGTGTTCTCCTTTTCATTTTCTGGGTAATCTGCTGTTTCCTGCAGTACTTAATATGACATCTTTAAGTATACGCAGACTCCAGACAGCTTGGATCATCCCCTGCCAAGTCCCTCTCTCCTTTCTGCGCCTGTTGAAAAGAAGAGGCTAAAAAAGGAAATGTTGTGGAATTTTTTGTTCTCACACTGTCCTGTCTTCCACCCTGTTCCCCCCCCCCCCCCCCCCCTTTTTCTCTCTGTGCCCCCCTGCAGATCGACCCTAAAGTTGCCTTCCCCCGACGTGCTCAGCCCAAGGTGAGAGGAAGCGGGATTCACGCGAGCGTGTGTGTGGCGTTTAGTGTGTGCTGTGCCCTAGCGATGCTTCCAGACACGGGGATGGAAAGTCCTCTGGGGCGCAGTTGTCTTTGCGTTTTCGCTTTTTTATCTTCCCACACTCCCGCCTCCGTGTCTGCCGCCTGTGCTTTGGCTACGATGGTTGCAGGTAGAGGAAGTGTGTGATGGGTGTTCTGATGGTGGCTGCTACAGGAAGTGTGTGATGGGTGTTCTGATATGTGGCTGCTACAGGAAGTGTGTGATGGGTGTTCTGATATGTGGCTGCTACAGGAAGTGTGTGATGAGTGTTCTGATGGTTACAGGTAGAGGAATTGTGTGATGGGTGTTCTGATGGTTGCAGGTAGAGGAAGTGTGTGATGGGTGTTCTGATGGTGGCTGCTACAGGAAGTGTGTGATGGGTGTTCTGATGGTTACAGGTAGAGGAAGTGTGTGATGGGTGTTCTGATGGTGGCAGGTAGAGGAAGTGTGTGATGGGTGTTCTGATGGTGGCAGGTAGAGGAAGTGTGTGATGGGTGTTCTGATGGTGGCAGGTAGAGGAAGTGTGTGATGGTTGTTCTGATGGTTACAGGTAGAGGAAGCCAGGGCCAGGCCCGTGGGTCTAGTTTGGATGGCACTTGTGGGGTACGTGGGTACACTGAGGGGCGTTTGTGCACCTGGTTTAGCAACTGGGTCCCCCGTGGCTCAATCCCAGTTTTTTTGGCGGAAGTGTAGAGCAGAGGTTTGCTGTTTGGAACAGGCCTAGATTGATGAACGAATCACCCTCTCACTCCACCAGCCCATCTCACTGCAAACAGGGAGACGTTGTTGCTGGGCAGACTGTTTCAAACGAATTGTGGGTGTGTTGTGTTGTGTTGGAGGTGGGGGCTAATCAAGGATTTTGGCAAAAAAGATTGAGTACATCTTTAGGGTACTGGGTTGCGATTGAGAAATGTACGAAGAGGGGGGTCGGGTGTGAGTGGACAGACTTTCAACCCCAGTTTGGATTGCTTGCGAGATTTTTGCTTAATGTGAGAAATGTATCGGTTTGTTCTTTCAACCAAAAACGAAGGAGTGGATTCATTTTGAAGAAGAAAGGTTTTGCCGGACCCGTCTTTGGAAAAGAACACGTTAAACGCTTTCCTGTTCTGTCGATGTAAAGCTATATTTAATTTAACATTTACAGACTGTGACATTAACAGAACTGATAGACTGAACCCTATCTCCATTTATTTAAGCACCTTGAGTAGAAGGTCAGGTTCATTAGAGAAGAAAATTGAGTTTGTTTTAACGTTTAATAGGAGAATTTCCCATTCCAAGGGACTCTTTCAGCGGTGGGGTTATGGGGGGTTATTTATTTATGTATTTTTAAAATGAAGTCAGATAGGCAGCCCATGGCACTGTAATTTTATATTCATTAATTGCATTTAATTCAGTGAACAAGTGGGATTGGCCGGCTCTTGACCTTTGACCTGGCTGAAACACTCTGGCGTTACCCGGGAAACGGGCTCGTGCACGTCGAGTCCACACACAGCCCCTCGCCGTCTGTACCCGGAGCGAGCATCGCCATTATTGATTGGTCGGTTTTAATTGATGGTTGATTAATGAACTATAATTGATTTTAAGTCATTTAAATAAAATTTAGTCTGCTGATGTCCGCGCAACGGACATTTATACACGGAATAAGCGCGTGATTAAACTTTAGATAATATTAAAATGAATACATTTTAGTCAATGAAAGAATTGTCTGAACCCTGGCCAATTAGCCTGTTATGAATCGCCTGCAGCCGCGTGATTTGTTGACTTAGCCTAGTGCTCATCTCTCCTTCCCTTGTTAATAAGGGATATTGCACTTGTAAGAAAACTTCCACACGGGTTGGTTAGCGCATTATTTTAATACGGGCAACCCTCCCCAGGGCGAAACTGAATCGATCTTCAGAGAACAAAAAGCAGCACAGTACCTCTCAACTTTAAACAGGCCTGCCCAGATTGCCCAAAGTAAAGACGGCGGTATGCGTCAGGTGATTTTATTTGTTTGTGTAGCCGGCGCCTGATTGGAGGGCAGCCAGCAGGGCTCACGGTTCGCCAGGTCTTGGGTTTGGCACGTTGAGGCGTTTCGGGGTTTTGCCGCTTGTCCGCCGATAGCCAGGTCCGGGAATCGAAACTACCGGCGTTCCAGGACGATCTCCAGCACACGTCCCTTCAGGAAAGGGCTGACTCTGGCCTGGGTCTGATGCTATGTTTTGGCACGGTGCTGACTCAATTGGGTCAGCGATGCCGGAACGTTCTGAGCTCCGGTGACATTGGAACGTCTAGGCCTCTTGCGTTTTTGAGAAAATCAAGCAAGGTGGCCTAGCGTGGGATCCAAGGGATTTATTGAGCGACTTTGAACCCTGGACATCGCAAGAAAGTATTTACTGTTTGTGTTGTGCCACAGTGGCAAGGATGACATGAGAAAAACATTTGGAGGCTGTTTTTTAAAATGTAAATAAATGGTGTGCACGCTCTTTCTGTGAGCACGGGGGGGGGGGGGGGGGGGCCTCATCGGCTGGTTTCACCTGGATCCACCCTCCTGCTCCTGTTCTGGCTGTTTTCTCATCGTTGTTGCTTCTCGCCCTGTGTCTACAGCGGGCCTTGGCCTGCCCCCCCCCCATCCCCCCCATCCCCCCCACCCTGCTTTAATTGATAATAGGAGTGTGAACTCTTCACTGCTAGATACATTCTGCAGGCCTGATTCCTCCCCCCCGATGAGACGCCCTGGCTCTATTAACTCAAACCTCCAGCTTTGCTCAATCAATCCCATCATGCCCTGTTCCTGACACCCTGCAGATTAGATGTCAGAGATTCACGGCAGAATGTTTGTTTACGGTCGTTTCTTTCTCTGTTTTTTTCTCCTCAGTGCCAAATTCCTGTCAGTTTCTGTTGAGGAATCCCCCCCCATCCCCCCCCCCCCCACTGTTTCTTTTGCAGTGTTTTGCAGAAAGCCTTTAGAGGGGTGGCGGCTGTGGGGATGTGTTCACGGACCTGGGGGGGGGGGGGGGGTTGTGATTGCTAGCTGGGGGGGGGGGTCTTTCTGGACGGGTTCTTGTTTGCCTGTTGACATTTTGTTTGCTGGTTTGTAGTTAGCTTGTTGTCAAACTCTTGGTGTGGGATTGTTTTCTTGAGTAAACAAGTGCTCGCTGGCAGATTCTTAATCGTATGGAAAAAAATGTATTCAGAAAGTCTGTTGGGTTGCAGTGTATGAACCCCTCATTACAAAGACTGAAAATCAGTACAAAGTTATTCTGAGCGATCACCTTTATCCTATGATGAAACATTTCTATCCTGATGGGAGTGGTCTCTTCCAAGATGACAATGCCCCCATCCACAGGGCACAAGAGGTCACTGAATGGTTTGATTGATTATTAAAATGATGTGAATCCTATGCTATGGCCTTCACAGTCACAGTATCTCAACCCAGTTGAACACCTATGGGAGGTTTTGTACCAATGCGTTAGACAGCGCTCTCCACCACCATCATCAAAACACCAAATGAGGGAATGTCTTTTGGTAGAATGATGTTCCATCCTTACATTACAGTTCCGGAGACTTGTAGAATCTATGCCAAGGTGCATCGAACCCGTTCTGGTCTCTGTCTTCATGCACATTTGCTGAATCTGCTCCTCTGCCTGTATTTCATCTTCTATGGATGTTCTTGGTGCATTTCTGGGTGTGGTGCTCTTTTCCGTGGGGAGGGGTGGGTGTGGCTACAGAGCCCGTGGGGTGGGATCGGGTCTCAGCAGAGCGTTTGTAGCTCGCTAGCTACTGCAGTGGAGGAGGTGAAGAAGCACAAGTATGGTGAAGTGAAAGCGACAGGGCTCAGTCAAAAACGAGCCGCCTTCGGAAATGCTTTTTTCTTAACGGCGATGGCTGTCAAGAAAGATATATAAACATAAAAACGGATGAGAAGGGGATATAAAATATAAAAACAGAGGTGAAGTGGGCTGGGTTTGAGGGCAGAAGAGGTGAGTTCTTAGATTGTAAACACAGGACCGCAGCAAGGCTAAACATCCTGTATAGTATGCCTTTAAGCATGACTGTTATATATCACACATTCGTCTTGTGAAAGTAGATCACAGAAATGTCACATCGATGTCAGCGTATGATATAATAGCCTACAAATCACCCGTCTCTTGCTGGTGTGGCTTACAACATAAGGCTGCACTTGGTGCGGGAGACTCACATTTTCTCCTGCGAGCATCGTGTGTTCCTGTTCTTAATTGTCACCCTCTCTCTTTTTGAATGGTTTTGTTTGGGACCGCTGTCAAGTGTCTAACTTCATTTAGTGCATTTATTTGTATTTATGGTTTATATATTTGTGGTTTATATTTATTTATTTATGGTTGCTGTCCTCCGTCCCCTTGAGTGCAGTGCACACGAGAGACACAAAACGGTAGGCTTCTGGCTAAATGTTAGGAAATCTTTGGCACGGTTTCTAAGATGTAGCCTAGCGCTGTCAGTTTTTAATGCCTTTTTGTCCCAGAATAGCTAAATAAAATGTTTATCAGCCAACGTCTGCAGCCTGTCGGTCTGTTGAAACCTGGTAATTACTGGAAAACTGGCAGAAAGCCGTCGGGTGCTTATTCACTTACTCCTGTCCTCAGTGCCGGCCCTGCCGTTTGAGGATTTGATTTGCCGGCTGAGTTGTTAAGGTGCTTGTGCTGGGTGGTGTTAAGGCACTTGTGTAGGGTGGTGTTAAGGCTCTTGTGCAGGGTGCTGTTCAGGAGCTTGTGCAGGGTGGTGTTAAGGCTCTTGTACAGAGTGGTGTTCAGGAGCTTGTGCAGGGTGGTGTTAAGGCACTTGTGCAGGGTGGTGTTAAGGCTCTTGTACAGGATGGTGTTCAGGAGCTTGTGCAGGGTGGTGTTAAGGCACTTGTGTAGGGTGGTGTTCAGGAGCTTGTGCAGGGTGGTGTTAAGGTGCTTGTGCAGGGTGGTGTTCAGGCGGTTATGCATGGTGGTGTTCAGGCTTTATGATTTCAGATCTGCTAACACATCCACCCACTAGCTAGATGAAACCAGCTTGATGAATATGCTTTGTTGTGTTGATGAATTTTCACATCTTCTCCTCTCCATTAACTGGAAATTTCCAACATTATCTTTGCTTTCCACCATCACTTCCCACATGATGTGTCAAAGACTGTGGTTGAAAGAAATCAGAGATTGTTCGCTTCTTGTTCTTCATAATTATCTACGTTTCTGCGCTTCAGTGTCCATACTTCTGTCACGACAGAACTGCTGTGGCTACGGAACAGTTATCCAGTGTTCTCATCAGTTGGTTTGGTGGGTTTGGTGTCCGTTGTCATGCCAACTCTACTCCCCACTACATTCCACTCTTGCGGCTATCTAAAATAGGCTTTTATACAAATGCAGTTTTAAAGCAGATTTAATTTCGGTTTTAAAAGTTTTGTGTGGGCAGCTCAAAATTGTCTTCAGACAGTCTGCACGAGATATTACAATTTTGTGCCAAGTGTCGCAGGAGAGAGAGCCCCGGGGTCACAAGAGAGAGAGCTGTGGCCCCCAGGGTCACAGGAGAGAGAGCTGTGGCCCCCAGGGTCACAGGAGAGAGAGCTGTGGCCCCCAGGGTCACAGGAGAGAGAGCTGTGGTCCCCAGGGTCACAGGAGAGAGAGCTGTGGCCCCCAGGGTCACAGGAAAGAGAGAGCTGTGGCCCCGAGGGTCACAGGAAAGAGAGAGCTGTGGTCCCCAGGGTCACAGGAGGGAGAGTTGTGGTCCCCAGGGTCACAGGAGGGAGAACTGTGGCCCCCAGGGTCTCTGGAGAGAGAGCTGTGGCCCCCAGGGTCACAGGAGAGAGAGCTGTGGTCCCCAGGGTCACAGGAGGGAGAGCTGTGGTCCCCAGGGTCACAGGAGGGAGAACTGTGGCCCCCAGGGTCACAGGAGGGAGAGCTGTGGCCCC
>CM077295.1:10474916-10499916 GCA_039654925.1 Anguilla pacifica
AGCGGGACTCTGTGATTGGCTCATATCCGTGATTTCATGGTAACGCAGTAGCTCCACCCATTTGAGGGCTAATGAAGCCTCAGTGCTCCGCTGAGCGGTGAGTCCTGCCTGACTGGCCGAGAGGGAAAGGAAGGGGTGGTAACGGATATCAGCAGGTGGAGGGATGTGGGGGGGGGGGGGGGGGTCTGTTTTTCACCGCCGTCATCACTTCTCGGGTGAAGGTCTGCTTTCTCATCCCTCTCTTCCCTCCCTCCTTTTCTTCTGTCCTCTCCTCTCTCGTGTTCACGTTTTTTTGCGTGTGCGGGCAGCGACGGCTGGAGTCTGACCGTGACTCGCGACGGATGGCCCCTCGCTGATGGCACCCCCCCTCCCCCTCCCCCCACCCCCCTTCCCCCCTCTTCAGCTTTCAGTCCCACATGGTAAAGCTGATGCTAAATTTAGAGCCAGTTTTCCTGAGAGCAGAGAGGCACACGCTCAGAGAGACCGGTGGAGCAGCAGGCACTCTCTCTCTCTCTCTCCCACATCCGCTGTCTCCATCTCCCTCTCCCTCTCCTTCTCCTGCCCCCGTCTGTCTTTTCTCTCTCTGTCTCCATCTCTTTCTCCTTCTCCCTCTTCTGCCCCCTCTATCTGTCTTTTCTCTCTCTGTCTCCATCTCTTTCTCCTTCTCCCTCTTCTGCCCCCTCTATCTGTCTTTTCTCTCTCTGTCTCCATCTCTTTCTCCTTCTCCCTCTCCTGCCCCCTCTATCTGTCTTTTCCCTCTCTGTCCCTCTCTCTCTCCTAACTTTCTTTCTTTCTTTCTCAGCAGTAGAGCCCACAGCATTCCCCTCACTTTGTTAATGTACTCTCAGCAGCAAAGTTTGTTCTGTAAACTGACGCGTTTACATCTTTATTTCCCCATCAAGCCCCCCCCCCCCCCGGGTCATTTCCTGTTTGAGGTTATATACGGAGATGCTGCTGCATGGCAGTGATCACAAGGCGCACACGCTCGGTGAGACCCCGCTCTGCACCTCCTCGCTTCCAGATCCCTGATGCGCTTGGTGAGGTAGCGGCTGCCGCTGGAATGGGTTGGGGGGGGGGTATCTGTTCTTTAAGCCTGTTTCCAGGTGGGTTGCCCAGGTGACACCTGCGCTGCTGCGCTCCTGCGCACCTGCAGGCCTGCCTGCCTGCCTGCGTGCTGCCCTTAGTTAATCTCACAGGATTGTGCTACCAGACTAAAACCATATAACAGCCTGGTTCAGCTCAGAGCTACCAGACTAAAACCATATAACAGCCTGGTTCAGCTCAGAGCTACCAGACTAAAACCATATAACAGCCTGGTTCAGATCAGTGCTGCCAGACTAAAACCATATAAAACGCCTGGTTCAGATCAGTGCTGCCAGACTAAAACCATATGACAGCCTGGTTCAGATCAGAGCTACCAGACTAAAACCATATGACAGCCTGGTTTAGCTCAGAGCTACCGGACTAAAACCATATGACAGCCTGGTTTAGCACAGCGCTACCAGACTAAAACCATATAACAGCCTGTTCAGCTCAGAGCTACCAGACTAAAACTATATGACAGTCTGGTTCAGCTCAGAGCAACCAGACTAAAACCATATAGAGAACCTGGTTCAGTGCAGAGCTACCAGACTAAAACCATATAGAGAACCTGGTTCAGTGCAGAGCTACCAGACTAAAACCATATAGAGAACCTGGTTCAGCTCAGCGCTACCAGACTAAAACCATATAGAGAACCTGGTTCAGTGCAGAGCTACCAGACTAAAACCATATAGAGAACCTGGTTCAGTGCAGAGCTACCAGACTAAAACCATATAACAGCCTGATTCAGCACAGTATTACCTGACTAAAACCATATAAATACAGAACCACCCCCCCCCCCCAATAATAGGACAAACCCCTGACCTTGCAGTGCTCTCTCACAAGTGAGAATACAAGTTGGCGATCGATGAAAATATGAGAGTGAATAAGAGAGCGCGGCCCGTTCAGAAGAACTCGGGGAGCGCTGTTATTTATCACTGCGCGGATGAACAGCGCTTCATGGTGCGAAAATGTCTCTCTCGTTTTCTTTTACGAGGATCACCCCTCCCGGAGGCAGGCCGGGTACGGGACGGACCGTGCCCCCGGCTCCGGGGACCAGTGGGCTGGCACCGCTCCTTTAGCACCGGGGTCATAAAACACGTCTAACTCGAGGGGCTACAGCTTCGAGAGAGGGGGCGTGCTAAACCTGTACTCAGGAGAACTCCTCCCCCAGTGAGGGGGGAAAATGCACTCGCGGTCTCTGCTTTGCTTGCTTTTCAGATCACAGTCTGGAGTTATCTATCCAGAAGGGTCTTTTTTCTGGCTGGTGTTGGTGTTGTTTTTTTTATTTTTTATTTTAAGGGCCATGTGCTGAACATTTTCTAACCTTTATCAGAAGACAGTGTATGCGATGGGGAAGCTTTGTGTACACGTGTGGAGGCTGCAGCAGTTGATGATTTAGAAGATGATTTGTCTTTAAAATTATGACACTCTCCCTTTTTTTAATGCCTTGTCATAAGTAAAACATTTGTTTTAATAGCCTTGTCATCTTTATAATTATTATTATTATTAGTTCTATTTTTAGTATTGTGTTACTGAATTTTTACTTGGCTATTAAAAAAACAAAACGAGAAAGAGAGGGTTGAGCAGCCTAAAGGAGCGTTTCCTGTGTAAATGTTCCACAAAGTCTTTAAGCTGTGTGAGTGATTAGAGAGCTTAGAGTAATTATCCGCGCTTGCCGTTTTGTGGCTCTTCCTCGGCGTCGGTAGGCATTTTGTGCCGCGTGTTCAAATTCGCCTGTCTTAGCCTTTGTCCGTTAGCCGTGTCTGTTAGCCGCATGCGTTAGCCGTGTTCGTTAGCCATGTTCGTTAGCCGCATGCGTTAGCCGCGTACGTTAGCCGTGTCTGTTAGCCGCATGCGTTAGCCGTGTCCGTTAGCCGCATGCGTTAGCCGCGTACGTTAGCCGTGTCTGTTAGCCGCATGCGTTAGCCGTGTTCGTTAGCTGCATGCATTAGCCGTGTTCGTTAGCTGCGGCGGCTGCGTTCGCGGTCCCGCGGGCGGCCGTGGGCCTTTGCTGTGGCCGAGAGGCTGTCGGGACTGAAGCCTTTTCCTGGGCCCGTCCCTACAAACGTCCCCAACGCAGCTCCCAAAAGCACCGCTAATGCCGCGAGCGTGCGGCAGTTTGCCGTGGAGGTGAAGGTTTTCCTGTTACGCATCCATACGACGGTCATGTATCCGGTGAATTTATGTACAGGGTGCTGATGGTTTTGCACATGTCAGATTATAAATAAACCAGTTCACAGTGTGAGGCGGACATCTTGTGGCACAAACAAGGTTTTTTTTTCTGGGGAAAAAGACTAGAAAATAAGAGTTTTAAACACAGCAGAGAAACTCCCCGTGTAGGGGAATCCCTTGTGTTGTGTAAAAGCCCTGCCGTCAGTGAGCAAGACCTCTCTTTTTCTCCATTATACATACAGTGCAGCTTAATGCACTGACCAACCCAGCCTAACGCATTAAGCCCACGTAGCCATTTCACGTTTGTCCAGCAGTGCGGTTACTTCTGAAAACACGTAGCTGTGTAGTTACTGGATTTGAGTTTAGCTAAGATTTTCTCACCTCCCTCCTTTTAGCGCAAATAATGTAAAATCTGGTTGTTGTTTTTTGCTCAACCCTGTTATGATTCAATCTAATGACAGCACTGCTGTGTTTTGTTGCTCCCTTTCTAAATAACCTTTTTTTTTTGTTGTTTTTTTGGAGCGCGCGTACTTGGACTCGTTAGCGACGGGCGATTGAGAAGTCTGTCCGCTCGTCAGGGTGGTTTTTGGGGCCTGCTGGGCGGTTTGTTGGGATCAGAGGCGGAGGGACAGATGCCGTCTGAGTGCGGGCCCTTGTTCCCCGTCGCCGCGCCGGGACCGTTCTGAGCACGTGCGGCCCGTTCTCCCAGCTCTCTGTGATTCGCTGAGAGCCGGCGCCCGGCGTGTGACACCGCCGTCTGCAGGGAGAGGGACAACACGCGGCGAGGGTCCTCCGGCTACTTCCTCCTGGGCGTGGCTACTTCCTTTTGGTGGTTGTATGGAAATAAACCCATAGAAACTGTAATAATAACTATGATGAATGAATGAAGGAAGCTGTTTAGGCTGGTGAAGGCTGTAAGGGGATTTTCCCCCTGAGTACACCAGGCTGTAGGAGTTAGGTTCAGCTCCCTGTGGGGCCTGGGGGTCACGGGCCTGGGCCTGCTGGCTGTTCCTGATTAGTGGGGGGCAGACGTCCTCTCTGAAGTTAAAGGATCCCAAGCTAATGCTAGGTGCCGCGGTAGCTGACCAGCTAACGCTTGTTGTTTACGACCGTACCTAAAAGTAATGGAAACTGGGACCGTGCGCCCAAAAGGGGTAAAAGACCACACTGTCTACACGGCCAGGCTGTCTGGTGTCACTATGACGAGTTCCCCATGCACGTCTTTCTGCCTTCTCCCAGAATGATCGGTGCTTTTCATTGAAAACAATGGAGCGGTTGTCCGAACCTAGGGATATTTGTCCGAGATTACGGCGGATAGCAACAGTCGCCAAGCTGCGATTGGATGATCTGTGGGGAAAGGGAGGCGGAGCTTGGCAAGGTTGGAATAATGGCGTGCATGTAGACATGACCACTGGCTTGGAGGACTGACCAGGATGTTCATTTAAAGGGGGGAGGGGAGGGGGGGTGGGGGGTGGGGGGGCTGGTCGGAACGAGGCCTCACGCTGGGGCTCGGGACTAAGGTGTTGGGAGAGATGTGACCCCGGATGTGAATCTGACCTGGAGACATTCAGACATGTAAAACAAAAAAAACAAAAAACCCATCCATTCTCAGGCAGGACTGAGAGAGAGAGGGAAAGAGGGAGGGGAGACGAAGGGGAGAGAGGAAGAGGGGGCAGCTGCATGTGCGGTGTGACGATCGCGGACCTGATGACTCCTCAGCCGCAGCCGAACCTCTCTGAGTCTGTGTCCAGCGCGTTTACGTGCGTGTGGTGGACAGGGGGGCCTTGGGGTCACGTCCTCCCGTAGCTCGTATTGATTCAGGTTTCGCCTCCCGGGTCTCTTCCTGCCTGCGGTGACCCCCCCCCCCCCCCTCACGCTCCCCCCGGTGACAGCTGTGACCTCTCTCAGGACGGTTCGGCTCCGGCTGGGCCCCCCCGGCCTCTCGAGGGGGGAGCTCAAACGGGACGGCGCGGGGCGCAGTGCTTTTAGGGGCTTCAGCCCCGGAAGGCTGCTGTTTCCACAGCTGTGCCGAAAGCCAGCGACTGGGCGCGCTCAGACTGAACTGGGGGCGGGGCCTCAGGAAGCGCGTCTTCCTTCCTGCGGAGTGAAATATTTTCTCTGTTCTCACCCTTAAAACTGTTTTACGACGTGTTATGTTATTTAATGAGGAATTTGAATTCCTATTCATTCTTAATGAGATTTCTAATAAAAGTAAACAGGGGAAAGCGGTTGTATCACACTTCCTCCTGGGGTTGCAAACGCTATTATACCGGCGTTTAGAACATTTCAATAGTTTTTATGTCATGCATCCGACGCCTCTTTGCGCTGAATGGGGTTGGCGGAGGGAAGCGAACGATTCGCGCCTGCGAGGACGCGGTGACGTCGCCGTGACGTTGTCCGGTCGCCGCGGTGTTGTCCGGTTGCCGTGACGTTGCTCTGGTTGCCGTGACGTGTCGTCGGCAGGACAAACAGACAGGCGCGAGCCGTGTTGCAGGCGTAGGAACTTAAACCCGTAGGAAGCTCAGCCCGCGGTAGCGATGTCAGCGGCGTGGCTGAGAAGCGCCCGCTTTTATTTTGGTAGAAAAAAAAGGTTGCACAAATGCGAACCGGCATCCTAAAAGCAGAAGACTCATTACCCAGTCTCAGGCAGTCATCGAATCCAAAGGATTTGCAACCTAGTGCTAAATATGATGACTTGATTTAAGATGGTTAATTCGCCAATTGCGCTTTTTTTTTGTTTTGGCTCTGTGCTCCAGCACATTTAATTTGTAATAAAACAGTGAATATGAGCTTAAAGTGCAGACTGTCTGCTGTAATTTGAAGGTAATTATCGTGGTAGTCCTTGTAGGAATTACTGTCCTTCCTATACACGGTTGTGTACACAGTCATATACATATAGGCTACATAGACTTTGTTCACTAACTCTACAGTTTTTTAATGTACTAAGCAAACTCTCATGTGGCTGTTCTGTTGTTGAGGCTTACCAGTGGTGTCATTGCTCCTAATGGTAGTCTTTGACACATCCATGTCTACATCCTGGTGTTCTTGTCCTGTTCGACTTTTGAAAAAGGGGTTTTCCTTCACAGTTGAATGTATTCTTTGGTCATCCGCTACAGTGGTCTTCTGTGGTCTGACCGGTTTGTTTGCTATTGCTGAGCTCACCACCGTGTCCTTGTTTCCTAACGATGAACACATGTACCATTTTGGCTGTGTCTCTGATCCATTTATTCTGGTTTTTCGGCACCATGCATTGGCGCTTCTTTGGTCCTCAATCCACACCTAGAATCGGCTCTAGACATTTCTTCAGCTTTCTTGTGCTTGAACTAATGATGCAAAGACACACAGCAGGCCAAGATACAGCTGAGCAGCCAAATGGGGGTGGGGGGTGGGGTGGGGGGGGGTGGGTTTATGTCTTAAGAGGCCTGCGATCCTACATGGGTCCCCCGATATGGGTGTAATTACCCTCAAATTAAAGCACACAGTCTGCACTTTAACCTCCTTGTTTTATTTCAAGTCCGGTGGGCTGCAGTCCAGAGCCAGCAAAACAGCAGAAACGGTCACCGTCCCAATGACTCTGCATTTGACTGTGCACAGGCTAGCCGACACAAGCCGTTGAAATTTTTATATTTATTTTTGAAATGTCACTGCTTAAAAGTTCTTTTTATTTGTTGTATATCAGTTTATACTGAACAATAATGTGTTTTGAGAGGAATACATTTGGATTTGGTGCAAAAGGCAGGATGTGACACGGGTGATGTTTATTTTTTTTTTTTTAGGCCAGATGTACGACGCCTTTTGCGAACTTGTTTCTGGTGCAGATGTGGCGCACTCTACCCCAGGAACACGCGTCGTATGTATCAGACAGGCGCACGGGCCTGGAAGCGCAGTACGCCTGTCATCTACACGAGAGTCTTCGCTGCGTGCGCCTCTCCACTCCTTAATGCACGTCACGCAAGTAACGGGCCGAAATATTACGGCTGCGGCTGATTACGCATTCCGTCGAAATTCGGCAGAGATCACGCAATTAACGAGGGTCAATTTCCCTGCGAAATCTCTCTGCCTCTAAAGAGCAGGCGTAAATCAAGGCGCCGGCACGACGGAGGCGCGGGGCCTTGAAGACGCGCCGAGAGAATCTTCTTCGCAGAAAGAGCGGCGTTGTTCCCGCTCCCCGAGCGAGAGATCGTCAAGCGGAGCAGATTGAGCGGCCGCGCGGCGATGAGTGCCGGGCGTTTGTCACGGGGAGCGTCGGCCGAAGGCACGGAGCAGTCGCGGCAAAGTCGGCGCGTTTTGAAGCGTTCTGCCTGTCCTGATGGCGTGCTAACGTGCTAGTCTGCCGCTGATGCATCTGCTTTGGACAGGGAGTGTTTTGGGGGTGCCTGTGTGCCCAGCCCCCCCCCCCCATTAAAATCTGTAATGGAAAGCAGTGGGACAGATGAGCCCTCTCCTGATTTAGACCTGTATTCATAAAGCATGATACGGTGCAGTGTTTCTCCTGGATGAGCCTGGCTGTAGATAGACCGTTAGCTGTTAGCGGCGGTGTGAGTGTTGGGCAGGGCTGTGTTTGTCCTGTATGAGCCTGGCTGTAGATAGACCGTTAGCTGTTAGCGGCGGTGTGAGTGTTGGGCAGGGCTGTGTTTCTCCTGGATGAGCCTGGCTGTAGATAGACCGTTAGCTGTTAGCGGCGGTGTGAGTGTTGGGCAGGGCTGTGTTTGTCCTGGATGAGCCTGGCTGTAGATAGACCGTTAGCTGTTAGCGGCGGTGTGAGTGTTGGGCAGGGCTGTGTTTGTCCTGTATGAGCCTGGCTGTAGATGGGCCGTTAGCTGTTAGCGGCGGTGTGAGTGTTGGGCAGGGCTGTGTTTCTCCTGGATGAGCCTGGCTGTAGATAGACCGTTAGCTGTTAGCGGCGGTGTGAGTGTTGGGCAGGGCTGTGTTTGTCCTGTATGAGCCTGGCTGTAGATAGACCGTTAGCTGTTAGCGGCGGTGTGAGTGTTGGGCAGGGCTGTGTTTCTCCTGGATGAGCCTGGCTGTAGATAGACCGTTAGCTGTTAGCGGCGGTGTGAGTGTTGGGCAGGGCTGTGTTTGTCCTGGATGAGCCTGGCTGTAGATAGACCGTTAGCTGTTAGCGGCGGTGTGAGTGTTGGGCAGGGCTGTGTTTGTCCTGGATGAGCCTGGCTGTAGATAGACCGTTAGCTGTTAGCGGCGGTGTGAGTGTTGGGCAGGGCTGTGTTTGTCCTGGATGAGCCTGGCTGTAGATAGACCGTTAGCTGTTAGCGGCGGTGTGAGTGTTGGGCAGGGCTGTGTTTGTCCTGGATGAGCCTGGCTGTAGATAGACCGTTAGCCGTTAGCGGTGGTGTGAGTGTTGGGCAGGGCTGTGATAATTGGTGGGAAGAGCGGCTAGCCACTGCTCGGTCCAGCTCAGGCTCCTGTCACTGTCTAAGAATACAGACGTTTCTGGTCTCTGTGTTCTTTCGAGACCATTTTTTTCATTGCCCCGGTTACCCTTTACCAAACACCCCCCAGACCCCAAAATAAAATAAAAAACAACACGTGCGCCAGGTGTGCTTTCACTCTGTGCTCTTGTCCTAAGCGTGCTTTCGCAGTTTGCTGACGAGCGCGCGTGTAAGAATCTCAGGCCTGGGGGGAGGGGGTCAGAGTGAGGTCGCGTCCTCGCGCGTCACGCGTCTGCTGAGCCGGACTCACAGACGCCCCGGTTTGGTCCTCGCAGCACGAAGCGGCGGCGGTCGCGAGCGGCGTGAGAACGCGCGCGCGTCCTTGCGTGGGAGCGTACGGTGCGGATTTGTGCATGTGCGCGTGTGCGTACGTTATGCGTGTGCGCATGTGTGTGTACTCTGTGAAAGCGCTGAGCGCTGATCCCGTTGTAGCGCTGTGGCGATGTTCGGGGGGGGGGGGGGGGCAGTGTTAAATTAACCCTGATTTACGGCCGCTCGTAAACGGCGCTGTTCTGCTCGTGGAGTCGCGCGCGGCGGCTGTAATGGCCGCTGAGCTCTTCAGAGGCAGCGGAAGGAGGGCTCTGTGAGTCCGACACAGACTCTGTGAGTCAGACACGGACTCTGTGAGTCAGACACAGGCTCTGTGAGTCAGACACAGGCTCTGTGAGCCAGACACAGACTCTGTGAGTCAGGCACAGGCTCTGTGAGCCAGACTCAGGCTCTGTGAGTCAGACACAGGCTCTGTGAGTCAGACACAGGCTCTGTGAGCCAGACTCAGGCTCTGTGAGTCAGACACAGGCTCTGTGAGTCAGACACAGGCTCTGTGAGCCAGACTCAGGCTCTGTGAGTCAGACACAGACTCTGTGAGTCAGACACAGACTCTGAGTCAGACACAGACTCCACGCTGTTATTGGGGTGGCGGCTGCCTGTGGCTTTAGTGAGGAGGCTGATATTGATCAGTGTGGCTCACCCCCCCAGTAATGCCCCCCCCCCCCCCCCCAGGTGTGGCTCATCTCCTGCAGGTATGGGGTGGCAGTAACGGGGTGCTGGGAAAGAGCCAGGCGACCTGACGCTGGAGTTAAAATGACCGGATTTTTCCCAATTTAAAATCAGGCCAAGTGGCATCTCCACAAAACTTGCACAAACCTGGGAGCTCCTTTGATTGGCAGTAGGTACCGCGCGAGTCACACTCTTCACCGGACTTCACCGGATCCTCTGCCGGGGCATCTCCCGCCTAAACGCGATTTCAAGCCGCGTAACGAAAAGGTAAAAACTTTAAATTTAAACCCGCTCAGAAACGGTCAAATAAAAGGCTGTGTTTTGGATGGGCGCAGGTCAGGACTAGACTGAGGTGCCGAGTCGATATTGGAAACCTGGTGAGGGAAGACCTAGCGTCTGGTGATGTCTGCAGCTGACAGACTTCAGACAGTCATGAATGCAAAGGATTTCCCACAAAGTACTACATATGAGGACGTTATTTCAGATTGTGTTAATTTGTGCAATTAACTTATTCCCCTAAAATGGGGGACTGTTAATAAAAGCGCGTTCATTCTTCCCTGGATCACTGGATATGGACGTAAATGCCCTTCAATGAAAGCTGACAGTCTGTACTATAACCTCATTCATGGACTGTTACTGCTGAAGTAGAATGTATTGGAGTTCAGAGCCAAAACAACAAACATTGTGTCACTGTCTAAACACAGACTACACTGTTGAAAGTTGAAAGTTGTATATACTTGTGTAATATCAGGTTGAGTATGTTTGTCTTTGTTAACCCTGTTCCTGGAGATCCGCCATCCTGTAGGTTTTCATTTCAACACTCATTCAGCACACCTGATTTTACTGCAGCTCAGCGAGATCTCTAGCTGTTGAATGAGGCCTGCTTTGTTGGGGTTGGAGTGAAAACATACAGGACGGCAACATTAGATCTCCAGGAACAGGGTTGGGCAGCCCGGACCTACAGGATGGGTAGACCTCTAGGAACAGGGTAGGGCAGCCCTGCTCCAGCTGGTGAATGAGGTGTCCATTGTTAGGGTTCGAGTGAAAGCCTACAGGATGGGTAGACCTCTAGGAACAGGCTTGGGCAGCCCTGCTCCAGCTGGTGAATGAGGTGTCCATTGTTAGGGTTCGAGTGAAAACCTACAGGATAGGTAGATCTCCAGGAACAGGGTAGGGCAGGCCTGCTCTAGCCGTTGAATGAGGTGTCCATTGTTAGGGTTGGAGTGAAAGCCTACAGGACGGGTAGATCTCCAGGAACAGGGATGGGCAGCCCTGATTTAGACAACAAAGCGCGTGTCTATAAATGCTGTTCTATTTTTGCTTTTCGGGAGTGCTGCCGTTTGGCGGTCTCTCCCATCCAGAGTGACTGCTGAGAAGCCGAGTGGGCGGGACGGTTCTGTTGTGGAGCGCTGCAGGTTTTTTTTTTGGTCCTGGCTATTCGGAAAAAAACTGGACGGAAATCCATAAACAAGCGAGAGGAGGCGTGCGTCAGAGCAGAGAGCGCAGGCCTCAGCGCCCGCAGAGCAAGAGCGTGTGGACAGGGAAGTGTGCACGGCTGTACCGCCGCAGCTGTGTGTGTGTGTGTGTGTGTGTGTGTGTGTGTGTGTGAGTGAGTGAGAGTGTGTGTGTGCGTGCATGTTTTGAGTGAGTGTGTGTGTGTGTGTGTGTGTGTGTGTGTGTGTGTGTGTGAGTGAGTGAGTGAGTGAGTGAGTGTGTGTGTGTGTGTGTGTGTGTGTGTGTGCATGTTTTGAGTGAGTGTGTGTGTGTGTGTGTGTGTGTGTGTGTGTGCATGTTTTGAGTGAGTGTGTGTGTGCGTGAATGTGTGTGTGCGCATGTTTTGAGTGAGTGTGTGTGTGCGCGAGTGAGTGTATGTGTGTGTATATGCATGTTTTGAGTGAGTGAGTGTGTGTGTGTGTGTGCATGTTTTGAGTGAGTGTGTGTGTGTGTGTGTGTGTGTTCTGCTGCACCTGGACAAATGGGGACCAGCCTGCAGAGCGAGCCCCCTCTCCCTGCGCATCGCCGTGGGGGCGGGTACGCAGCCCGCTGGGTGGGTGGCTGGCTGCCCGGAGAGCTGGTGGGTATCAGCTCCCCCCCCCCCCCCCCCCCCCAGTGCCCAAACGTGCGCTCCTTATCGAGGGACGGCCTCGCCTGTGTGTTCAGCGATAGCTTATCTCCAGGGTCGTAAATCCCAGGACTGTGTTTTCCCTTCTGCTGGATTTCCCAGATGCACCGGCTGCGCCGTGTCCGCTCCCCGGCCGCTTTCGCAGGAAGCAGGAACAGCGTCAGGGAGGGAAGCCTGCGACCAATCACGTCACAGGGTCCGGGGTGGGAGCGATGCGCTGACCAATGGGAACGCGCTCGTCAGATGTTGAACTGGCCGTCTTGTTATGGCGGCATGATCGCTGGCAGACCCTCAGCTTCACAGCCTAGGGGCACCCTACAGCGGGCAAACGGACAGACAGACCGAAGGGAAATGTAGTTCCCTTGGAAACAGACACTGCCTGCTGGGCTGTATGCCTCTCCTTTCCCCACATATCCGGCTGTCCGTTAGTGAGTCAATCAGTGCATTTAGCGATCAGTCAGTCAGTTTAGCGATCAGTCAGTTTAGCGATCAGTCAGTCTAGCGATCAGTCAGTCAGTTTAGCGATCAGTTAGTCAGTCTAGCGATCAGTCAGTCAGTTTAACAGTGTTAGTCTGTTTTAACAGTCAGTTCGTTTAGCAGTCAGTCCCTTTTACCCTCAGGCAGTCATTTTAATTTGTCAGTTTTAGTCTGGAGAAGTTTCAGTCAGTTTTTGTCGTCGTGATAGCCAGTGCCCGTGGGCGGGAGGGGGGGGTGTAATCGTGTTTTTGGGGCTGCGATCTGAGCCGTTAATCTCCCTCCTCATCGGACAGTTTCACTCCAAGGGCGTTTAGTCGAACCTGCTGGAAATTAGGAGGGGAAAAAATAAGAGCAAACAAACACCAGTGTTTGGTTTCCTGCAGAAATAAAAGCAGCCGAGACCTAAACACAACAAAGTCAATTTCCCTCTTTATCCACCTGTGTCTGAGATTGTTAGTTGGGACATTTGTTTAAAAAATTTTTTTTAAACTTTTTTAAATTGTAATTTTACATAAGATTAAAAAACTTTTTTGTCCATTTCTAGAAATTTGTCTTGTGGTTTGAGTTTTTTTTCTTTCACCAGATGGAAAAGTTTGGCAGTGATGCTCCTTGGCTCCGTGCCTCAGCAAGTCCTTAGACTAGTCACTAGAACTCGGTCTGGTGATTTATTTATTTTTGCTCCGGGCCACAGCGCCCCCTTGTGTCCTGGAGGCCCCGTGGTTGCATTCGCGGCTTCCAGGGGGCTTTCTGCATCGGCCTGAACGTGTTGAGTGACAGGAGGAGCTTTGAATGGCTGTTCTGACCCCAAACATGAGACCGGGGGTCCTCCTTTATCGCCTGTGGCGGGCCCAGCTCCCAAACTTGTCCCGTGTTTGTACGGTGGAGCATGATTGTTGGCTCCCTGGTGGAAATTAAGCGCAGAGGGTTGTCAGGCGCACCCCACACTCACACTGTGAGACTCTTCCCATTGTTCTCTGCATGAAATACTACCTAAGCCTTTCAGTGGGGTTTCCTCACGCACAGAGGTTGTTGGATTTTACTTGAACGAGCAATAAAGTTTTATTTTATGATTCCACAATGGGCCAAAAAATGAAGTTAATGGGCATTGGCTGTTCCTGGGAGTTAAAAAGACAGACTCAGGGGCGCACATATTCGCGTGCTCTACGGCGGGCTATTTACTGAGGCAGTTTGGTTAAATACCTGTGCCGGGTCCAACAGCTGCGACTCTGGATTCAATCCAGCAACCCCCTCCTGCTCTGTCGGTGCTGTGCCTCGGCTTGCAGGCGACCTTTTATCAAGCTGCTGAGTGGACGTCTGTGTTGGGGTGCATCATCCCCCCCCCCCCCCCCCTTTTGGCCCGCTATCCCCCAACCCCCCCCCCCCCCAGTCTGCTCCCCACACTGCAGGATTTACAGAAGGAGCAGAGCAAACACGCCTGTCTGGCTATCAAAGGTCAGGACATGGCGAGACTTACCAAGATTTAGACTGATATTGAGCACTCCTTATACTAAACCCACCCCCCCAGCCAGAATCCTAGCCCTCCTTCAGACTTTTGGCGACATTCTGAAGGTTTGCTTTCAAATAAAACAAAGCGAAACGATTCCTTTGCGCGGTGGGGTATTCTCGGGTGTATCGGGAATGCTTCTAAGCATTATGAGAATGCTCGCAGAGTCGTCATTCTCTCTGGCTTCACGCAGATATTTTATTTATTGTTAACCTGAAGGGTTTTTTTCCCCCTAAATGGTTGTTTTTTTTTGGCTAAGGTAGGAGAAATGAGCGCCCCAGTTCTGCTTTGTCTCTGCAGGAGGATGAACTAAAGCGTTGCACACACACTCTGAGGTCAGAGGTCATAGGTCGTAGGTCGGAGGTCCTGCTTTTGGAATATGGGCATTTTTTTCCACCGTGCAGTTCCCTGCGAATATTCACGGGTGAAAACTTGTGGAAAAAAGGTGGGATTTGGTCGCCTGACGAGCGACCTTTTCCCTGTGAATGTTGAGAGGCCAACTGATTCCTGCTTGCTGTGAAATGGCCTTGCGGTGTCACCGTAGGGAGCATCGGCCTTCCACAGTAAATAACCAAAAGAGGATTTTTCAGTTCCTGTTTAAGAATAGCCAGGGGCTGGTTTGTTATTCAGAGGTTCAGGGGTCTTGTAACTCTCATTGATGTGAATGCGTCTCCACCCTCCGCATTTATACTGCTGCTGAGGTTGTTCTGCCCCCGTCTACAGAGCTGGGCTGTCGGCAGTGTGTTCAGGAATCCTGCATTTAAACCCAAAGGAAATACTGGAGTTGCCATTCGATTCTTGCGTCTGCACTGCGTCCTGTCTTTTGTTCAGTTAAAAATGAAAAAAAAAACATTTAAACAAAAAAAAGGGACGTGACTCGTGTGACATCTGGGCTTGAAAGGCTTTTAAACTTTATGTAACTGTCACAGAGTCTCTGTTCGCTAATTGCGGCTGTGAGAGCTGTTCTTAAAAAGGAAAGGCGAGCGCTTTCGACCGCAGCGCTGATAGCGCTGAACAGAGGAGAGCTGAAGCCGCGTCTGGCACCCTTCTTGATTCCTGGAGTCCTGACTTCCTGGCGAGAAGGTTTTGGATGTTGTCAGTAGCAGCAGCAGTATCATTAGCAGTAGCAGCAGCCCTAGCAATAACATTAGCATTAGCATTAGTGGTAGCATTAGCAGTAGCAGCAGCCCTAGCGATAGCATTAACATTAGTGGTAGCATTAGCAGTAGCAGCAGCCATAGCGGTAGCATTAGCAGTAGCAGCTGCAGTAGCATTAGCAGCAGTAGCGATAGCATTAGCAGTAGCAGCAGCATTAGCAGTAGTGGTAGCATTAGCAGTAGCAGTAACATTAGCATTAGCAGTAGCATTGGCAGCAGTAGTGATGGCATTAGTAGCAGCATTGGCAGCAGTAGCGGTAGCATTAGCGTTAGTAGCAGCAGCATTAGCAGTAGTGGTAGCAGTAGCAGTAACATTAGCATTAGCAGTAGCATTGGCAGCAGTAGCGATGGCATTAGCAGCAGCAGCTGTAGCATTAGCAGCAGCGTTAGCAGCAGCAGCATTAGCAGGCAGCCGGCGGCGCTTTGTTTCCCTGTGTTGTTGGGCTCGGCGGGCGCTGTGTTTCCCCGGCTCACCTGTCACACAGTCTGCTGCGTCGCGCCAGGAAGACGCCGCCTCTACGCACAGCGGGGGGAGAAGAAAGAGGGGAAGAGAGGGGGGAAAAAACCCAGGGTTTGATTTTTATTTTGAAGTCACGTTCACCCTTTGTGAGAACAGGATGCCTCCTTAAAAGCAGGGATGGTTTTTATTTTCCCCGAGTGGATTTGGATGACCCCTCTGTTTCAGAAAGGGGCCCGGCGTTCAGGAGATGAACATTCGAGTTTCATTGGCGGGTTCTGGAACTCCGAGTGTTTCCGCGTTTCTCTGACACCTGAGAGTCCGCAGGCCGGTCGCCAGGGCAACCCATTCCTGTTCTGACCACCCCCCCTCCCCTCCTTCAGGACGTGAACGCAAATCCTAATTTGCTCATTTAAATTTGGAACAGTCTTGGCTTTTCAGGTGCCGCTTCAGCAAATCTAAATTTGTGCTCAAGGACCTGCAGTGCCACGGGTGTGCGGTATAAGTTAATCGAACTGAGCATTTCATTTTTTGGTCTTTTTAGCAAGTACCGATTTGAACTTCAGGACCCTGCATGGTTGTTTTACCGCTGTTTGGGCCAAGTTGGGGGTGGCAGTGTAGCATAATGGGTAAAGGAACTGGTCTTGTAGCCGAAAGTTCACAGGTTTGATTCCTGGGTAGAACACTGCCGTTGTACCCTTGAGCAAGGTACTTAACCTGCCTGGTATATATATCCAGCTGTACAAATGGATGCAGTGTAAATTCCATGTAAAAAAGAGCATCTGCTAAATGCCTGTAATGTAGTGGTTGGCAAAATGGAGCTTTAGACTTTTTTTTGTACTTCTCTGCGGTGGAGATCAGACTTGGAGTGACTCTGTTCTCGCGTGATGTTGACCTTCATTGATTGCAGTTCTACGAGTCCCTGAGAATGATGAATCACAGGCTCAGAAGTACAGAGTTGAATCGTATAAGAAAAAGTTCTGTATTTTCAGAATCAACAGAGATGTCGTTCGACTGCTGTCCGAGCGGTCCGATTTTCCCCGGTTGCGATGCAAACGATGTCGGAGTCGTTCGGTGTCGTTTCACGGTTGGCAGAATGACGTGGAATGGTGGGTCGGCTTCGGCGCGGGCGCCGGACTGGAAAGGGGGTCCACTGCCTCCTCAGAGCAGGCCCTGTTAGCGTTCGTAAGCGGCTACGACGTGACGTCAGATTCAGAAACGAACAGGTCCGGCCCGTGTCAGTGTTCGCCCGCGAGTCTCACGGTTCCTTCGCGGTCCGGTTCTTAAGAGCGCATCCAGCTGAACCTTCCTGTGAGAGAGTAGCTCCTCCCCCCCTCCCCCCCAGGAACCCCAGAAGCGAGAGGCAGCGATCGGTTAAGGAGGCGACGGCGTGGGGCCCGCTGAGTAGGGCTGGATGCGGGGGCCTCTTAAAGCCGCCGGGCCTTTCCCTGTTTAACGCGCGGGCCGAACAGGGGGCCGTGGCTGGGAAAACGGCCGCTCCTGAGGGGCACGGTTCCGCTGTGCCCGCCGCTCCGCTGGGCTGTTTTAGGACTGTGGTGACTGGGGATGGGGGGGGGGGGGGGGTGAAAAGTGGATTGAGATAATTATGTGTGTGGGCAGGGTGATGTGTTTTTAAATTGCCCGGTTAATTATTATTGTAGGAAACAGCCCTCTGGCGCCCACTTGGTCCGTCCATCCGTCCCCCCTCCATCTGGGGGTGACGTCTCTAGGAGACTCTGGTGGGGGGGGGGGGGGGGGGGGGATAAGGAGGTGAGGTCATTGTCATTGCGGTTGATCAGAACTGCAGAGCGGTCTAGCATGCGCTGGATGCTTCGCCACCATCTACTTCGTCAGCCGAACCCCCCCCCCTAACAGCCTACGGCCTGCTACGACAGCCGTGCCTCTCATCCCCCCCCTCCCTCCCTCCCTCTCTCCCTCCCTCCATTCATTCTCTTTCTTTCATTCAGTTTCCAGCAGATTCGCTTTTGGCACGAGGCACGCGCTTGTGATGCCGAAGCATATTCTGAAAATAGCGCATTTGTTCTCCTCTGGGGGGTTCTTTCTTTTCCAGGCTCAAAATCAGACGAAGGCTGTAACTGGCGCAGGGGTTAAAGTTCAGCCACGATCCCTACGGTGAATCTGTTACCTGAAACTCGTCTGATTCACATAGTAGACTTCTGTGAGAAACCCAATTCTCTCTGGTTGGAATCGTTTACTGAGTTAGAATCCTTCGCTCTCGCCGGGGAGTAAGATTTGTGATCTGTAACTCGCAAATTAGAGTGGATGTATAGCAGTTAAACCCCAGCCGCGATTCCTCAGGTGAATACATTATCTCAAATGAATCTGATTTATTTTGTAGACGTTCTGTGTAAAACCATTACACCCCGGTTTTACTGAGTGAGAATTCCTTGCTTTGGGAGGAGAGAAAGATTTGCATGGATATTTGTGTGTAAAAATTATACCGCAACAACAATTTGTATGATAATGCAGTGATGTGTAACTCATCTGATTTAGAAACTAGACATTTAGAAGAATTATATTAACCACACCCCTATTTATTTATTTATTGTTTTTTTTAAAGATTGATTTCCCCGCAGCCTGTAGGTACCTACATTATTACATTCTTTTTTTTCTTTCCTTAGTTTAGCAATGTTTGTTCACAGTACGCTATTTAACAACTTAGTTATTTCTGTTTTGTTCTACTGTAGCTCCATGTCTTTATAGTTTGAATTAATTAATTTGCTCCTGTTTTGAAAATTTTTGTGCAAAGAATTCAAAATATTTTATTTTGTTAATTGGCTAATTATAAAAAATAAGAAGAAAAGAATACATGAATTTGTTGTATTCATGAAGTTTAAAAAATGCTTTTCTAAAATACTTCTCATAGCTCATGCATTTTCATTGGCTGTTGCAAGTTGGTAATCTAGTTTTAGAAACACAGTTTTTTTAGGTCGCATCAGACTTCAAGTGGATAAGCTCGGAATTCTGAATTCTGCAAATGCAACGTGAGACATCAGCCGATGTCAGCGTTCTAATCTCTTGCGATGCGCAACAGCAGCAACTTTTATTTTGGTCGAAAGATTTCTCAAATTCAAACTGGCACCCGAAAGCTGGATGTATTGCGGCGTGTGGATACAGTCGGCAAGAGGGGGTACCGTCCACAAGAGCGTCGTGTCCCCTCCCGTCCGAACCCCCGTACATACGTGACAGGAAACGACAGGCGACATTACCTGCGTTGTTGCCTTGACGAGCTTACTTCAGAAACGACCTTCGACTTCTCGCCTTGATTTTTCCACGGTATCCGCACCGTCGTGCCGTAGCCTGCCGTGGCGTTTTCGACAGCGCCGGCGCGTTGCCGTGGCGCCTGGCTATTATCGGATTCGGCCCGGCGGTTCAGCTGGAGCGGCGGCCATTTTGTTGTCGATTTGTTATGGTAGCCGCCGTCGGCCATTTTGTTGCCGATTTGTTATGGCAGCCGCCGTCGGCTCCCGGCTCCGATGAATATGCAGCACCCTTTGTTCCTCCTCCCTCTCGTTTCCTGCTTCCTGCGGCTGTAGGCGCCTCAAACGAAAACGACCGCCGTCCGGACTATGCGCCGTCACCAAAAAAAGAAAAACTGCGTGCTCTGTTACAACAAAATAATAGCCTAGCGTTCTCTTCTTTGCCAGGCTGCTTGTTTTTATAACGGCGTAGCATATTATCCGAAGGGCAATTCCATTAGCATAAAAGCTCACCTGGTGTGCCTTGTGAAAACTGAACTGATGCTCGTGCCGCCTGATGTCAGTTCGCATTTCACGGTCGGGGATCATAGTGTAGTTGACGGTGTTCCTCAGCGGGGCGCTGCGGTGAGATAGAAGGTGATGTCAGCGAGTGACACCTGGGGTGGCTGAGCCGGGTCATGTGACCGGTCTGTAACTCTGCTTAAGGACCGCTCTCCGGTCCTGCTCGGCTCGGTTAAGCTAAACGGCTCTGCTGGTCTTTCAGAAACCGCGACTCCTCGGTGAGATTTACTGACGCTGTAATGAAATGGCCGTGATAGGTGGCCTGACCAACGATGGGCCCCCGTTCGCACCAATGACAGATGGGGTTGTTTTCCCCTTGGCTGGCTCCGCCCACGCCCCGGCCCCTGATGCGTTGCGGACTGTGTCTGTTCCCGCCAGCGCTGAACTGCTTGCTGGCTTCAGAGAGCCTTACAGGCAGAGGCTGCATTTTTAACAGGACAGGAAAGCGGGTCCTTTCAGGTCAGCCTGCCTGACCTGAGCATCACCTGGAAATGAGCCTGTGCTGTGCATGTCTGTGCTGTGGGTGTCTGTGCTGTGCTGTGTATGTGCTGTGTTGTGTGTGTCTGTGCTCTGCGTGTCTGTCCTGTGTGTCTCTGTGTGTCTCTGTGCTGTGCATGACTGTGCTGTGTGTGTCTGTGCTGTGCTGTGTGTGTCTGTGCTGTAGATGTGCTATGATGTGTGTGTCTGTGCTGTGTGTCTGTGCTGTGAGGACAGAACATTGGAGATCCCTATGGAAGTGAATGAGCAACAAAACCTGCCCCATTTTTGAAACTTAGTAAATCATAGTTGCATTTCATATGAAAAGCAGATTATGAAAAATATTAATTTTTTAAGGAAAATCTACAGTAAATAATTTGTATATCTTATCCCCTATATGCAGTGTATGGAATGACAAGGCCTAGAAATAGCACTTGCCAGAATGGCAAAAATGCCATGTAACAAACATCCCATTGGCTGAAATCGATCAGCTGACCTGGTCAAGCAAACATCTCCTTGGCCCAAATTGATCAGCTGCACTGCTCAGGGTTGGCATTTTGAGCCCCTGAGGCAGTGGGATATAGATATAGACAACAGATTGACGATGGGGCTCCATGGGATTTCTGTTATAAAAAGGTATTAAAATGTAATATTTTCCCAATATTTCTGGACCAAAACAATCACAGTTTCACATACTGCTACATGTAATGAAAAGGATTAATGAAGGTTAGTGAGGTTACTTTGGTAGTGAAATCAGCCTGTTTTTCTGCATTGCTTTGAGCGGGCAGAAAGCTCTTTTGCACACGGCACGCCCAGCAGGGGCTGTTTGTTACTTCTGAGGCTCCCTCGCCCGGCCCCTCCCAGCCCGACCAGTACCCTAAGGTTCACAGCGGTGTGGTGACCTTCTTCTTCTCCTCCTTCTTCTTCTTCTTCGTCATCATCGCCCTGTCCCCGAGGCGCGTCAGTGTCGATTACACTCCAGCTCGGGTCTGGAGCGGTGCGGTGTGGTGCTGCCGCTGCATGTTCCAACAACAGCAGGTCCACCGGTCACGTTTAAGACACCGCAGCACAGGAAAGGGATGAGAAATCCTCCCACGTTCTCAGTGCAGGAGAAACCTGCTCTTTTTCCATGTTCCTAGGTCCTTTTGGTTTGGCGGGTCTTTTTCCTCAATACTTTTTGCTGGGCTAAAAATAAATACAAATGGATAACATAAATATAGCGTAGTCACGAAGTGCACATTAGGAGTTTTCTGGATGTAAAAGTTTCTTTTTCCCCCTTTTATTTATTATTCACTATGTTTGTATTTTTAACCCTGACAGCGAGTTTGGAAGTGTCTAAGTGTCGTCTTGCTGGTCAGGATGTGTTTGAAAGTGAATGGTATGGGAGCTGGGTCCTGGCAGGGACGTGGTTTGTGGGGCTCGTCCCCTCTTGTCACCCCCGGTCCCTGGAGCGAGGTTTCCTGAGGACCTCGGCTGATGCATGGAAAAAAGGGCTCTATATTTAGCCCTGCTGTGGTGGCAGTGTCTGTTTGTGCCAACGCGAGGTGCATTTACACATCAAGGGCCTTCGTCCAGTAATGACTCCACTGCCCTGTGAGAGAGAGAGTGTGTGTGTGTGTGTGTGTGTGTGTGTGCGTGTGTGTGTGTGTGTGTGTGTCTGGGTGGGTGGGCATGTGACTGTGACAGTATTTGCGTGTGCATGTGCGTCAACTCAAGTGTGTGCATACATTTGTCTGCACTTTTTTGTGTGCGTGTCTGCACGTGCGTATGTCTGTGTGTGTGTTTGTCTGTGGGAGTGTGTGTGTGTGCCTGTGTGTGTGTGTGAGAACAATGAGGTCGTCAACAGCTGAAATGGAAACAAGGCTTTTTTTTGGCTGCTGTACAGGGGCACAGATAATTAGGTGGTTTCTGGTTTGCTGCTCTCTTTCCTGCTGTGTGTTTTTGGGGAAACCTGCTCTGTTCTTCAGAGACCATGCATCCCCCCACATTTCACATGTGAAACGATTGGCCTCACACGTACACGTATACACCAATTATCGAAATTATATGTTATTACGGCAATAATATACAGTATATTATTAATAATTACTTTGACGATGAGCTTGATGTTGTCAGGCAGATGGCCGTTGTTTACTTTTGGGTTTTGCTGTGCTAACGAACGTCCCCCCTTCACCCTCTGAGGAGTGGACTCTCCCGTGCAGAGTGGACACGCCGCACCTTCGTAAGACTGTACCTCGCGTGAGCGAGGAGCACCCGTCCCTCGTCCCGCCCCACGCCTGTCCTTCCTGCTGATTGGCCGGTCAGAACCTGTCAGGTGACCGGCAGTGGCCTCCCTTCTGGGGCAATCAATGTGAAAGACGTGTTTGCCACGCATAACCACACATGAAATATTGCATTACATTACATTTATTTGTCAGACGCTTTTATCCAAAAGCGATGTACACTAAGTGCATTCCGAAGGTCATTGGAACAACTACAAAACACAGATCAGATAAGGTACAATACTCATTTTGTAACAGTTATTTATAGCCATGAACACATTAAGTCCAGTTCACACAGGAAGCATTACTCTGACCTAACCTATGCTCAGTCAAACTAGGGGGCACGACAAGCTACAACATCAATATAATGATACAAAATACAATATAGGTGCTGGATGGAGGTACATGTAACATGCAAGTGGGCCAAAGAGACTGAACTGACCTACTACTTCAGTTGTGAGACCTGAAAATAAAACATCTCTATTTCATTTAGACATTATTGAGATATAGGAGTAGAAAAAAATATTTAAATGTATTTTTATATATATATATATGTATATATATATATATATATATATATATTTTGATTAGACTTTGCAACACAGCAAAGTGAGAAATGATAAATGGGGGATGAAAAGTTTGCTTGGGAGATTTGAAAAGTTTCTGAACGCTGTTCATTCTCCAGTTGAGAATGCCTCTTGGCATTTGTCCATTTCGGAATGTCTTGTGCCTTGTGCTGTTGACCTCCAAAATGAAGGTGAAAAATGATTTTAACGAACGTTATTACTGTCATCCCATGGGTCCCCCACTGGGAGCTGTCATCCCCACACGACCATCACATCAGCGCAAAAACCCGCCAGCCATCAGCTCCACCGCGCTCCCCATCGTCAAGGAGACCGGGCGTCCCCGGCCTTCTCTCTCCGGAGAAATCCGTCGCTTTGCGTGAGAACGAATTAAGAACCCTGCATCCAAATTTCCTGCCTCCAGGGGGCGCCACTGACGGGGCTCAGAGCGGTTACGAACGGCCCTTTCAAAACGTGTTCTGTCTTCAAAAAAAATTTCGCCTGGCAGTTTTCTTTGTTATTCCCAGTTCTTCTTCTTAAGTGCTGTCAGTGAATGCTGCTGCTTTTCACTCGTTGAAGAGGTCCCTGATTGGCCAGGGGGAGCCACAGAGCAGTGGGAGGTCCCTGATTGGCCAGGGGGGAGCCACAGAGCAGTGGGAGGTCCCTGATAGGCCAGGGGGAGCCACAGGGCAGTGGGATGTCCCTGATTGGCCAGGGGGAGCCACAGAGCAACGGGAGGTCCCTGATTGGCCAGGGGGAGCCACAGAGCAGTGGGAGGTCCCTGATTGGCCAGGGGGGAGCCACAGAGCAGTGTGAGGTCCCTGATTGGCCGGGGGGAGCCACAGAGCAGTGGGTGGGCGGGGCTGAAGTGCTGTGGCCGCTGGACCAGGCTCTGGCAGTGGTAAACACTGAGATGGTCGGGGGTTCGAATCAGACCCTGCTCATCACTGCAGTTAAAGCTAGACCCTCAGCTTAGGCCCTCAGTGTTCCCCCACAAAGTCCACCACAAGGGCACTTTCACCCTGAGATGTTATTTATCAGTTTTTATTCATTCCTCGTATTCTTTTTTCATTGGCACGCTCGCATTTAGGTCACAGGCGGTGCGCAAGTTAAAGTCAAAGAATGAAGTCAAAGCGTATGTGAGCTTGAGCCTGTAGTACTTACCGTGCTGGCAAAATTCCACGTGTGCACTTAACAGTCCCTTCTTTTTATAACGAAGCGTTCATCTCTGTCCTTCAGAAGGCGAAGGCTGAAAGTGTGGGAAACGTGATGAATTCCTCCTGTGATGTAACGCCGTGTTGAGTCTGCCGCTCTCAACAACAAACATTTTTCTGAAGTCCGTATTTTGTCGGAGTTACGTTTTTTTCTTCCATTTTTTTCCAGGGAAGTCCAGTGTGTGTGTGTGTGTGTGTGTGTGTGTGTGTGTGTATTTGTGGTTGTGTGTGTGAGAGAGAGACTGTGTGCGAGTGTGCGTGTGTATGTGTGTGCGTGAGCGAGTGTGTGTGCATGTGCTGTGCTAACAGTGGCAATCCGTCGGCAAAATTTCCAAAATCGCCCTGTCAGCATTCCCCGCGCCGCTTTGTCTTGGCGGTGGCCGTGTGGCGGGACGGGGCCCGTGGCGGACGGGGGGGTGGGGGGGGGGGACGGGGCCCGTGGCGGACGGGGGGGCTGTGATCCTTTAAGGAGAGGCAGCTGCACGGAGGCAGTAATTGCAGCTGGGCTTTAAGGTGTACATACCCCGCTGATGCGGGCGAGCCGCCGCCCCTCTGGCTCCCCGGGGTGCGGTGGACGGCGGTCGGCTGCGTTTGTCCGGGTGCAGATATTCACACGTTCTCCCCGGCTGAGGGAGCCGCGCGCAGGCGTGGCCTCCGCTGCTGCTCCCGCCTGCTTACCGCTAATAAATACCTGTCTGCTCACAGATAAGACTGCAGGGCCTCAGACTGAATATGTAAGCCTCATAAATCTGTGTGAGACTGTGTGTGTGTGTGTGTGTGTGTGTGTGTGTGTGTGTGTGTGTGTGAGAGAGAGGAAATGTGTGTGTGTGTGTGCTTGTTTATTTGTGTGTGTGTGTGCGCGCTTGTGTGGTGTGTGTCTATGTGAGAGAGGAAGTGTGTGTGTGCGTATGCGTGTGTGGTGTGTGTCTGTATGTGAGAGAGGAAGTGTGTGTGTGCGTATGTGTGTGTGTGTGTGTCTGTATGTGAGATAGGATGTGTGTGAGTGCATGTGCGTGTGCATGTGCGTGTGCGCGTGTGTGTGTGTCTGTATGTGAGGGAGGAAGTGTGTGTGTCCGGGCTCTGGGGAGATGTAGGTTGAATAGGTTGCGCTCCTCAGACCCTGGGGATGCGGTGTGTGCTGATTGGTTCTCGGTGGGCAGTGCTGGGAGATGTAGGCAGGGTAGATCGCGGCCTGCGGATCGGCTCACGTGTCGGAAGCTCCGGGGGGGGTGCGATGGCGCCTCTCCTCTCCCACTCGGGGGAAAGAAACCAACCGATCAGC
>CM077295.1:10504916-10524452 GCA_039654925.1 Anguilla pacifica
CTTCACACCTTAAGTAATATTACTTGTTTCTTTTTTACACTATGTAAATATGTTTATTATTATTATTATTATTATTATTATTTATTTATTTAAAAATATTATTATCATTATTATTATTATTATGGTGTTGTGGGTCATACTTGTTACATGTTGTTTATGTGGTTTCTGTGTCTTACATGTACATTCGCAATAAGACTATAGTTATCCTGCCAGTAGAGAACTGGATTGGATTGCATGCTCCAGAAGCTCAAAGTGGGTTTGCACAGCCGTTACCGGAGTGTGATGGGCCTTCCCCTCCGTCCGCACGCTCAGCCCGTCTCCCTGCCCTGCTCCGGGAGTTTGGGAGTCTCACTAATTAAGACTGCAAACTCTGTTTGAGCTCAAATATTTCCCCACCTCTGACTTATTAAAATTTTTTTTCTCCGCTGATATCGCTACAGGACTGACGTGAAGCGAGCGAGGTAGAACATTTAGAACACTTTTGAATTTGTGGTTGGGGGGTGGGCGGTGGGGGTGGGAGGGGGGAACAGGGAGGGGGGGGCTTTTTTAACGAACGGGATGCTGATTAAATCGGCGGAGGCTCTGCCAGCGCCGTGAGACGGCCTCGCCGAGCGTTCGTTTCCCCCGCCGCGCGGCGGACTCCCCCCCGCGGCGATGCTCGTCTCGTATTAGCCCGGAGAGCGACGCGTAAATAAATAAACAAACAGATAGGGTCGGTGGCGGTATTGATCGCAGACTTCTGAGAAGCGAAATTCATGCTCGGGTCTCAATCCCGACGGCAGAGTTCTGGGAAGCGTCGGGGCCACAGCTGCGGCTAACGCCTCTCTCCCGCGCGGTCTGATTGAGTTAAGCAGTTAGGCTTGCGTCTCTCTCTCTCTGTCTCTCCCTCCCTCTCTCTCTCTCTCTCTCTCCCTCTCTCTCTCTCTCTCTCTTTGTCTCTCTCTGTCTCTGTTTCGCTCTCTCTGTCTCTTTCTCCCTCTCTCTCTCTCTCCCTCCCTCTCTCCCCCTCCCTCTCTCTCTCCCCCTCCCTCTCTCTCCCTCCCCCTCCCTCTCCCTCTCTCCCTCCCTCTCTCTGTCTCTCTCTCTCTCTCTCTGTCTCTCTCTCTCTCTCTCCCTCCCTCCCTCTCTCTCTCTGTCTCTCTTTGTCTCTCTGTCTCTCTCTGTCTCGGTCTCCCTCCCTCTTTCTGTATCTCTCTCTCTCTTTGTCTCTCTGTCTCTCTCTGTCTCTGTTTCGCTTTCTCTCTCTGTCTCTTTCTCCCTCTCTTTTTTGTAAATAATGGGGATTTTGTGGGTATCTTTTTCTTTTTATTATTAATAAAGGGAACTTAAAAGTTTCTCCCTCTCCCCCCCCCCCCCTCTCTCCCTCTATTTCTCTCCAGCTCATTTTGTTTCCTAGTGTTTAATGAGTAGATTTTTTTTTGGGGTGGGGGGGATGGGGGGTTCAGAGGTTTTATTATGCCCTGTAGCTAAGCCGCTGAAACGGGCTCCTCTCATTGGCTGAAGACCAATGTGGAGGGCAGATGGGAAATGGAGATGGACTGACTGCGCAGACCGAGATATTTTCTCCCATTATCCTCTGCTCTTCTGGGGTGCAGCTCAGTACCCCCCCCCCCCCCTTGACAAAGGCTTTGTGCTGGACAAACATCTCATCCACTGCTTTAAAAGTAAAATGTTTTCTTTTTGTTTAGCTGTTAAAATCTTGCGCTGGCCTCTGAAGTCCGTGAAATTGCTTTGGCAGTTTCCTTCGTACGGTCTCAGTTTGGTCATTTAGCCGACAGTCGCATCCAGACTGCGGCCCGGGGACATCACAGCACATTGCATCGCCGCAGGTAAAACCTGTCTTCAGAAATAGCCGCCTGCAGCCTCTAACAGTTGGACTGCTAACTGCAGTCCTGGCCTGTAACAGTTGGACTGCTAACGCTAACTGCTAACTGCAGTGCTGGCCTGTAACAGTTGGACTGCTAACGCTAACTGCTAACTGCTGTCCTGGCCTGTAACAGTTGGACTGCTAACGCTAATTGCTAACTGCAGTCCTGGCCTGTAACAGTTGGACTGCTAACGCTAATTGCTAACTGCAGTCCTGGCCTGTAACAGTTGGACTGCTAACGCTAATTGCTAACTGCAGTCCTGGCCTGTAACAGTTGGACTGCTAACGCTAATTGCTAACTGCAGTCCTGGCCTGTAACAGTTGGACTGCTGATGCTAACTGCTCTCTCTTTCGTCCAGTCTTTGCCCTGACGGGAGACTGCTTTGAGCTGCTTTTCATGGCGTTGGGGACTGACGGACCCGCCTTTGCTTGAGAAAGGTGAGGTTCTGTCGAGCTGCAGACGCCACAGACCAGCTCTCCTCAGTGTCCTGGTGTGGGTTGGCGGGTCTTTGTGTGCGACTCTGGTGGGGGTCATTACCTGGGAGCTGAAAGGTGGCCAGAGTTTTTAGACGGGGGGAGGGTGGGAGCGGGGGCGGGGTTGCCCGATGAAAGACTCGTGCCAATCACAGCTCTGGTTTCTTGCGGATTCCCGGCTTGTGGTTGGGGAGGGGCCGATGCGGTTAAGGTTAGTTGTAATTGGAGGAAGCCCAGGCCAGCTAACCCCGGTGTGATGAACACGACTGTGCAGCTGCTGTGGACTTCAGGTCCTGGCTGGTTACCTTCACCCGGAGCTCGAACCCGTGTTCGAGGTGAGCGTCTTCACCGAACGAGGCTCTTTCGCTGAACGAGGAGCTCTCGCAGATCTGAAAACAAAACCGTTGGGCACAGACAGTTCCGTCACTGCCCTTCATAAAACCGTCCTCCCGATTCTACGAAGTTCGTTTTCTCGCCCCTGGCCGAGAGTTTCGGGGACGTGAGGTCTCCCTGCGGCGGCGTTTCGCCTGCTTGAGAAGCTCTGCCGTGCAGATGTTCCGCTGCCGGTGCCCGCGGAACGAGGAAGCGTTTGAGTCGCCGGCCGTTTGAAAAACAGGGCATGGCCTCCTCTGGAGGACTGACCGCGAAACCACTGAAGAAGAAAAAACGAAAACAAAAACAACAACACTGTCTTTCTGCTATTTTTCGCCATTTCATTATTTTATCCCTATTTTTGTGTTTGTTTTTGTTCTTATGAGGATGCTGTCCGGGCAGATAATGCCAGGCTTGAACAGAGGGAGCGGAGACAGGAGAACAAGAGAGGGGAGAGAGAGAATGAACGAGGGAGAGAAGAGAGAGAAACGCAGAGAGCGGAGGAGCGGCAGCGGACTGGACTTGCCCACCAGCTGGTTTTCTCATTTCAGAGATGAGAGAGCATAAGATCTATCGCACAAAAGGCACTTTTTCTGCTCTCTCCCCCTCTCTCGCTCCCTCCCTCTCTCTCTCTCTCTCTCCCTCTCCCTCTCTCTCTCTGTCAAAGTGAAGTAGCTTCATTCTCTCTCACCTTGCTCGAGCGATAGCCTCGTTGCTTTTCGTGCGTTTTTTTTATTGAATTTCCAGGGACGGAGCAATTACCGGCCCTCCAGTGGAGTGCTCTTGTGCATGTTCAGGCCGATCATTAACGGCGAGGGGCAGCCGCCGTTTCCAACGCCGGGGGAGCGCTTAGCGCGCCGGCCTAATCCGGTGCGTCATCCGACGGAGACTCCATTCTCCGTCTTTCACGGCAAAGTCGTAACCCGTCACGGCACAAATAGTAAAAAAAAATAAATAAAACGAAAAGAATTCCTACGCGCACGACAAGGAGGAAGACCTCGACTGTCACCGTGTGCTAACCGTAGCTTACCGCGTGTAAATAAACTGTATTTTACATTACATTACAGGCATTTAGCAGACGCTCTTATCCAGAGCGACTTGCACAACTTTTACATAGCATTTTACATTGTATCCATTTATACAGCTGGATATATACTGAAGCAATGCAGGTTAAGTACCTTGCTCAAGGGTACAACGGCAGTGTCCCACCCGGGAATCGAACCTGCGACCTTTCGGTTACAAGCCCAGTTCCTTACCCACTGTGCTACACTCCGTCCTACGTATTTTTTACTTGTAGCACATAAGCAGATGTAAAATAACTTGGCAGACCTCGCAAGTTACTACGCTATGGAGTGATTGGGCTATATTTCGGTATTTTATTGGCCTTGGTTAATTTAAATATGAAATGTTAGATTTCATATTCGTTAAAAATATTTAATTCACAAAAATAAAAGTGATGTGATCATTGTCCGCTGGAGGTTTCCTTTTGTGTGTTTCTCTTAAATTGCGTATTTAATGCATTTGGTTTAATGTGAGTTTGTCGGGTGGGATTAGTGGATGTCTGGTGCGTTGTGTAACCTGCGGTGGGGTGAGGAGGCCGTGGAGTTTAGGAGGGACCCTTCGGCAGGGCTGTCAGCTGCACGGGGCGGTTTTTTGATCGGATTACACTGAAGTGCCAAGATAAGGTTATTAAAAGATCCCGCTGTCGATTTCTCCATATCCGTCTGAAACCGGCCGAACTACATTTCCCAGCATTTGCCCTTAATTCTCGTAGAAAAAAGTTTAAAAAAAGAGAGTGTTTCTGGCTGGCCAAGCGATCACCAAAATGAACTTGTCAAATGGTTCTTGTGAAGAAAAAAAAAAAGCTTGAGTTTAAGTCTGAATTGGGGACAGAGTTAAAGGAATTCAGTGCACCGTCTTTGAGCTGATCCCCAATAAGTTGTTTCTGATGTGATTTTCTAAGATACCGGCAAACTGTTGTGAGCACAGTCTAATCTCCACCGGTGAGATACAGATCCTGCTGGAGCACGTCAGCTTCCTGTTTCTTTCCATTTGATATTTCCCTGCTCCCGGCTCTACCGGCTGTGTGTCCTTGATGACACTGCGCTCTCTTCATGTCCCGTAGTGATGACACTGCACTCTCTCCATGTCCCTTCGTGATGATACTGCGCTCTCTCCATGTCCCTTAGTGATGACACGGCGCTCTCTCCATGTCCCTTAGTGATGACACTGCGCTCTCTCCATGTCCCTTAGTGATGACACTGCGCTTTCTCTATGTCCCTTAGTGATGACACTGTTCTCTCTCCATGTCCCTCAGTGATGACACTGCGCTCTCTCCATGTCCCTTAGTGATGACACTGCGCTCTCTCCATGTCCCTTAGTAATGACACTGCGCTCTCTCCATGTCCCTTAGTGATGACGCTGTTCTCTCTCCATGTCCCTTAGTGATGACACTGCTCTCTCTCCATGTCCCTCAGTGATGACACTGCGTTTTCTCCATGTCCCGTAGTGATGACACTACACGCTTTCTGTCTTGTGGTGATGACACTGCGTTTTCTCCATGTCCCATTGCAATGACGCTGCTCTCTCTGTTCCCATTATGGTCACAGGTGAAACATAACCAAATTAATAATACTACAGGGTGACTATAATAAGTACCCGTCTGCATAAATGCATAATTTGATAAAACTGTGCAGGCTGTTCCAGGATCAGTCAGAAACCTAAGATAAAGTGCTGTCACACGGCGTGTCCCTGAGGCCGACTGATCCCGTGACGCCTTCAGAAGCCCTTCCCTCTGGAGTCCTCCAGGCGCGCGACTCTCGAGTGCCTGACTGGCGTCTCTGGCTCTCAGGATGCTCAGGCGTAGCATCTGGAAGCCGGCTGCTCCCTGGGCCTCTCTATCGCGGTGTCGGCGACGCGGGATGGATGGATTAGCGGAAAGCAGAGACGGGCTGAGCGCAGAGATGGAACTGGTTATCCAACGCCAGACCTTCTCTGTGTTTTCTCCCCGCCCCTTTTTTTAAGGCGCGCGTTTGATTATTTATTTTCGCGCTGACGTTCCGTAGACCAGCGAGCCTGATGGAGCTGTTCAGTGTGAAGCACGACCCCCCCATGGCGGTCGATGATCCCCCCCCCCCCCCCCCCCCCCCCTCCGGCTGATAGAGTAGAGGCGTGGGACACGCGGGGCCGCGGCGGTGTGCAGAGCGGGCTAATCCGCCGTCGATGGGGATTTGCATAGCCGCGGACGAGCGCCTGACACGGACACGCCATCGATTACGAGGGCGGGGGGGGGGGGCCTAACTCAGCGGCTGTTAATCGGCCCATCGATCTCTCGGGCGCGTTCGCGTCCCGCGCCGGGGCTCCGGGACGAGGTCGCACCTGCGCCGCCCAAACCCCACCAGCGCACCCGCTCCCCCAGCACTGAGGAGGGCACGCCAGGGCAGATAAGCCCACAGCGCATTCCAGTTTTGGGTACTGTTGAGTGTGTACTCACGTGTGCGTGTGTGTGTGCGTATGTGTGTGTCTGTGCTTGCATGTTTGTGTGTACATGTGTATGTGCGTGTGTGTGTGCGTGCTTGTATATATATGTGTGTGTGTCTGCGTGTTTGTGTGTGTGTTTGTGCGTGTGTACGTGTGTGTTTGTGCCATACGTATACACACACACACACACATACGCATGTGAATGTGCAGATGATCTGCAGTGGAGAGTTTCCCTTTCCTTCGCGGAGCGGTCCGTCTGTCAGTGTCATTTATAGAAAGCTCTCGACAAAAGAGCTGTCACAGCTGTGCTCAAGAGCGCTCCACTGAAAGCTCACGCGGTCTGCGGCATTGCATCATGGGAGCCTGCAGTGCATTCATATCGCCACAGCAACGGGAACGTGGACGCGGGTCAGAGCGGCCGGTTGGACGGCGGATGAGTCGCACACGCCCCGAGCGCCGAGATCTGCGAGTGCCGCGCGACCTTTCGCCAGGCCGCCGAAGCGCCGTTAGCACGACGTTAGCACGATGTTAGCACGACGTTTCTGTGACTGATGCTGATGTGTCCGGCTCATAGCGGTGGTCTGTCTCAAGTTAACGGCGGTCCGACAGCCCACAGGGTTGCCGGAAAGTTCTCAGCTGCCTTTGAATTCTCCGTCTGGTGAGAGCTGTGCTTTTAGGGGTTTGTGCCGTGAGTTGGTATGACGATGACTCGTGGAAAGGGGGTGCACTGTTTAGTGGGGGGGGGGGACATTTTACTATTTTCTCTATGCCGTGACAAGCTTATTTGTCCTTGAATACTGAAGTGCTCCTTTCTTCTGGTGCCTGAAAGGTCCGTTTTACAGACGCAGACCCACTTTAAAAGTGTCGCAGAGCATTTTCTCCAGCTCTATACTTTGCACAGAACGACGGGACAGGAAATCGGCGAACGAGCACCTGACAGGTGCGTAACCGAGGGCGACGATCGAGAACGCGAACGCGTGACGGAAAACGAGTCTCTTGCGATGTGCGTTAGCTGGAAAGCGTACGCGAATCGCTTCGGCCGACGGAGAGTTTATGAATATGGGCTGCGAGAGTTTGGCTATCGGTGATTTGTAGGCTAGGTCGGATACCCTGACGTGATATTTTCTGCGGACGTTTTTTACGACTGCGAGCCCGCCTGTAGCGTAGCCTTGAATAAACCGCGCTGTATTAATGCCAGGCCCGTCAGGCTCGTGGAAAGCCCCCAAACTTTTCGTTAAAGTGCTTTTAATTTAATACTTTTCACAGCATCAAGTGCAAAAACAATATTTCATTTTAGGCCAAGAAAGTAATAAAAAAAACTCATGGATAAACAGTTGATTGTATATTTTATCTTGTGTTGTTCTTATAGCAGTCGTATTTGATGACTCTCCATTTTTAAATTTAAATTTAAGTGTGGTTGAGTGAACAGATTGAACCTGTCCTAGTTAGCTAGTTTGAAATGAATACAAATTACATTGCCATTGTTTCCTTTTCCATGCTAATGTATGTATATATATATGTGCATTTGCCCAAGTACCGTAGAAGAAAAGCTAATGTTAATTTTGCCTCCAAATAATTATATATCGTGATACAAAACTTTAAAATTGTAACAGGATTCACTCACTAGAGAACATGCAAATAACTAATGCTGCTGCTTGGATGCTAACAAATGAAACTATTTATTAAAACCGGTGAGCTGGGCAGGGATATCAGTGGTTTTACTGCTTACAGTGGCAAACTTAAGAACATATGCACACACATGCAACAAGATGTTTATTTATGTGTTTTTCCATTTTAATAAATTGGTTGCGCTTTGTAGTTTCATTAGACAAAAAATAAATTAATAAAAGTGATTAACCCCTGTGTTTTATTATTAGCACCTGGGAAACTGGTAGCCTGGGTCAAGTATATCCAGGAAATTATTGTTTTTTTTTTTTTTTTACAAAAATAAAATCTATGCAAAAATACTCATATATCATCTTTATCTCCAAACAGTGTGAACAGTATATATGGCTAATGGTTGGCATTTCTCTCTTCTATTTAACAATAAAAGTGTCATTCATTTTGTGATGAAGATGTGATTTATTTATAATATCCACCACAATGAAGACATGGAGGACATATAAATTATGTTTCCATTTTAATTATTTGTGAAAAATTAAAATGAAACAAGGTTTTCTTGCAGTAGATTATTGATATTTATTGTTTTGACCTGACGTTCGCAATTATTTTTCATCCTTATTTTATTATAGTCAAAGACACCAAAGAGGAAAAAAAGGCATAAAGTAAATATAGATGATGAACAACAAATAGAAACACAAAACAAGAACCATGATTTACACTGGTTTAGTCTATGGTTATGAAATACACCTCTCAAAAGTGTCATTCCTCTTTTTCTAAAAGTTTATATTATGCCTGTGGATGTTAGTGTCCTCTTGACCGTATTTTTTATTTATTCTTAATTTTTCTTAGTAATGCATTTAGTTAGGATGAGGCCTGTTCTCGTGGTGCGGCTGCTTGAATTGGTATGATTGGATAAGGGTGTATTTGGGAACCCGCCCGTGCATTTTGATTGGGCGCAGACCTTTGTGCGAAGGGGTTGAGGAAGGTGAAGATGGTGGTGATTCTTGAGAGAGAGTGGTACTGCCGCTGTTGAGTGTATCTCTCTCTCTCGCGCCCCTTTTTTGTCCCGTTCTGTCTGTCCTTTTCCTCTGTCCCCATCTTCCTTTGTTCTTTGAGTGACCGCACTTTACAAACCGGTTTTTAACCGAACTGAACGACAGCAACAGAAGCCATGGGGTCCCCCAGCTCCAGCGCAGGAGCTTGGGCCTGCCGAAGCCCAGTTAGCAGTGTGTTCTCCTGGTCGTTTCGATCCTGTTGTTTCTGTTTCTGAAGCGCAATCATACCCCCCCCCCCCCCGGACAGGTACAAGCGACATTTAAACCGGGTCAGTTTGACCCCAGAGTGAACACAAACAGTGTGCAGGTCCCACTCATTCTTTCCTTGCTAAATAAACGGCCCCACCGCTAGCTTCCAGCCCTGCCTTTCCAGGAAATATGGCCCTCTCTCCCTCCCTCTCTTTCTCTCTCTCTCTGTCTCTTTCTGTCTCTCTCCCTCTCTCTCTGTCTCTCTTTCTGTCTCTGTATCTCTCTCTCTCTGTCCCTCTATATCTTTGTCTCTGCCTCTCTCTCTCTTGCTCACTCCTGCTCTATCCAGCCCAGGGTTTTTATGTGCAGAGGGTGCTGGGGGATTCTGCTTGATGGAGGGCCGCAGTTGCGCAGTGTGTTTGTACGGTCACTGCGTGCGGCGACCTGGCCTGGATGCCACATGCTAGCTTCACTACAACACTGCGAGCTTCCCCCCATGCAACTTCTCCATTCAGACAGGACTTCAGGCCTGGACCGCTAGCGTCCGTGTCCAGCCTGCAGCCTCCTCCAGGACCCCCCGCCCCATTGCTGTGAGTCTCACTGTAAGAGACCAGCAGGCACCACGTTCGGTGCAGTTTCACCCGTTAGACATATCACCTGAAGGACAGAGCGCCGTGGCGCTATTGGCCGATTGAGCTCAGACTTATATCCTTGCCGCACTGTCCGGTTTCCCCAAAACTTCCTCAGGGAGCGACGGTCGGCCCAAAAACTGGAGACGGGAGCAGAAGAATCCGCGTACGCTGTCTGACAGTACTGCGTAAACACTCTGCGGCCTGTTAATCACGTCTTGTTCTCGAGAGTGTGAAAGTATTTGAGACCGGCGCGTTAGAAACTGTTCTCCTCACGCTCTGCGTCAGTCACCGGTACGCCTCGCCTTCCAAAACGTAGTTCACACGCACCTGCTCACACGGGCACAGTTACAGATACAGGTATAGTTTTCTCGCTTAATAAAACTTGTTGGACCGACAACAAAAAAGCGGCGGTTGGCCGCGACCCCGTGTCCCGCCGGTTTACCGTGCGTTCGGTCGGGCGACGGCGTTTGGGACGGGCGCGAGACGAACGGGGCGCGCTCCTCTCCCCGTCCCGCGCGCGGGAGATCGGGGTCGGCCGCGGCTCGCCCTTCAGCGCCTCCGCTCGTTACCTGAGCGAAAAAAAAACTCTGATTACCCTCCGCTGAGCCGGGGAGGGATTTCACGCCCCCGGGACGAGGAAGTCGCCGGCCGAATCGGAGCGCTGATGAAGCTCTCTCCCCGCCGTCCCCGGCTCGCGCCCGTTTCGATATCCTGGTTCGGGGTCCCTAAATGGCAGCGTGGGGCGGTGGGGGGGTTGTGGGGGGTTGTGGGGGGGGGGGGGGGGGGGGCGAAGGTCTCAGAAATGGCAAGGTCTCATTGTGTGTGCGGGAGAAGAATGTAAAAAAATTAAAAAACCCGTTCGCTTTAAAAATGTACACCGCTCCCAGCATAATAGAGTAAGTAATTTGTTAAGTGCCCGTAACTCCCTTGCTAAAGTTCCTCAGAATGTGCCTGAAGCGAGCACTTAATTAGCATATTCATTTTTCAGAACGGCTTTGAGGAGCACTTCTCCGTTTCTCCAATTTTTTTATGTCATTTTTTCTTCTCCCTGATGTATAAATACATTTTTTTTTTAAATCCATTTTTAGACCGGCAGAATTGGGAGATGGGCGAGGCGGCGTGTGTTGTGTGCGTCAGAAATCGCAGGTGTCCGGCAGCGTGAGGTGTAAACGTCGACGAGGCTGCGGCCAATCACGCGCTGTCCTGCGGGGGGCCGCCGGCCGCGATTGGTCGAACTGCGTAACTCTTGTCGTAACCGTTTGGTTGTGGGTTGAGGTGTCGAGCAGGTCTGGGCTTTAAAAAGAAGGAACCAACCGGACGTCGTGGCTTCAGCTGTTCGGGGTACGGTGCATAGGCCTCAGCCTCTCTGTAAGCAGTTAAGATGAATGTATCTCATTGTCTTTGTTTGAGCAGTTTGGGGTTTTTGAGCGCTGATTTTGTGATCTCTTTCTAAAGCGGAGGACCCAGTTGGCTGGATCACAGGATTTGTTTCGTGTAAAGCAAACGGCGCTGTCCTGCGCGCATGGTGATTTAGGGTGGGAGCAGCCATCCTGCCGTTAGCTCAGGGCTGGTGTAACGTGCAGGAGGCCAGTGGAGTCCGTTATGAAATCAGTGGATGAGCTCATTTCATTATGAGCCCATTTCTTAAAAAATGTAGAAGACGGGCACAGAGCATTCTGTGAGGAATCGCCCCAAAGTGTCACCCCCCCCCCTCCCCCCAACCAACACAACCCCCCTCAACACCTCCCCCCCCCCTTCCCCCCAACCAACCCAACCCACCTCAACACTCCCCCCCCTTCCCCCCAACCAACGCAACCCACCTCAACACTCCCCCCCCTTCCCCCCAACCAACGCAACCCACCTCAACACTCCCCCCCCTTCCCCCCAACCAACCCAACCCTCAACACTCCCCCCCGCCCAACACAACCCCCCTCAACACTCCCCCCCCTTCCCCCCCAACCAACGCAACCCACCTCAACACTCCCCCCCCCAACCAACACAACCCCCCTCAACACTCCCCCCCCCCTTCCCCCCAACCAACGCAACCCACCTCAACACTCCCCCCCCCCAACCAACCCAACCCACCTCAACACTCCCCCCCTTCCCCCCAACCAACGCAACCCACCTCAACACTCCCCCCCAACCAACACAACCCACCTCAACACTCCCCCCCCCCCCCCCAACCAACACAACCCCCCCTCAAATCCTCCTCCCTGATCTAATCTGCTGTATGTGTCTTTTTATTTGTGTTCCAGTGCCAGAGATCCAACATCATACATCCGCACACACACACACACATACACACACACACCTCGTTTCGAGTACTTCCTGACACAGAGCAGATCTGGTTTATCTCAGATAAGCCGTGTGTCCAGGGCCACATGCTCGCACTGCTCTGTCTCTGCCAGGTTGTCCTCTCAAACCGCTTGCTTAACCTGCTGAGGAAGTTCAGTCTAATCACCTCTTTCTCAGGGGCGCAGTGTGTTCCCCTAGCCTAACGGCTTCCCGCTCAGTGTGAGTCCTGTGTCTGGTGTCAAGTGAAGCGTCTCGCTGTTTTGGGCCTCATCGCGACGCTTGACCCTGCCCCCGTTGTTAATGGAGCCAATTAAGAGCGCAGGTGCCGAACTGTGCTTTCAGTACCCGTGGTGCTAACGGGCATTAGCCGAGTTTGGCCCTGGACCACTGCTTAGTGAACCAGTGCGCGTTTCCTTTTTGAAGATGTGTTTTATCGCTCTCCTCAGTTATTTCAGTAAAGCACATAGGGCACAGGACGGGTGTTCCAAGATTCCAAGAGGAATCCCTGCAAATATGGGGGCGCTTGGCGCCGAAACCCTAGAGTAAGGCTGACTGCATCGACCCTCGTCTTCACGATGTCAGCCGAATCGCTCGAAGTCCGTCTTCCCCGTCGTGTTACTGTCAGGTTTTTGACCCGCCATCTTTGCGCTTGCTGTGAAACGTAGCGGCGGTGAAGCATTCTGCTCCGGTGGGGTAGGGGTGGGGTGGGGGGGTGTGGTTTTGGCAGCAGCGGTAGGGGGGGGGCTCTGCGGGGAGGGCGGGAGGGGCTCACGGGACCTGTCAGACCTTAACTTAGCCGCCGACCGGGCTTTCCGCTGCTGCCGCTAAAGCTCCTCACACTGAGCGCGTGCAGCCTGGAGCCGCCGCCGCCGCCGTCACGACTACATTTACAGAGAGGGACAAAAAACCCCAAAAACGCGAACGTGACGGGACGGCGCGCCGCCTCCTGCCACTCAGGGAGCCGACGTGCATCTGGCGCTCGGGCACGTCCCCTCCCTCTCTCTCTCCCTTTCTCTCTCTCTCTCCCCGTGCGTCACGACATAGCGCGGGGCACCGCGGGGGGCGGGGGGCATGAGGGGGGGAGCCTCCTCATCAGCGCGGTGCGGAGACGGCGAGGGGAAAAGGGGCGGGGTCAGCGCGGATGGCTTTAATCAGGCGCGGGAATGCGGGGAGACGAGGGGAGAGCGGCAATTAAAACATTTACAGAAACGCCCGGCGTGCCTCCGCACGCTCGCCCCTCTCTCCATCTTCACGCGCTCGCTTCCTCTCCTTATTCATTCGCTCGTTTCTCAAAGACGTCGCGGCGTTTTACGTCAGTCGAAGTGAATCCGGGGAAACGCGTCGCCGGCGGTCGACGGAGGACAGGGAGCGAGCGGAAGCGCCGGAGAACGAGCTTCTCCGGTCGCCTCGCGGGTCGGACGGAGCCGCTGGCGACCCTCGGTTACGCCTTCAGCGCGGATGCGTCGTTTTTACAGGGGGAGGGGCCAGGGGAAGCGCTGCGACTCGTCGAGCGGGAGCCGAAGGTTCGGGAAGCGTCGGTTAGCCGAGCCCGGCGCTTCAGGCCTCTCCCGCGCCGAAGGGCTCGGGGTCGTCCCGCCGGCTGTCTAATTAATATTGATCCGCTGAGCAGACCAGGCTGACCGGCTTTGGCTCAATCTTTCTGTTCCTTTTTTAACTTTATCTGTCTGTTTATTTATTTATTTATTTTGTTACCGACATCTCCTGAAACGATCTCGCAGTAAGTACCTTGCTGGAAGTGTTTCGGCTGCAGCGCCCCCCAGCCCCTCTTTTGGGATTTGAACCAGCAACCCCCCCCCCCCCCCCCGCCCACATGTTGATCCTGCAAATGATAAGGAACCGCGCTGATAATGATTGCTGTTTCTGGCCCCAAAGTCAATAAAAAAAATTTGAAATAAAAAACGTTTTTTTTTTTCCTGAGGTTCATCTTGTGATGTATGTTAATGATGTCCCCCCGCCCTACTCCCAGGGGATTGTGGGTGACGCCAGATCGCCTGTCTGGCTCCTGTAAAGACCATTTTCCTCCTGAATCTCTTGGAGGGGCTTTAAGGTTTAAAGAAAAAATACGTGAAGCCCTTTTTTTCCCCCTCCTCCTTTAATCCCTCTTGATGTGTAAAGAACCCGCACCTGAACAATGTGTGAGGTGCGAGACCTCATTCCCCACATAATGGAGAGCATCGGTGCTTAATCCCCCCTCCCAACAAAACCACGGGCGAGGGCTTTGACCTTCGACCCCTGCGCGGCCCTTTTCTTTGCAGAACCTGCAGATTGTGCTTGGTGACAAGCAGCTAGCTGAGAGGAAATGAGAGAGAGAGAGAAAGAGAGAGGGATGAAGAGTGAATGAGGGGGGGAGAGGTGGGGGGGGGGGTCCTGTGTGAATTTGGGCAAATCTCTCGGGGTTAGGCGGACTTCTGTCGGGTACGCTTGTTGAGGGGCCGAGTTCTCTCCCACAATGCTTTGCTTTCGTTGCCTCTTCTCTGTTTTATCGGTCCCCGGCAGCCCCCTGGGGGGAGGGGGGGGGGGGGGCTCAGGCAGAGCGGCCATGAATAACAGTATCTTTCACCTGCAGCCTGACGGGTGACATTCTCGCTGGGGGGAGGTGGGGGGGGGGGGTATAAAAAGGCAGGAAATTACTTGCCACCCCACGAACGATCAGGTCCCGCCCGCCGAGGATGACAGAGGGGCCGAAAGCGCTCGATCAGCAGCGGCGGCGGCGGCGGGGAAGCGGCTCGGGGAAAACCGACAAACTCAGCCGATCGTGAGCGCTTATATATTTATGCATGCCCGTATAAACACGCACTCCCCCCCCGCCTCCCCCCACGGCGAGCGCGGAGTTATTCCTGTCTCTCAGCCTGTGTGGAAGGCTGCCGGTGAGGCCCAGATCAGCGATTCCGGATCTCCACCCCTTCTCCATCTCTGTTCGCGTTTGAGCACCATCAGGGTTTTTATCTGAGGAGCACGCCGCTGTTTTCACCCCCACCCCCCCCCCCCCCCCCCGGGACGGGGTCAGAAGGTCGGAGAGCTGCGGCGCGTTCATCCAGTCTGGGAGTTTGGGCTGCCGGCGGTGCTGAGAGGGCCTGGGACGGGCGCAGCCTCCGCCCCCACAGAGGAGCCTGTGGCACGTGTGCAAATATGGAAGACAGTGGAGAAACGAGCCTTTTGAACAATCTGAGGAAGAACCGACAGTGTCTTTCCCCAAGGGAGGAGAGGAGAGGAGAAGAGAAGAGAGGATGGGAGGGTGTTTTCGTCCGTCATCGTTGCCCTGGAGAAGCGGAGAGAATTATTTGCGTTGTTCTTGGATTGAGAGAGAACCCCCAGCATTTTTTTCCTGCTCTCTGTCAGAAGACATAAACAGAGTGCAGGGAAAAAAAAGCTACAAAGCTGTTGTAGAGGAATGCAGCTTGTCTGAACAGCTGTACAGGATGTGGGAGGAGCCTGTCGAGGGGAGGGGCTGTACAGGATGTGGGAGGAGCCTGTCGAGGGGAGGGGCTGTCCGGAATGTGGGAGGAGCTTGGTGAGGGGAGGGGCTGTCCGGGATGTGGGAGGAGCTTGGTGAGGGGAGGGGCTGCCTGGGATGTGGGAGGAGCTTGGCGAGGGGAGGGGCTGTATGGGATGTGGGAGGAGCTTGCCGAGGGGAGGGGCTGTATGGGATGTGGGAGGAGCCTGATGAGGGGAGGAGCTCTACAGAATGTGGGAGGAGCCTGGTGAGGGGAAGAGCTGTACAGGATGTGGGAGGAGCTTGGCGAGGGGAGGGGCTGTACGAGATGTGGGAGGAGGTTGGCGAGGGGAGGGGCTGTACGGGATGTGGGAGGAGCCTGTCGAGGGGAGGGGCTGTACAGGATGTGGGAGGAGCTTGGCGAGGGGAGGGGCTGTACGGGATGTGGGAGGAGCTTGGCGAGGGGAGGGGCTGTACAGGATGTGGGAGGAGCTTGGCGAGGGGAAGGGCTGTCCGGGATGTGGGAGGAGCTTGGTGAGGGGAGGGGCTGTACGGGATGTGGGAGGAGCTTGGCGAGGGGAGGGGCTGTACAGGGTGTGGGAGGAGCTTGGCGAGGGGAGGGGCTGTCCGGGATGTGGGAGGAGCTTGGCGAGGGGAGGGGCTGTCCAGGATGTGGGAGGAGCTTGGCGAGGGGAGGGGCTGTACAGGATGTGGGAGGAGCCTGTCGAGGGGATGGGCTGTACAGGATGTGGGAGGAGCTTGGTGAGGGGAGGGGCTGTATGGGATGTGGGAGGAGCCTGTCAAGGGGAGGAGCTGTACAGGATGTGGGAGGAGCTTGGCGAGGGGAGGGGCTGTATGGGATGTGGGAGGTGCCTGGCGAGGGGAAGAGCTGTACAGGATGTGGGAGGAGCCTGTTGAGGGGAGGGGCTGTACAGGATGTGGGAGGAGCCTGTTGAGGGGAGGGGCTGTACGGGATGTGGGAGGAGCCTGTCGAGGGGAGGGGCTGTACGGGATGTGGGAGGAGCTTGGCGAGGGGAGGGGCTGTACAGGATGTGGGAGGAGCTTGGCGAGGGGAGGGGCTGTACGGGATGTGGGAGGAGCTTGGCGAGGGGAGGGGCTGTCCGGGATGTGAGAGGAGCTTGGCGAGGGGAGGAGCTGTCCGGGATGTGGGAGGAGCTTGGCGAGGGGAGGGGCTGTACGGGATGTGGGAGGAGCTTGGCGAGGGGAGGGGCTGTACGGGATGTGGGAGGAGCTTGGCGAGGGGAAGGCCGAAGCTGCGGCAGGGCTGTGTTGTTGTTAGGCGGGTCGTGGGAGAGGCGTGTGAGCGCTGTTGATAAATACTGCTGTCGCTGCTTTCGCACCATGGCAACGCTGCCACAGAGGGCTGATGGGTACTGTCACCGCGGGGCAGGGAGAGGCCAGCGGCTGGTGCTCGCCCCATCTCTCTCTCTCTCCCTCTCTCCCTCTGTCTCTCCCTGTCTCTCTCCTTCTCCCCCCTGCCTCTCTCACCCTCCCTCTATCTCTTTAGTATAATATAATAGTAATAATCACCACCACCTCTTAGTGATGGTGGTTCTAGGTTAGTAGTGAGTCGATCTTTAGTGATGGTGGTTCTAGGTTAGTAGTGAGTCGATCTTTAGTGATGGTGGTTCTAGGTTAGTAGTGAGTCGATCTTTAGTGATGGTGGTTCTAGGTTAGTAGTGAGTCGATCTTTAGTGATGGTGGTTCTAGGTTAGTAGTGAGTCGATCTTTAGTGATGGTGGTTCTAGGTTAGTAGTGAGTCGATCTTTAGTGATGGTGGTTCTAGGTTAGTAGTGAGTCGATCTTTAGTGATGGTGGTTCTTGGTTGGTTGTGTGAGTTGTTCTTTAGTGACTGTGGTCTGTGGTCAGTGGTGTGAGTTGCTCTAAATGGTCGTGCTGAGGTGTTTGAAGGTGAAAGGCTTGGGACGGTGATTTGAGGAGCACAGTGCTGGGGTACAGCCCGTCCAGGCCTCGGCGTCCTGCTCACGGAGGGTACGGCTTTTGGGCTGGCCTGTCTCTGGGCGGGACATTGACCGGCGGCGGGACAAGGTCATGGAAACGGTCGGCCGATCGAGGGGGGGGGGGGTGGTGCTGGCCATTAGCAGTAATCCCACGCTCCACTCCCCCCCCCCCCCCCCCCTTTTCTGAACACAGAGCCGGCCCCCGCTCCTCCTAAACATTCAAGGTGCGAGGCGTATTTTTTTTAGGAATTGATTGGCTGTCATAACGACGCCTGAGCGGAGCGCGCCGGCGGCGATTCCGAGCGGAACTGAGTTTACGGGCCTCGCCGCCCGGGGGGACCGCTGAGAGGGGACGCGGGCGGCTCTCTCTTCACGGGCCGGCGCTAAAGAGGCGGAGCGCGGGGGCGGGGGATCGCCCGGAGGTCCGCCGCGGCAGCCGCCCCTCCCGCGCTCGCGTCGAACGAAGAGGAACGACTGGAACGCCGCTCCGTTTCAGCAGAGCTAGCTGCTCCCCCTGCTGGCCAGGGGTGGTAGTGCATGCAGGCTGCCTTTGCGGTGCTCAAACGTTTTTGGCAATAGAGCTTTTAGCTTCAGCACCTCAAGGTTTAAAATGTCCTTCCTTTGGTCTTACCTGAAACAGAAACTGGGAGGCTCGGAGGGTACTTTTCTGAGTGTCTTGTTCTGAGTGTCTTGTTCAACTCCTGTTCCCCATACTCCAAATCCTGAGTTGAGTCCTGGTGTTGAGTCCTCGCTCTGAAACCTGAACCGTACCAGGCTGACCGTGAAGCTCTGCACGAAGGCCGTTGTGAACGTTGCTAAGACACAGATTGATTGTGCTGAGACTGCCCTGCTCGCGACGCCTTTGAAACCTACGCTTTGTAACCGGAGCGTCTCTCTTTCCCCCCTCTCCGTTTCTCCAGATGGTCACGAGAACAAAGAAAATATTTGTCGGCGGGCTGTCGGCGAACACGGCGGTGGAGGACGTGAAGCAGTACTTCGAGCAGTTTGGGAAGGTGAGTGCCGATTGGCCGGTTTTTCCCTCCTTCGAGCGCTGCTCGTTCGTGGGTCTCTGTTCCGCGACGCGGTACGATTGCGCTCGCGTGGTCCGGACGTGGACTCCCACTTGGGTTTCCGGAAAAAATTCCCCCCTCCCCCAACAGAATGCTCTGTGCAGTGTCTCCCCCCCCCCCCCCCCCCCCTTAGGCCGGCTCCTGTTTAGAGTGAGGGTGCTGGGCGGGGTGCTGCTTTTCGGTCTCATCTCCAGGGCTGGAAAAGACAGGGGTGTTCCCTCTGCTGCCAGTCAGCCCCCCCCCCCCCCCCCCCGTCAGTCTCCCAGACGAGTCAGGTGATCGATCGGGCCGGCGCGGCTGTCGGCGTCCGGCCCGGCAGAGGCAGCCCGCGCACAGCTTGCCGCCGGCGAGGAGCCGATCCGGCGAAGACCGACCAATTAATTAGCCTTCCCCTCTCCGAAAATGAGAAGTGACTGCTGTAAACAACGGAGCCTTTATCCTGGAAGGCGAGAGGGGGGGGGGGGTGGAATTAAGGGTGGCGGGTGGCGGATGAAATGGGGTGGGGGGGGGGGGGGGGGGGGGTCGGCTGTCAGTCAGCTGCCTGGAACGCGGCGCATTGGAGTTGGCGGGAGAGCGGAGTGCGGACGGTGTCGGTGGCTTCGGCGGTGAGACGGGGGGGGGGGCGCCGGGGGGGGGGGCGGGTGGTCAGGGCTCTGCGGCGAGTCCAGAGCTGGGAAGGGAACAGGTGGTGCGGTCGCCCTGGGTGACCGCGAGGTGTCTTCCCGCCCGGCGATCTCAGGGCAGGCCCCCCCCCCCCCCCCCACAACTCCTCTTGGGCCCTCTGTCATTACAAAAAAAAAAAAAAAAAAAAACAGGAAACGCAGGAAACTTGACATTGAGCTGTGAAAGAGAGCAGGCTTCGCCTTGCTGAGTATTGAAAGTCAGCAAAAAACTGAGTTTGGCGGCGAGAACGTGTGAAAGGCGCCGGGCGGGGGCGGAGGCGGGGGCGGGGGCGGTGTCAGAACGTCCCGTGAGGAACGTAACTGTGCCCGCCCCCCCCTCTCCTCATCACCGGGTGATTTTCCGTTCCGGGTCCTTTTTCT